>VWZZ01003252.1:40483-74620 GCA_013399095.1 Psophia crepitans
AAAAAAAAAAAAGTTTTTCTTATGTTTAAATGGTATTTCCTGTATTTTCATTTGAGACCATTTCCCCTTTGTCTCTCATTGTACACCACTGAGAAAAGTCTGGCTTCCTTTATTTGGCTGCCCCTCATCAGATATTTGCATACACTCATGATATTCCCCCTGAGCCTTCTCCCCTTTAGACTAAGCAGTCCCAACTCTTCGTTCTCTCTGTGAAAGATGCTCCAGTCCCTTAATCACCTTCATGACCTCTTTCTGGCCTTGTTCCAGGATGTCCACGTCTATTCTACTGGGCAGCTCAGAACTAGACACAGCACTCCAGATGGGGTCTCACCAGTGACAAGAGGAAGAATCACTCCCCTGCACCTGCTGTCTGCACTGCTGCTGAGAGATCCCAAGATGCTGTTGGCCTTCCTTGTCACAAGGGCACATTGCTGACTCATGTCAAACTTGTTGCCCATCAAGACCATCAGGGCCCTTTCCAAAAATCTACTTTCTAGCTGATTGGCCCTGGCATGGGGCAAGGAGTCAGTCCTCACAGGTGCAGGACTTTGATTTCTTAGTTTTCATGAGTCTCTTCATGAGATTGCACTCACTTCACGTTCATGTCAATCAAGGGTCAAGTCTTTCCTGGCCTCCTGTGACTGGTCTCATGGACTGAGCAGAACAGGACAATCGTTTCAATTACATAATGTGTCCCAGTCCTGAAAGGTGATCTATGACTTATGTCTAGTGGTTCCTTCTTGGGCTCAGACTTCAGTATGACATTGGATGTCAGATGGATAAGCTGACAAAAGACATATAAACTAGTAGCCTCAGGCTGATCGCTCTTACTTTCAAGTTATATAAAGGCAATTTGCAATTGTTACCTGGGTGACTATCATCCTTTAGCCCCTGTCTCAACTGATTGAGAAGAATAGAAATTTGGCAAAAGTTACATAACAAAACTCATCCATGCTTCTCTATTTTCCCAGCATGTAGAGGAGTAGTGTAATCAACTAGATACTGGCAGATGTAGTCCAGGTCTCATTTGCTTGAGCAGTGCTATTGAATAGGCTTCTTCCTGCAACAAATACATAGAATAATTTAAATATTGAATAGGCTTCTTCCTGCAACAAATACATAGAATAATTTAAATATTGTACTGTAGACATTTAAAATTGTGGAGAAATGATAAGTAGTAAGTCTTTTAGGGGTAAACTTTTTTCAAGCTTCAGACAAATTTACAAGAAAGTGAGAACTTTCTTGTACCTGCAGGTAATAACGTTAGTATAGAAGAGAAGTCATTGTCAGAGACATCTTGCTCTAGGGCAAGCCCTTCTTCTAATCATTAATGTAAACCACATCATTAAAAATAGGAAAAGTGAATGTCTGTCTCCAAGAAAATTAACTTTGTTTCCACCTAACATTCTTCTTAAACTTGTCTGATCCCATTCTATGATCATACCATTGGTGAAAAAGTTACTGCTTCTTGAGACCGTCGGTTATGGCAATTTTCTTTTTTTTTCTTCTTCTTAATTTAACATCTTTTGTTCATCTAATTTAGGCTAGACCTCAAAATATATAAAGCATTTTTATCCCTACAAAAAAACTTACAATATCTCTTAGTATTACTTCAACACTAGCACTTTCTGTATTCATTTCCTGTTTATTCCTTTGGTAGGAAACAGTCTTTTTATTTTGTCTATATATGTTTCATAATTGGGCTTTCATTCACAATTTGGATTCCTGGTAATGTCAAATGTTTGCAAAATGCTAGTCCACAATACAAATTAGAATAGTTGCACAACACCTCAACATCAAATCTCCAGTCCTTTGTACTCCTGAATATAAAAGTAAGTGGCTTTGACACTTCAATAAGTCTTTTTATCTAGACATTTTATGACAGTCTACCTGATGCAGTTTTCATGAAACAGATACACTCTGTGTGCAAATAAGATCTATCAAGAAGGGGATATTGTGATCTCGTCAACACTCTGAAAAAAATCTTTAAATATAGCATTTAGTGGGGTTTGGGTGGTGGTGTTTGGGTTTTTTTGTGTGTTTGATATTTTTTCAGGTCATCAGTAACCTTTAAAAAAAAAAAAAGAAGCTGAACTTTTGCTCATTTTTTGTGCAGCTGGATTCACATGGGAGAAGATGTGCAAATATCTGGAGGAATATATTTCCAATACTTCACATTGTTTCTGATTTTCTTCTATGACTACTACTCCTGTGGTTTTCAATGAACTATTAACAACTGAATTTAAGATTAGGCAGAAGTCATTAATGAACAGAAGTGAAATAAAATCTCAAATAATGTTTTCAAATAAGTAGAGATTTACTGCATGATCCTTGAAGAACAGCAGTAAAAAATTTTATGGACAGAAATAAGAAAAACTTAAGAAATTTAAAATCTTGAAATGTTCTGCTATTTACTAGTGGATTACAGAAAGAACTCTGGAGTCTGTCCTGTAACATTTTATTTTTAGGTTTGCATCCGTTCTGCATTTCAAAATGCTAATTTCTTTCACACTGCCATCAAAGCCTCTTCAGTTTCAGCTTCCTTATAATTTTCACTTTTAGATGTCAGCCTGATCAGTTGAAAGATTGATGAATGCAATAATTTATTAGTAGATACATGTTTTGTTGACTGACAAGAAAGGTACTTTTATTATAGTTTATACTTGTACTGTTATAGTTTGTACATGTACTTTCCTACAATGCTTTCTCTGCATATAATCAAATTTGATTAAACAAGAAACTAGCACAGATTCAAGACCATAGAACTATTAAATTTTACTCAAATTCATAGTCAGAAAAATAAATTATTTATTAAGTAATTTCTTCTTTTTATTTTTCTTTGCTTCTGATAGAGATGGAGTGGAAAAAATAATCCAACAACAGGAACAAGTGTAATAATTACTTTAAATACATGTACATATAAAAAGTGTATCCCCTTTCTGAAAGTAAATATTTTGGTTATTATTGGGTTTTGCTTACTTTGTACAATTGCTTGCCAACATTTTGTTATTAATTTTTGTGAAGAAAAAAAAAAGTCAATGTTTTCTGCAGCTCATACTACCATCTGGTGCTTATTTGGTAGCTGAAAAAACATGTATATGTTACCCAGATTTCCAAAAAGGTCATACTAAAGTATTGTATTTACTGAATATAGCATCACTTCATAAGAAATCAGGATGACAAGACTTCCTGTGTCTAAGGAAATCATGAAGATGGCCCAGGAACTATGAACTGTGAAAATCCAATATCCATTACCCAACAGGTTGCCCTGTGGTTTAGCCCATTCAGTGCTCTTCTACTATCTGAAGAAAATTTTGTGGGTTTTGAAGAATGCAGAGATAGGAAGGTCATATTTTGAAATAACATTGTTAATTTTGACTGGGGTCTACCAATGAGAACATTAATTTATAGGGTAATAATAGGAAGGTGAACTTTCCAGCCTTTGTACTTCGAATAAATGCTAGAAAACTTAAATACTCTTAAAGGAGGTGAAATTTTTTGCTTTGTAGAAGCAGTTAACTTGTTTCTGAACACAAGATTTATCACAGAAGAAAAAAATACATTTTTGTTTTCCTCTGATATTGTTTTGACTGAGTTGGTTAACAATAATTCCATGCATTCTAAGAGTAATGAAAGTACTTAGAGTACCCCTAAAATCTAAAAAAAAAAAAAATAAAATTGTAACATTGGGTTTATACAAGAAGTGGATGTATTAACATTAAATATAAAACAGAATTTTGCATTCTTATTCTGATTTTAGGGTGGATTTTTTTGCTCTGTAAAGTCTTGAAATCAAAACTTCTCTTCCGTATGACAAAAGCCCATTGCACATCCCTTCACTTCTGCCTGTGTGAACCATTCCCATGAAGGTGTACTGTGTTAGAGTATAGCTTCCATGACACCAGTTGTAATATCAGTGTCCTTGAAAAATTTCATTGTAGTATTCACACTGCTCTGTTCTCGAGGGACCATCAAATATGACATCTGTGTCATAAGCCTTAGATACTGCTTTCTTATTTGTTATTTTGCTTCAAGTTACCTGAATGACACACTCTGTGTGTACTTAAATGAGTCTGACTGTTACCAATACCTGAAACACAGAAAGGAAGAAATAAGAGACTGGAGGAAGCAACGTGCGAACCGAGGACCTATCAGTTATCACCCCGCTTGCTGCTCCCCAGACTCATACTGTGTCTGTACAAGGCAGACAAAATTACATGTCCCGAAAAGGAAGGAGGATACTTGTGCTACGGGTTTACATGGCCAAATCATTTTGCTGTGCCCTGGGATCTCCTCATAATATCCTAGATATGTGAACTTGGCTCTGGATGCCATTCCTTTAGCGACACTTATAAGGCCAACCTATATATTTCAATATTCAATTTTAGTAGAATTCACAAAGGTAGCACAATTGCATTTTATTTCATGGCAAAAGAGCTGAGTAGGTTGCAATGGTAGATTATGGAGCTGGTGCCTATGTGCAAACCCGGTGCTGACCCACAAGGTCTGTTGTGCCTTGTTTCCTAAGCATTAACATGAGCAATTACTATGAGAATTGCATCCTGAAAAGTAGCAAATCAAGCAAAGGAGGAAGGAGACGTGCATGGATGAGCAAGGAGCTGCTGGAAAGACTCAAAGGCAAGCAGAAAATTCACAGTATGTGGAAAAAAGGACTGGCCACTTTGAAGGAATATAGGAATGTAGTCAGAGAATGTAGGGATGCATCAAGGAAGGCTAAGGCCCACTGGGAATTAAAACTGGCCGGGGATGTCAGGGGCAACAGGCAAGGCTTGTTCAAAAGCATTAGCAGCAAGAGGAAGACTTGGGAAAATGTGGGCCCAAGGATCAATGAGGTGGATGCCTTGGTGATGGAGGATACAGAGAAGGCAGAGTTACTGAATTCCGCCTTTGCTTTAGTCTTTACTGCTAAGGTTGACACCCAAGAAACCCAGACTCTGGAGGTAGGAGAGAAAATATGGAGAAAGGAAGACCTACCCTTAGGTCGAGTGGATTGGGTTAGAGATCATGTAGACGATCTCGACATCCACAAACCCATGGGCCCTGAGGTGATCTACTCATGAGTGCTCAGGGAGGGAGCAGATGTTATTGCTAGGCCACTCTCAATCATCTTTGAAAGGCCGTGGAGATCAGGAGAGGTGCCTTGAGGACTGGAGAAAAGTCAATGGCACTCTAATCTTCAAAAAGGGCAAGACAGAGGACCCAGGAAGCTAGAGGTCAGTCAGCCTCACCTCCAACCCGGGAAAGGTGATGGAACAACTTATTATGGGAGTTATCAATAAATTTACAGAGGAGAAGAAAGTAATTGGGAATGGTCAACATGGGTTCACTAAGGGGAAATCATGCCTGACCAATCTGATAGCCTTCCATGATGGCATGACTGGCTGGGTGGATGAAGGGAGAGCAGCAGATGTTGTATACCCTGACTTCAGCAAGGCTTTTGACACTGTCTCTCATAGCATCCTCTTTAGTAAGCTTAGGAAGTGTGCAGTGGATGAGTGGACAGTGAGGTGGGTAGAGAACTGACTGAATGGCAGAGCCCAGCAGATTGTGATAAGTGGCGCAGAGTCTAGTTGGAGGCCTGTAGCTAGAGTGCCCCAAGGGTCAGTGCCTATCCCAGTCCTACTCAACATATTCATCAATGAACTGGATGAGGGGACAGAGTGCTCCCTCAGCAAATTTACTGATGACACCAAGCTGGGAGGCTTGGCTGACACACCAGAAGGGTGTGCTGCCATTCAGCGACATCTTGAAAAGCTGGAGAGTTGGGCAGAGAGGAACCTTATGAAGTTCAATAGGGGCAAGTGGAGTGTCCTGCACCTAGGGAAGAACAACCCCATGCACCAGTACAAGTTAGGGCTTGACCTGCTGGGAAGCAGCGCTGCGGAGAAGGACCTGGGAGTCCTGGTCGACGACAAGCTCTCCATGAGCGAGCAGTGTGCCCTTGCGGCCAAGGCGGCCAATGGTATCCTGGGGTGCATGGAGAAGAGTGTGGCCAGCAGGTCAAGGGAGCTTATCTTCCCCTTCTACTCTGCCCTGGTGAGGCCAGGCAGAGTTCAGTCCAGTTCAGTTCTGGGCTCCGCAATTGAAGAAAGACAGGGAACTACTCAAGAGAGACCAGTGGAGGGCTACCAGGATGATTAGAGGACTTGAACGTCTTCCATATGAGGAAAGGCTGAGAGAGCTGGGTCCGTTTAGCCTGGAGAAGAGAAGGCTGAGAGGGGATCTCATAAATACTTATAAATTCCTGGAGGGTGAGTATCTACAGAAAGGGTACGGACTCTTCTCAGTGATGCCCAGTGACAGGATGAGGGGCAACGGGCACAAACTTGAACACAGGAATTTCCATCTCCACATGAGAAAAAACTTCTTTACTGTGAGGGTGACGGAGCACTGGAACAGGATGCCCAGAGAGGTTGTGGAGTCTCTTTCTCTGGAGATATTCAACACCCATTTGGATGCAGTTCCATGCATTGTGCTCTAGGTAATTCTGCTCTAGTGGTGGAGTTGAACTAGATGATCTCCAGAGGTCCCTTCCAACACCTACTCATCTGTAAAATCCATTCTTACAAACTCTTACAACTTAAACTGCATACTTAAACTGTCTTTATACCTAACATACAGAATTATATATTCTCATTAATTTATATATTCTCATGCCTTGTTCTTTAACAGATAGATATTACTCTCCCATTCCATGGGCTTCCTTCACTCCTCCAGATATTCACAAACAGGCTATGACACATCTGTCAAGGTGGGTGTTCAGGACAGGAGACACAGTATGTTTGTGATGAACATCACAGTGATGAACATCTCTGTCAGAAACATGGAAAACGAGACTGAGTGAATCCTCAGCAACTTTGCTGATGACACCAAGCTGTGTGGTGTAGTTGACACACTGGAGGGAAGGGATGCCATCCAGAGGGACCTTGACTGGCTTGAGAGGTGGGGCTGTTCAAACTGCATGAAGTTCAACAAGGCCAAGTGCAAGGTCCTGCACATGGGTCAGCACAATCCCAAGCACAACTACAGGTTGGGAGGAGAATGGATTGAAAGCAGCCCTGAGGAGAAGGACTTGAAGGTTTTGATTGATGAAAAGCTGAACATGAGCTGGCAATGCTTGCTCACAATCCAGAAAGCCAATGGTGTCCTGGGCTGCATCAAAAGTGTGACCAGCAGGTCAAGAGAAGTGGTTCTGTCCCTTTACTTTGCTCTTGTAAATGAGACTCCACCTGGAGTACTGCTTCCAGTTCTGGGGTCCGCAGTACAAGAAGGACATGGAGCTGTTGGAGTGAGTCTGGAGAAGGGCCACGAAGATGATCAGAGGGCTGGAGCACCTCTCCTAGGAAGGCAGGATGAGAAAGTTGGGGTTGTTCAGTCTGGAGAAGAGAAGACTACGCGGAGACCTTATACCAGCCTTCCCGTACCTACAGGGAGTGAAAAAGAAAGTTGGAGAGGGACTGTTTACAAGGGCGTTGTAGTGATAAGACACGGGGTAGTGGGCTTAAGATGAAGGAAGCTAGATTTAGATTACATATAAGAAAGAAATTCTTCACTGTGAGGGTGGTGAGGCACTGACACAGGTTGCCCAGAGAGCTTATGAATGTCCCTCCCTGGAAGTGTTCAAGCCAGGTTGGATGAAGCATTGAACAACCTGTTCTAGTGGAGGGTGTCACTGCCCATAGTAGTGGGGTTGGAACTAGATGATCGTTGAGGTCCCTTCCATCCCAAACCATTCTATGATTTTATAATTGTATGAACAGGCATTGGACCAGGCTCCCCAGAGAGGTGGTGGTGTCACTGTCCTTGGAGGTGTTCAAAAGTGTGTAGATGTGGCACTTTGGGAAATGGTTTAGTAGACATGATGGTGTTGGGTTGACAGTTGGATTCGATGATCTTCGAGGTCTTTTTCAACCTTAAAGATACTATGATTCTGTGATTCTGTGATTGTTGGGTACCAGCACTCGCTTGGTTTGAGTGATCATTTCACTTGTCTGGTTCCTTGTGAAACTGGTTTTCTTTTCAGGTCTTTCCTTCTATATTACTTCCTGCAACACATCACAGATGAGTTTTTCCCCAAGGTTAAATCTCCTTGAGATACACACTGGGTCTCCTCATCCTTCTGCATTACCCACCAAGTACATCCACATCTTTGAGCAATGGCAATCCCATGAATTCGTTTTCCTTTTCCCATGGGAGGAGCAATCCACACCTACTTCCCCAGACAGTTCCCCATGTGCACTATGGGGACCTTATCTCCTCCCTCAGTATGTCGGGGGTTTTTTTGGGCAGGACTAAGACAGTTAACAGGTCCTCTGGTTCCAATCAGCTGAGTGGCTTCTGCTAAATTTGTATCCCAGTGCTTCCATGACCCGTTGCCCAGTGCTCTCAGGAAAACTCATGTGCAGAAGCAAAGGAAATCAAAAGATTTATTCTCTACTTCCTATCAATAGGTGATGTCTGGTCACTTCCTGGGAAGCAGGGCTTCAGCATGTGTAGTGGTCGCTCCAGAAGACAAATGTTATAAATAATGAATGCCCCCTCTTCTTCTTCCTTTCTCTCAGCTTTTATTGCTGAGCAGATGTCATATGGTATGGAATACCCCTTTGATCACTTTGGGTCAGCTGTCCTGGCTGTGTACCCTCCCAAAATCCTTCTCAGCTCCAGCCTACTGGTGAGGGAGGGGAAATGTTGGAGTGACAGCCTTGATGTGTGCCCGCACTGCTCAGTAGTAGCCAGATCACGGGTGTGTTATCAGTTCCTTGCTCCCTACCAATGCACAGCACAGCACTGTGAGGGCTGCAGTGGGGAAAATTAACTCCATCTCAGCCAGACTCAATACACAAGGACACTAAAAAATTGATCTCCTCGTTTTTCTATTTTGAACACATTAAAACATCAGTTCTGTCATGTGATTTTTTTCTGTTTCCAATATGTATTTTGCAGCACATGTCAAATTATCTTGGCAAATAACAGGGTAAGAGCCTCTTTGGTATTACTCCTGCTGTCAGATTGAGTGTCTCTGCTGGAGGATCGGTGCTTTTAGTCAGTGTAGTTGATAAGAATGCAAACGTATTAGTATTGTCTGTCCTACAGAGGCAATCACAACTGTCTACATTTATCTTCAAAATTTAAAGTAGTCTGCACTAGACTGATGCAAAAAGATCAGTGTATGTCAGTATGCAGCAACTATTAACAAAACTTAGATATTTTAAAGACTGTATTTTAAAATGCCAAAATCTATCCGTCATTCCCTGGTCATGGCACTTCGCTCCTTAAGTAAATCCACTGTGCCATGAAGAGCTGCTGGGTTTTCAGCAAGTCACTTGCTGGTACTTCATTTAAGAATTTCTATTTATTAAATGTAATTCTGTGCTGGTTTTGGCTGGGATAGAGTTAATTTTCTTCATAGAATGGAGAATTGCTGCCTAACTTCCAGAATCTGAATTTAGGCCCGTGTTTGTACAAGTCATGGCCATTATCTTTTCCCCTTTTCCTTAAAGATTTATGATGAAGACCCACTTCTGTGAAACACCTCTAAATTTTTTACAGTCAAAAAGCACTCACTGTTTGTCAGAAGAAGTATCAGAATTCAAAACATGAGACCTCATTGGACTGAAAGTGGAACAACAAAGGAAAAAAAATGTCTTCAAAACAACTTTACAGAAAGCATATTGGATTGCTTAACTGACATTTTTTTCTGTTGCAAGTAGAAGTAAAGGAGGCATGACAAGGTAAGACAGTTCAACTGGAGGGAAGGAAAAGCTGATATGACCTTGCCTCAGTTTTCATAAAGCTGAATATTGCTTTAAAAAAGTTGAACATTGATTTAAAGATGGTGTAGATATATTTTAACAGAACTGTTATTCCTTTAAGTCATGTTACCTGCAGAATGTTTTCTGTGTTTTTCACTGAAAGAAGCACAATAAAATTAATTCAGTTTTGAAATAATGGAACAAGAATCTTCAAAATTGTTGAAATCAATCCTTAGAATCACTGTAACTCATTGGGATATTGTAAAATTTGTTATTGTGTTATGTACTCTTTCTTGACTTGTACTTTGCAGGAATTTGATCGTACTTTAATTAAAGATAAATTCCTCACCCACTCAACTCAGGCACAGACAGAAGTTAGCAGACTGGAGACCATTCTGCATCATGAATTTAGATGTGGCTGTTCTGCCATAGGCTGTCAGAGAATCTGAAACTAGAGAGGTGAGCCACAGTGTGCCAGTTGGCCACAGTGCCATCAGACATTCATTTAATTTACAGATTTACAAATGCAGGCTCAAGTTCCTTGTATTTCAAGTATTGTAGCACTTAATTCTCCTCTATTTGTCAACTGTTGTTAAGAAGAACCCATAACAGAAGTTCCCAGCCAGAGGTATAACCACCTCTGCCTGCAGCTCCTGCAGTCATGAATTTGGTTTGATTCTGCTGTGTAGTCAGCTTGGAACTGATGCTGGTAATCTGACAGGGCCTACCTGCTAGGTCTGAAACACAGATAAGCAATGCTAAACTTATAATTCATGTAAATGAGGCTATAAACCAGCTGTTTATATCCTTTGTTTTCTCCTTTTGTTCTGCTCACATTGAGGGAGCTGAGTTCTGTCCATCTGTCTGTTTGCCCTATGTTTGGCATTTTGATTTTTCACAGTTGCTTAATCCCTCCTTAGCTAGCAAAATCCTCTGATCCTTCCTTTCTGTTTAGAGCCTGCGCTTTGTCTGCTCGCACTGCAAACAAGAATGTTGCCATTGACTGAAACAGTAGTTCATTTATGCTCAAAAATTAATTAATTATTGCAGAAGACATTTTTGACAGTTAGCTCGTGAGAGTCTGTCAGTCAACGTCATGTTTTTGCATTAAGACTAAATTAACCTTTAATTAGTGATAAACATCTGATGTTTATCTGCCTAATTTGATTTCATGCTATAATACTTTTGTTTATTTATATATAAAGTCGTAAAAAATGCAGACTGTTCTGGTCAGGTCAGTCAGTCAGATTTCAGATTTTTTTATTTTTTTCCACTAATGGAAATGGTTCCGTATTCATCCTAATGGGTGATGACATCTTAGTGAGTACATAAATCTCACAGTACCTTGACCTCTTTGCAAAACTGAAAAGTCTGAAAAAAATTTGACCAACCATTTCTGAGAACTGACCTTCTCTAGTGCTACATGTCATATTTTTTGATGACAGTTCTAATTATTCCTGAGATACAGCTATCAGAAAACTGGCGTTTTGCATTGTATACAAGAATAAGCCTTCCTGCATCGCCACTCCCATCACAGTGTGCTAAGCACTCCAGCTGTGTTATAATGCCATATTTTTACCTGAACCTATATTTGGTCTCAACTAAGGTTAAGAATACTCATTAACTGTGTCCTCATAAATGATACCTACTTATTACTGCAGAAATATAGTGTGGCACAGTAAAAGGAAAATTCATACAGCACAAATATACAGATTGAGTAGTTAAAATATAGAGAGAACATGTTCAGGATTCTAAATACATGTTTAGCATCAAATTCTTCACTTACTTGCTCTTTTAGCATGACTACTCTGAGTGTAAGACAAAGAAAAATTTAGCTGATTAAGTTAACCACCAGTTACTCAACAACGATAGTCAAAGAGCCTAACTGGAGTTTCACACTGGTGATGGGGGAGTTATATGGCAGAAGAGCAGTACTGTTTGAATTTTACATTAAAGTTTGTTTTGCTACAACAGCAAAGCTTTATGCATGGTTTTGAAATCATCATACAGTACATCATAATTTTCTGTAGGTGTCATGGTTTTACTCCAGCCGTTGGCTGGGCACCACATAAATGCTCGCCTACTCCCCCTCATCAGGAAGGGGGAGAGAATTGGAAGAGTGAAAGTGAGATAACTTGTGTGTTCAGATACAAGAGTTTAATAAGTGAAGCAAAAGCCACGTGCACAAGCAAAACAAAACAAGGAATTCATTCCCCACTCCCCATGGCAGGCAGGGGTTCAGCCGTCTCCAGGACAGCAGGGCTCCGTCACACGTAATGGTGACTTGGGAAGACAAACACCATAACTTCGAAAGCTGCTGCTCTCTCCTTCTTTTTCTCCCAAGCCCCTTATAAACCGAGCATGATGCCATATGGTATAGAATATCCCTTTGGTCACTTTGGGTCAGCTGTCCTGTCTGTCCCCTCTCAACTTCTTGTGCCAGAATCAGTCATCTTGCCGGTGGGGGGGTGCGAGAAGCAGAAAAGGCCTTGGCTCTGTGTAAGCATCGCTCAACAAAAGCCAAAACATCTCTTCACTATCAGCGCTGCTTCCAACACAAACCCAAAACCCAGCCCCATCCTGGCTGCTGTGAAGAAAATTAACTCATTCTTGCTGAAACCAGGACAGGGTGTCAAATTTCTCTAACTTAATCTTCCTTGAGCACGGCAAGGTCTTCTTTCCGCTAGGCTTTTTCTCCTGCCTCCAGGAGGCAGTTTTCTGAAGGCCAGTCTCAGCAGTAAAGACTGAAGCAATGGCGGAATACAGTAACTCTGCCTTCTCTGTATTCTCCATCACCAGGGTGCCCATCTCATTCAGCAGCGGGCCCACATTTTCCCAAGTCTTCCTCTTGCTGCTAATGTTCTTGAACAAGCCCTTCTTTTTGCCCCTGACGTCCCCGGCCAGGTTTAACTTCAGCTGGGCTTTAGACTTCCTTGTGGCATCCCATTTTGGTAATGAGAATTCAATACAATGGAGTGGGTAGAAGATATATATATATCTATATGTATTAAATTATGTAGGACTTGAGCATGACTTGAGCAAGTGGTATCGAATCAGGAGTGGAGATTGTATTGGGTCCAGTTGAGACGGAGTTAAATTTCCCCTTAGCAGCCCTCACAGTGCTGTGCTGTGTATTGGTAGCTAGCAAGATATTGATAACACACTGGTGTTTTGACTACTACTGAGCGGTATTCTGTGTTCTGTGCCAACTGTCCAGAATATTGCTTCATGACTTGCTTCATGACTGACATTGCTCGTTGGAATTACAGCATAAATAGTAGCATAAAAGCAGTATTCAGTACCTACTAAAATGTGTTTTTCACTAGGTTTTAATTAACTGCAACATCGAAAATAATTATCAATATATGGCACTGTTATAGGTAAAATGATCTTGACTCAGGGAATTTAACTGAATTTTAATTTATTGCTGGTTACATGAGCCTTTAATTACTGATTCATGTATTTAGATACAATGAAGACAGTGAGTTAAACAAATACATAGGGAAAAGCCTTTTCCTCCTCCTTTGCCTATCTCAACTTCATTCCAGACACCTTTCCTCCCTTTTCCTGTTCTCCATTCTCCTTGCTTTTGCCACACATTGCACTCAGTCCCTTCAGAGGCAATGGACAGCACAAGAGGAGGGGGTCAATGCACAGCATTCCTTGCTCCTTACTCTTTTTCTCCCCCCTACTCCTTCCTCCTCACTTGTTTCTGCTACACTGTTGAGGGTCACCCAGAGGCTGCAGTCCTTTTCAAGGTGTACCTTCTCTCATGTGGGTCACCCATGGGCTGAAGTCCCCTCAGATGCATACTTCCTTCTGTGTCTCCTCTAGTGTGTCTTCACATGCATCCTCATGCCTCTCCTTTCATGACCCTCTTTGTGTCTTTTTTTATGTGTCACCACATGTGACTGACTCCTGTATCTCCTTCCATGTTTCCCTTTGTGCCTCCAGGGGCTATCACCACTTCTTAAATATGTTTTAACAGACGTGTCAGGGACTCTTCTGAGTGATTCCAGTTTTGGTGTGTGATGGGCCAGTGTCATCTGTTGCAGGGTCAGCTGGAACTGTCCATGATCAGCACAAGGCAGCTCCTGACCTCTCACCAAGGTCATACCTGCAGCTCCCTGCTAACAAAATCTTGCCAGCTATGACCAATGCAAGCAATGATTCTTGTCATATATTTTAATTTCTTTCACTGTAAGTCCTACAAAAAAAGAAAGCTTGGAATTTTTCTTACTTTTCCTTTTAATTCTGCTTCTGTAGTTTTTCTGAGAACATGATCATTACGTCTATCTGCATTTCCACTTGTAATGAATCATTGGGTCTTTTCTGAAAATCTACAAATCTATACTGGACAGCATTAAAGTGAAGCTTTATAATACCTACTCTTATGAGAAAAATGAAGCCATTGCAATTATTCTAAAATTAAGAGGAACATTCAGAGGGTAATTTATATTATATGAATAACCATCCTAAAATGTAACTATATCCTTTTTCAATCAAAAAGTCTTACTTCTATTGAGTTAACAAAGCAGGATATTTAAAATAAATCTCTTGGAAGTATGCAACTTGACAGATACACTGTGTTGCTATCATATGAGTATAAACATATGCTTAATAACAATATTTTTATTTTAAATCACTTAATGTATACACAAGTGAATAACAACATTTGTATAGGCACAGTTCAGACTGCAAAATTATTTCTAATGTCACTATTCAACATCTTTCATTGTGGGTGTAATTTAGTCAGATATTTTATAAACAAGATATCTAAATTTTGCCCTAACTTTTCCATTAAATAATTTTAATAAAAATATCACTTTGACTTACAACTGGAATTAAACAGATACACAAGAATCTGACCACATAAGAGTGGAAAAATATATTTCTGTACTTCACTTTCTTAGGAAAATAGGGACAAAATATATTTCTTTTCTTTCTTTTTAGTATATTGGTATAGTAATGTGGTGATTAACAAAATCTCTTTCTTTATGTTGCTTGTTATAATAGCATTACAGTCTTATTTTTAAGTTTTTTGATGATATTGTAATACCACTGAAGAGAACCTTGGAGTCACAGCTGTCCAAATGCTGAGATGGCATTTATTAAGTATTGTTTTTCTAGTTTTAGCAATGTACAACTAGTTTGTTTAGAGTCATACTTTTCACTTCAATTTATTATCCAGTTGATAGTTGAAATGCATCTAAGAAAATTTCAAATACAACTATTAAATCTAATAAAATTTACTTTTAATATTTCTCACTACAGTATTTATTTATTTATATTTCAGCCTCTGGCTCTACTTCCTGTACTGAAAGACAAAAGCATATGCATAAAATCATGATTACACACATAGGTAAAATGTGGTCAGGATATACTGAGTGGATATACTTGTGGCCTGGATATACTGAGTTTACAAGAATACATATTGTGTCACGGTCCAGGTCCCCCAGTCTAGTTACTTCTAGCAATTACAAAAAAAAAAAAAACAAACTAAAAAAAAACCTAAAAAAAAAACCAACAACCCAC
The DNA here is from genome assembly GCA_013399095.1 of Psophia crepitans. NCBI lineage: Eukaryota > Metazoa > Chordata > Aves > Gruiformes > Psophiidae > Psophia > Psophia crepitans. The sequence goes on from VWZZ01003252.1 coordinate 55,792, forward strand.
AAACAAAAAAAACCCACAAAAAAACCCAACCAAAACCCAACCAAAACTCAAAAGACATATTAACTTATTTCACAATTTTCTTATATACTGAGGGAAATTGTCTTGTTTGTTGAGTCGCTAACTCATTGGTTTTGTGCTGATTGCAATGTATTCCTCTTTTATTTCAAATTTAATTTTCTTACTTTTCTTCTATACCATTACTGTATTATAGGAAGTGAAAAAGAACCTGCACCTAAAAGCAGACCCAATGCTGTTTTACTGGCAGATTTGTTGTAGTTTCTGTGAGAGTTTGCAGCTCATGCCCTTCTGAGCAATAGCAATGACGTTCTTGAGATGTAACTATAGGGCTTTCTTATTAAAGGGACCTCTTGGTTGACCATTATTTAACCTCTGGGTCTTCTTTTTAATGAGGTTGAGTTATTTCAAAGTAGAGACACTAAAACTTGTCTCTGCTATCTCTCAGTCTTAAAAACAAACAAACAAACAAAAAAAAAAATAAAACCAAACAAAACCCAACATAAAACACATCAAAGAAACAACAAAACTTTTCTTCTAAGGATGGGTCAAGAATTTGAAGCTGAGAAAGCTATAATATTTTAGGGTTTTATTACATTTTGTCTCCCTGGGTTTTATTAACTTACAGATATTTCAATTCTAAAACATTCTTCTTTCATATTGAAAATTATTCTTACATTATACTAAAGATCAGAGATAATATTAACACTGTCAAGGAAAGAAAACATTTCTCAGTAATTCCTCTCTACTTCAAAATCAGATATTCCTAAGTCATTGAACCTCTATGAAAAATATTAATTAATATTTGCATTGAGTTTCTCTCTATTGGATTGTTTCACTACTTTTACCCTATGTTGGGTTGTTTTTGCCTAATTTTTAAAATAATAGAATAAGAATATACTTATTAATTTAAGCTTTTATTTCCATAGCTTATATACACAACCTGATGAGTTATACCAGTAAGTCAACAGACAACAAGAATTATTCATGAAAATAATGTTCTCAGTGAAAAATAGCGAGTGCACTGGGTCAGGCTGAGCTGGAGTTAATTTCCCCGTAGCAGCCCTCACAGTGCTGTGCATTGGTAGCAGCAAGGTGCTGATAACACACCAGTGTTTTGGCTACTGCCGAGCAGTGCCGGCACACATCAAGGATGTGTCTCCAACCCTTCTTCCACCCCCTCAGCAGTAGGCTGGGGGTGGGCAAGATCCTAGGAGGGGACACAGCCAGGACAGCTGACCCAGACTGGCCAAACAGATATTCCATACCATATGACATCTGCTCAGCTATACGAATCTGAGAGATAGCGGGAGGAAGGGGTGATATTTGGGTTTTTTTCAACATTTTATCTTCCGGGGCAAACACTACTCATTTTGAAGCCCTGCTTCCCAGGAAGCAGTCAGATATCGCCTGCTGATAGGAAGTAGAGAATAACCTTTTGATTTCTTTCTTGCTTTGCATCTGCGTGCAGCCTTGCTTCTGCTACATTAAAACTGCCTTTATCTTGACCCAAGACTTTGGGGTTGTTTTTTCCATCTTTTTTTTTTTTTTCCTCCCCTCTCTGCCCTGCTGAGGAGGGGAGTGATAGAGCGGCTTAGTGGACACCTGGCATTTAGCCAAGGTTAAACCACTACAGCCAGTTACAAAGAAAATACTATTTTTTAAGGGTAAAACCTAGCCACTTTTATTTCAGTTTTATTAGAACAGCACTTTTAATATGAGTAACATGAAAAAATACTCTTTTAAGAGAAAGAGTTGCCAGCTTGCTTAAAAACAGACAAGAGGGAAATTCCTTCTTCATTTTTTTATGGAGATGATGTGTATAACACTTTGCAGCAATCTATAAGATATACTGAAAAGTCAGTGAAGCATAAATGTCTCTTCAGAAGTAGCTTGCAGTAACTTTTCTCTCTTCCAGACAGTAGTAATGTGAATAAACACTGAATAAGTATGACGACCAGCATCACATCACAGTATGTGAACAGAGGTATGATCAACATCTGAAAAAATCATGTTTTGGAAAAATATAATTTAAACAAATAAAAATATATTGATGCTCATAAAGTACAAGATAAAAAATAGCCTTAATTTGAGCAGTTTCTCTGCAGTATTCCTTATATTTCAAATACAGTAAACCAAATATACAAAAATGTCGTTAAGAAAATATGTGCAGAAATCAAGGAGAAACATGTAGACTGTAATCAAAAGACTCTTTTTTTTTTCCTTCTCTTCCTCGAATGCCTCACATATATATCCTCTAAAAGCTCTGAATCATCTCCCTACTGACCAACTTCTGATCAATCTCAAAATGCTCTCACTGAATGCCTGGGAACTTTCCTTGGGGTGACTCCAAAGCAAAGCAGCATAAACCCAGAAATATGTAGCTCACATGGGAGATCAAATACTTTTTTATATGAGTTTGGTAAAATTCTCTGTTGGTACACACTAAAGTTTATTTGTTATACCTCTGTGTTGTTTCTGCTTTTTTGATAAGGGATGGTGTATTAAGATTTTATGTTTCATGGCAATTCGATTTTCTTTCTACTTTCCTATTCAGACCTTCAAACCACCCCATAGCTTTCTATTCGATTGAAGCAAAACAAAAAATGTTTTCAGAAACACAGAAAGATCCCCATGTTTGCCTTCTAGAAATGGAGAACTTGCTACACAGTCTCCTCAGGGCAACAGTCTTATTTAGTTAACATAATTTTTAGTGAATCAGAAATAATTTAGGAAACAGCTACAAACTATTTAAAACATTATCACTCATAACTAGAGACAAAGCTGTTACTGGAGCTTTCCTGAGCTTGGACTTTGGCAAAATTTTTCCTTATATATCTGGCTTCTTCTAAAATCAGTTTTACTAATTGAAATAAACTGCTATTTAATGTTTTGATATGTGGAAGGTATCAGGATGAGTCTGCATTTTTAAGCATCATTTCAAATTGCTTTTAAAGTTAGTGTACCCACACACAGATTAATAGACTTGACATTGCTTCCCTATATAAATGCAAAAACCTGGTAAGTTTTATTAATAATTGGGTATAAGTTTTACTAATAATTCGGTATAAGACAATTTGAAAGAAGTGATTAGGGGCAGAAAAGAAATGCTAATTCACTGAGTAAGAATAATTTGAAAATTCAAAAGATCCAGAAACATGATAAGAAACCAAAATTCCTTAGGCTTTATCTGATTGTATTTCTAAAGTTTTCCTGTCACTAATTTTCCTGGAAACACACTTGTCTAACAATTGCTTTTTTCATCCAGAGAGAAACACCAGTCCAAAGTAGCATTGCACAAGTGCCACTCAAGCTGTGAAGCAGATTAAAAAGATTATGTGAATCTACTTTCCTTCCCCAAACACAAGGTACCCTTTCTTTCATCTGACTAGTCTTGAGATATTTTCATTCCCACCTTTTTTGAAGATACTTATTTTTATTTGACTCCAGCTGTGTAACCCCCAGCTGTATAGACTTATGGTTTAGACTTCAAAGTGTTGCTGTAAATTTATATTAGGTCTTTCCTCTCTCCCATCCAAAACCACCCCTCTTTTCTGTGTGGGTGGGGGTGTGATGGAAGTAGGAGAATTAGGAGAATGATTTGTCTGAAGATTTGTGCATTGCATTTAGATTGTATGCAAGTGCCAGCAGGTTTCTGCAAATTATTAAATATTGGCACAAGCACTGTAGATGCCTAGAGCGCAGTTGTCATGTGACGGTGGAAGGTTGACACTGGGACCACAAGAAAAGCAGCTCAAATACTGTCAGTGATGTCACTATGATTTTTAAAACAAGGAGAGGGAAAGAAAGTAGGTGCCCTGAACTCATAAGAAATGCCAGACAACTAGAGATTTTGAGATGATGATACATAAACAGTGCCCAGAGACAAATGGTGTTCTAGTTCAAAGCTCAGCCTGCAGCAAAATCCTGCCTTAAAAGTTTAGCATTTATATTGCCATATATGTTAAAAACAACATGAGTTCCTTTCATACGGATAGAAAAAACATATCAATGTCACAGCTGTCAGTGGCAATTTCAAAAAGTTTACCTTCGAGTCCTCCACTCCTGATTTTTTCATAGATTACCTACCGGTGATTTAAGCTTGACTGCACTCACTCTGTCGCTAGCTATTATCCTCTAGTGTTCAAGAAATCTTTTGACAGAATTCAGAATATAATTCTCAGTTTGTGTCTGTATGTTTTTGTCCCTTCCTTAATATTTTTTTATAATTTGTTCTTAAAAAATATTATTTTCATATTTTTTTTAATTTCTTCATCTAGGCCATGCTAATTATTATATGGTTCCACTAAACATACTTACTGTTGTCAGACTGAGAAAAATGGAAAAGGAGAATGAGATACTGAGTAATCCCCTTCTTAAACTTTTTATATAAGTAGAATTTTCTGTGGTGTTGTGAGGGACAGACATTAGCTAACGTGCATGAACAACTGTCATCAGAATTTCAAAAGGTGTGATGCTTGGAGTTGAACAGAAAATAATTCTCCAAAGAGATTTAAATTGGAAATGCCATATTGAAAATAATTACTTTTGCTCTGAATCTGTAAGGATCTTATCCAAACTTACTTATTTCATTTCATTGAACATGAGCCTACAGTGTGCCCAGGCTGCCAGGAAGACCAACTGTATCCTGGGGTGCATCAAGCATGGCATTACCAGCCTGTCTAGGGACATGATTGTCCCACTCCACACTGAGCTGGTGCAACCTCACCTCGAGTACTGGGTGCAGTTTTGGGCGCCACAGTACAAGAAAGACATAAAGTTATTGGAGAGTGTCCAGAGGCGGACAACCAACATGTGAAGGGTCTAGAGGTTTAGGTTGAAGATCAGGAAAGGGTTCTTCTCTGAGAGGGTGGTCAGGCACTGGAACAGGCTCCCCAGGGAGATGGTCACAGCACCGAGCTTGGCTGAGTTCAAGAGGTGCCTGGACAACACTCAGTCATCTGCTCTGCTTGGGCTGGTCCTGTGTGGAGCCAGGAGTTGGACTCAATGATTCTTATGGGTTCCTTTCAACTCAGGATATTCTGTGATTCTATGATTTAAAGGCAGGAAATTAACAAAATCTAAATGAATCATTTCTGAATGATTTGCATTTAGTAATTTATTTCCTTTTTTTTGGTCAACAACATGAAATATATTTTAATAAGCCAGAGAAGGGAGTCCGCCCTGAAATGTGTGTTAACAGCATGGAACTGAAACATTAAAAGCTCAAATTGTACACACTTCTGTTAAGTGTTCAGAAACATTCATACCTGAAAATGGTAGGAAAAGGGGCTTCTGACAACCTCTGTTTAGGAACAGAAAAGATCACCTGGATCACTCAGTCAACTTTCTGTGATCATCAGTCCTGTTACCTGCAAATACAGTAGTTAGCACTAGAAATCAAACTGAGAAGGTGAATGTATCTCTATCAAGGAAGTTCACCATTGCATGAAGAAAACTGGTTAAAGGATTAGAATGCGACATACTTTTTTTTTTTTTAATAAGGTACAGGTGATGTACTATCATGTCTTACCAGAAAAATTCCAGGCCATCTTACTAAAGAGCATCCATTCTGTAAATAAACTAGTCTTGATGAATAGATGCTAAGGACGTTGGTAGATGCAGGCAGAAACATTGGGTCTTTCTTATTTTTAGTGAAAATTTTATCTATTTGAATCCAACTCTTAGGATCACAACACCTGGAAACACGATAAAGGTAAGACACCTTAAGTACACATTTTAGAATCTTCTTTTTATCCCACTCTAAGTTACTTGTCTTGTGTAATTTTAAAACTTTAGGTATGAATCAATGAAAAGAAAATGGGCTTTGTTAACAAAAGGGGAACAGTAACTCCAGCCAATCTCAAAGCTGAGGGGACCAACTTCCAGCACTGAGCTCCTCCTAGTAAAGGACTCAGAACCCTTACAGCACCTCATCCTTTCTCAATTTCTGCTTCAGATAACCTGGCACCAGTGACCTTAACATCACCAGAATGGAGGTGTAAACATAACACATCAGAAAAGAGGGGTAGGTACTAGAGTGTTTTCTATTAAAAAAAAAACAACCAGTATTACTAATGAGGCTCTCTGTAATAATCAGGTAAGTTAGACTATAAGCATTTGTATCATTGTAAGTGAACTAGCAATAATAGGTGCTGTATTTTTATTAGACACTTAAAACTGTAATAAGACAAACAATTTTTTTTTTTCTCTCTGTATGTAAGGTGTTTCCTCTTTTGCTCCTAACATGAAGGTGAGCATAACAGTCCCTAGGGCAGCATTTATGAGAGTCTCAGTCTTCAGAATCTGAGAAAAAGGACTGGAGGAACAGAAGCAATCCAGTCACAGTAAAAGCAAAACAACTGATTAAGCTAATTAGGAAAGAACACAGTGCAGTAAGAAGCGTATGAGAGAGAAGACTGAGAAATTGTAGTTGCTAGCAGAATAATTCTAATATAGTTATTGCATAACTGAGATCATGACTGTTAGTGAACTTGAGGGACTGTTGGTAGCAGCACAGGCTCCTATTATCTACTTGCACTTTATATACATGGTAACAAGCAGTGGAATGCCATGCTGTCATCATTAAGCACTGCATACTTTTTCAGTCAGTAGACTAAAAACAGAACCAGAATGACTTTTGGTCCATGTCAGCATGTCCTGGTTTTCTGTTCATACATCTTGGATGGATCCAAGTGATTTCATTTTCTACAGGTGAAAGACAATCTTGCAGGTACCGAACATTGTTTTTTGCAAGCATCTGCCAGCAGGGATGTGCCAGAGAAACATGGCCTCTACACAGAAAGGCAACTAATGATCCAGAGATCCATCGCTTTGCTACACATTTGTTCATTGTCTCATTAGCTTGGGTCCTGTCAATGAGTAGGGATTTTCTGGACTGAGGCAATCTCGTCCCAAAGATCCAGGACAGGCACTATAATACAATTATAGCAACAGGTGATTTCAAATGGTTGTAAATTCTATTGCTGTTGATGTTTCTAAGAAGGCATGTGAAAAACGCCTTCAGTCTCAGTAATAAGTAATATACTTCCATACAGTCACGTGTTTAAACACAGGGACAAATGATGATGTAGGATAATGAAAACAATGCTGTAATTTTGGGAAAAATATCTTGATAATAATTATTTTGAATAGAAAATTGTGTCAAAAAAAACCCAAAAAGAGGAGATCCCATTTTAAACTAACTTATCTTACGCCCCTGAAGGGAATTCAGTTGAGTGGTTCCATTCAGTCAGTCTATGGTTAATTTTAGCTTCGTCCCCTAAACCTTTATGAGTCCTTTTCATAATCTGATTACTAGAAAATAAAGTGAATATTTTTCTTTCTTCGGAATACAAAAAAACTATTCTTAATAGAAAAACTCTAATGGTCTGGAATTTTGTTTCATAATTGAAGTTGTCTCTGCCATAGCAATGTAATTTACAGTATTACATTTTGAGGACTTCTCATCTATTTTATTAAAAAAGGAGCTCATCTCTAAATCTGAAATATAAATTTTCCTGGACTATCACTTTCAGGTATATTTTATGGGAAATGTCTAAATGAAAATTACTACTACTGATTTATTTTTCTAAGGCATGAAGGCATTTCACGCAAACATGTGTTGGCAATTTAATTTAACTTTCCTGCATTCCTGTCACCCGACACATTTCCCCCCCCCCCCCCCCCCNNNTCCCCCCCCCCCCCTTTTTTTTTTTTTTTTTGGTTTCTTTTCCCTCAACTCAGCATTATAATAGGGTCTTGTCTGGACTATCTGTCTGCTTGAACAGATATAGATCTGTCCATATAACTCATGACAAAATCAAAAGCAACACCTAAGATCAGATCTTCAAGCATCAATTATTTTTGTTTGTTTGTTTTATATCTGACATGGCAAAGTATACAACAGTTCTCCTTAGAGGCAACCAAATCTGGAATAGAAGACAGCAGCAACTTGACAGAAAAAGCTGCTGAAAGACAAATTGTTAAAAAGAAAATTATGAGTAACAACCCATACTTAGGCCAGGATCTGGTATGAAATTTTTATCCAGCTTGGTACTTGTAGTGGGTTACCTTGGCTAGCAGTCAAACTCCCACTCAGCTTGCTCATTCACTCAACCTCCTTAGTGAGACAGATGGCGCAAATAAGGACAAGAACAAGAAAGCTCTTTAAGTTGAGATAAAGGTGGCAAGGTTGCTTACCAATATATTTGTGGGCATAACAGAATCTACTTGGGCTAAACTAATTTATTTATTGTTTATTCAGAGAACATTCAGACTGGACATTAGGAAGCATTTTTTTACAGAAAGGGTGATCAAACACTGGAACAAGCTTCCTAGAGAGGTGGTCAATGCACCAAGCACTGACAGTGTTTAAAGGGGCATTTGGACAATGCCTGTAATAATACGCTTTAACTTTTTGACAGCCTTGAGTTATCAGGGATGATGTGGTCAAATGACAGTTGCAGATTCCTTCCTAATGGAAGAATCCTACTCTATTCTACACTATTCTATTCTTTCTAATAGATTCACGTACTGAGAAACAAGATGACAAAGATTAAAAGAACACCTTTCCTCTACCAGGTTCAACTTCACTCCTTCAATACCAGTTCTTCTTCCTACCCTGTTCTGAGCAGCTGAGATGGGATGGAGGGGTTATGGTGATTCCCACACAGAGATTCCTCTCTCATGTCTTACTTCTCACACTTTTCCTTTGCTCTGGCATGTGTTCTTCCATAGACCGCAGGGGACTGTCTGCAATAGCACCTGGAGCACCTCCTTCCCCTCTTTGGACATTGGTGTTCCCTCTGCTATTTCTTTATTTCTTGCTCTTTTTTTTTGTTTGTTTTGTTTTGTTTTTTCCCCTCCTCTTCTCTCTACCTGATGTGTCTTGACCTTTCTTAATGTTGTGGTTTAACCCCACAGGCAGCTAAAACAACCACACAATTGTTCACTCATTCCCTGCCCCTGCCCCTCCCTGGGAAAAAAAAAAAAAGTGGGATGCAATGAGCGAATCAAAAAAAGTTGTCATAAAAACAGTTTACTAGGACAGGAAAGGAAGAGAAGATGATGATGATGATGATTAAATATACAAAACAACTGCTGCACAGCAAATTGCTCACCACTCGCTGACTGCTGTGTAGCCAGTTCCTGAGCTGCGTCCCTCCTCAGCCAGCTCTTCCCAGCTTAGATACTGAGCAAAACGTCATATGGTGTGGAATATGCCTTTGGCCAGTTTGGATCAGATGTCCTGGCTGTGTCCCCTCCCAACTTCTTGTGCATCTCTTGCAGAAGGCTCATGCCTCCTTGCTGGCAGGGCCTTGGAAGCTGAAATGTCCTTGACCTAATTGTAAACACTGCTTAGCAACAACTAAAACATCAGTGTGTTATCAACATTGTTTTAATAATAAATAAATAAACCCATCTCTTTACCAGCTCCTAGGAAGAAAAGTAACTATTCCAGCCAAAACCAAACTTCAAAATGTTAGCCAAATGTTTGGCTGCTGGGATCAGCTCTGTCCTGTGATGGGTCTGGGTTTGGCACAGGGTAGTCCCTGACCTCTTCTCAAAGCAGCCATCCCTGCTACTCCATGCTACTGAAACCTTCCCATGGACAGCCAATACAGTACTCATCTAAATTTTCTTCCACAAAATGAGACCTACCTTCAGATGCAACACTTACCTACATATATATGTTCAGATCCAGAAAGTAAATCTTTATATCCAGGAAATATAGAAGATAAAAAATTAAATACCTGAAGGTAGTTTCAAATAATTTAATGAAGAGCAGAATCATAATTATACATCCTATAATTTCCCTTCAATAACAAAGAGTACACCTGTCAGTTTCCCATGACTTCTATGATTTCTGCCTTTTCCATACAGACAAAACATGTGATATACCATGGCCATTTTATTGATATCTCTAGTCTGATGACTTAAACAGTTGTTTTACTTTGGCAGTGTCTAGACGTATTCTTGAGAATAATCCCTCATTGTAGATAATTTTCTAATGCTTTTTGCCCCATGAAGTAATAAGGTTGGGTATTCCTGTCAGGAACTGGAGGAGAAGGAGTATGTGGTACACCTTGAAGAGACAACTAAATGTCAGGCTGACAGTAGAAGGCAAAGGAAGAGGACAACAGCAGTCTTCTCTCCATTATTATGAGCTTTGTATTATTCAAGAATTGTTATTTCTAGTTAGTTATAGTCATCTTGAATCCAACCTACCTGGTATGAGAATACATCAGAAAGTTAATTTGGTTTTAGATCAGCTTTTAAATTGTTATGCTACTGTTAAGATATGGACAGTACCTGTAGGACTTTGATTATAACACTGTATTTCTAAAACCTCCATTATGCTATGTTGATAAATGCGCAATACAGCATGAGCTGAAACAAAGCACACAAAGCGTACCTTTGCAGTGCATCTCTTAGAATAAGTCATAATACAAAATACCTGAAAAAAAATATAAAAATCAGTCATTGAATCTGAATGAGGAACATGATTCCAGAATTAGGAGCAAGTAGAATATATATTTTCTTCTCTGGTATATTTCAAGACACAAATGAATTCATATTACTGCTTCAGTGGGTTTTATATTGAGACATATGTGTTTCCAAATTTGGTTATAATATAGTGGGACGATGTTTTTAAAAACTTATGAATATATACATCCATCAGATTGCTTATTTATTCTGAGGCAGCAGCTGCAAAAAAGATTTTCAAATTAAGGGAGAAAATTATTTACTTGAATAAATCTTAATTTTAAAATAATCTTGGACTATAACAGAGAATGTAATCACCATCTGAGTTGCACTACTGCCTTAGTGAGAGCCCAAATTTACTTTGAAAATAATATCTATTTTCTATTCAGAAAAAAAAAATAAAAAATTGAACTAATATATACAAATGAAACTCTGTACAGGTTATGTGAGAATTTAAGAGTACTAGTTAGGTATTGTAGGCAAATAAATATTTTCATTCACTAACCATCCCTTCATCTACTGGCATAATTCAGCTGTGAAAGCCGGAAAAATAATTCACAAATTTCCTGTTACCATATTTTTTTTGTGAACAGTACATTTTCTACTAAATTTTACACTGACTTTCATTGGCTGACATATAAAAAAGAACTTCAATACTAATTGATGACTAAATATTTCTTAAAAGATGCTAAAATATGACACATACTTAAATGTGTTATGAGATCTGGGACACACCTCCGAGGAAGTTATTTAAATTTCTAGTGTGTGGTTTGATTTATGAGCTGGTAAGTTTAGAGGACCTCACTTACTGTAGTTCTTTAGTGTTTATTTTCTAAAATATATTTCCACTCAGGTAAATGGCTTATACAAAATCCTAGGTTATGAAGTTCTTCCTGCATTGTCTCCATTATGTCTAACTGTAATCATTCCTTGATGCTATGTTTTAAGTCATTTTGCGACATGAGTTCTCAGTGAGGCTTTTACCAAAATTTAAGAAGAGAAAATAACAGATAAAAATCTGGTTTCAAATAACTATATGAGTTTTCATTATATGGTCCACAGTCTTGATGCTATTACCTCAAGAGAGACCTGCACCTCCTTTATGCTGCCAGCCTCCATTTCCACTGAATGGAATGCCAGGGAAATGATGAAAATATAAATTTCATTACAACCTGAAGTTGCATGAAGCTTTAGATTGCACTCAGAGCTGGGGGGCATGAAACTGTTCTTGTGTCCCTTAGTATAAATATAGGCCAACTAAATTCTGATTGACTTCAGTGTTGCACAGAATGAACCAGACATTTATGCTTTTAAAACAAAGTGTTATAATTGAACTTATCATAAGTAGTGTGAAGGAGTTCTGAATTCTGAAGTAGCATGGCGCTCTAGCTTAGGGATTTCATGTTTTCCTCAAGTGGAAAAAGAGATTGTAAACTGAAGAAAGAAACCGATTGCCTTCATTAAGCATAAAAAATGTTCTCAGTGAAGGCCTGATTTCACAGCCTTTGCCTGCTTGATATCGTAAGATCTGAGAAGGATCAGAAGAATCATAGAATACCTCGAGTTGGAAGGGACCCTTAAGGATTACCAAGCTCCACACCAGACCAGCCAGAAGTTGGACTTGTTGATCTTTATGAGACATCAAAGAAGCTACTTTTGAAGTACCTAGGAATATGTATTAGCAATTTTCTTACTTTTCACCTGTTTGAATTTCAGTAGATTCAAAGAAGACTGTAATTCATAAACACATTTACCTGTGTGTTGACAAGATCATTCCAAATGAAGGTTCCTGGAGGCCAGTAGACCTGTAACACTGAGACAATATATGGAATTGATACACATCAAATGTTTTAAACTCTCAGCTTTTCTATATTAGTTATATCCACTATTGTCTGTGTACACAATATTCCCAGATTAGTGGATATTTTATATTTTTTCTAGATACAGGGAGCTAATATTGTTACTGAAGAAAAGTACATGCCTCTAATATCAACAGTAATTTAATTTGCTTCATGGAAGACACATCTGGGCTAAATGAGCAGACTGAAATGGACGGAAAACTGGCTGAATGGTTTTCAGAGCAGCCAAGAAGCTGTTGATGAATGATAGAAAGACTAGTTGGAGACAAGTCACTAGTGGTGTGTACTCCAGGGGTCAGTGCTGGGTCCAGTACTGGTTAACATCTTTATTAATGGTGGGTGAGAGTATATCCATCAGTTTTCTGAAGATACAAAACTGGGAAAAGTGGCTGATAAGTCAAAGGGCCATGCTGCTATCCAGAGAGACTGTGACAGGCTGGAGACATGGGCTGACAGAAACCTCATGAAACTCAACAAGGTGAAGTGCAAAGTGCAAGTTGAACATGAGCCAGAAATGTATATAAATAGCTGAAGGAAGGGTATAAAGAAGACAGAGCCAGGCTCATTTCAGTGGTGCCCAGTGACAGGACCAGAGGCAATGGGCACAAACTGAAACACAGGAGGTTCCTTCTGAACATCAGGAAACATTTGTTTACTGTAAGGATGATGGTGCACTGGAACAGGTTGCTCAGAGAGTCTCGATCCCTGGAGATATCCAGAAAACACCTGGACATTGTCCTGAGCAATCACCTTGAGGTGGTCCTTTTTGAGAGGGAGTGTTGGACCAGATGACATGCAGAGATCCATCTTTTCTGTGATTCTGTGGTTTTAAATTTATATTCAGGTATGCAGGAAAAGACTGTGAGAATGTATGTATAAAATTATTGCTGTGACATTTACATTTTAAAAACTAAAAATAGCATGATGCTACTAGTCCCCATGGGTGAACTTTTTCTTTTTTCTTTCAGATTTCAAATCACTTAAGCACATTTTTTTCACAGAATCACAGAATCACAAAGATTGGAATGGACCTCGAAAGATCATCTAGTCCAACCCTCCCTGCCAAGGCAGGGCCACCTAGAGCACATCACTCAGGAACGTGTCCAGTCGGGTTTTGAATGCCTCCAGAGAAGGAGACTGTTTTTAGAGAACAAAGATTTATAATGGGACTGTGGTAAATTCTGAGGTGCATAACTATTTGTTGGCCATGTTTGGTGCTTCAGAGAAGATGGAGACAGCTTCTTTGCTTCTTGAAGCAACTACTACAACTTTCTTTGCTTTTTCACTGGTCCCAGCCAGATGCTCTTTTCATTCACTGAAAAATCTTCAGAGATTTTGCCAGTACTTTACTCTTACTGAAATTTGGTCATAGCGTAACCATATGGTACATTTTCTTCTCTCTTCCTCTTGGTTTGATGGAGTAACACCAAATAACAGCAGAATTTCAGTCTACAATTTGATGTATTACCTGAGCTTCATGAGAAGAACTTCAATGATTAAACCTTGATAGAATATTCTTGACTACAAATGTCCATAACTGAAATTTTAAAATAACTTGGATATAGTTTAAATTAGATCCTAGCTAACGTGAATACAGTATTCACTCATCCGATATGGTCAGAAGACAATTTAGACTCAATTAAGCAAAAAAAATTAAAAATTGTACTAATAGATGCAGTTATATGTACCTGCTTATGAATGAATTACTGCTTTGTCCCTTGACAGACTCTGGATCTATACATGAAAATAAATAAAAAGATAAATCTCATAAGACAGGAAATCCATCTTAGTTTCTAAGTGACCCCAATTTAGTGAGGATTAACCTTTCTTTTGCGTGCCAACTTGTTATTGACTGGTATCAGTAGCAAGTATAATGGTTAAAACTGTGGAAATTGTTCATATTAGTACATATATATGTACACAGCTTCTTTCTATTTCTTTTGCTATTTTGCTTTATTAAAATAAAGACAGGTCATTTGCAGCTCTTTCCTACATTTTCTCCCCTAAGATTGCACTTTCTCTACCAGCTATTACTATCACCGTCTGTATTAATTCTTGGGTCACTGAAAGAGCAATATCCAAGGAAAATGTAAATGTTAGATGTATGAGCAAAGGGAGAAAAAGTTTCTTGTTTTTTTTCTTGTTCTTCTTTTTTATTCTCTTCTTTTCCTTATCTTCTTCCACCTTTTCCTTTTTCTTTTCCTTCTCCCTTTTTTCTTTCCTTTTTCCTTTCCCTTTCCGCCCTGTCTTTGCTTTTTCTTTTTTTTTTCTTTTTTTCTTTTCTTTCCCTTTTCCTTTTTTAGTTTCCCTTTTTGCACTTTTCTCAAGGGTTGCCCTGGTTCAGCCCCAGCCGGCAGCTGAGCCCACACAGTCACTCTCTCACTTCTCTGTTAGAGAAACAAGGGGAAGAATGAGAACAGTAAAGGGCAAATGTCCTTGAGTTGAGATGACCGTTTAATGGGCCAACAAAGGGAGAGGGAAACAGCAACAAAGCAGCAGTAGTTATAAAGAGATGTAAACAAATGCAATGACAAATGGAGCACTTAATCGATCAACAGACCAGACACTCAGCGCCCAGCCAGTCTGTCCTGGAGCAGCACTGGCTCGCCCCTCCGCAGCCAGCCCCTTTTATAGGGGCATGATGTCACATGGTATGGAATAGCCCCGGCCAGCTCAGCTCGCCTGGCCCGGCTCCTGAAAATTAACCCTATTCAACATTCACAAAAATAGATCTTAGGATTTCTTCAGACACAAGACAATATATTGGACTGCTGAAAGAACTGAAGTTACCACTAACATCATATTGCACGTGCTGCACAAGATTTGTTTGTTTAAAAAACATTTCAAAATGTATCTATATTGACGTGCATACGTTCTGTATCAAAACTTCTAAAGTCATAGAATCATAGGATCATAGAGTGGCTTGGGTTGGAAGGGACCTTAAAAGATCATCTGGTTCCAACCCCCCTGACAGAGGCAGGGACGTCACCCAGTAGATCAGGTTGACCAGGGTCCCATCCAGCCTTGCCTTGAACGCTTCCAGGGATGAGGCATCCACGACTGCTCTGGGAAACCTCTTCCTGTGCCTCGCCATCCTCACCGTGAAGAATTTCCTCCTAATGTCTAATCTAAATCTATCCTCTTTTAGTTTAAAACCATTGCACTTTGTCCTATCATTAGCTACCTGAGTAAAGAGTCCCTCTCCATTATTTTCACAAGACCGACGCCTTTAAGTATTGAAAGGCCGCAGTGAAGTCACCACGGAGACTTCTCTTCTCCAGGCTGAATATCCCCAGCTCTCTCAGCCTTTCTTCATAGGAGGAGTGCTCCAGCCCCCTGACCATCTTTGTGGCTCTCCTCTGGACTTGCCAACAGACCCACATCTCTCTTGTGCTGGGGGCCCCAGAGCTGGATGCAGTAATCCAGGTGAGATCTCACAAGGGCAGAGTAGAGGGGGACAATCACCTCCCTTGACCTGCTGGTCATGCCTCTTTTGACGCAGTCCAGGACACAGTTGGCCTTCTGGGCTACAAGCACACACTGGTGGCTCATGTCAAGCCTTTTCTCAACCTAAACCGCCAAGTCTCTCTCTGCAGGGCTGCTCTCAATGTGTTCTTTTCCCAGTACATACTCATGTCAGGGATTGCCCAGACCCAGGTGCAGCACTCTGCACTTGGACTTGTTGAACCTCATTTGGTTCACATGGGCCCACTTCTCAAGGTAAATTAAAAGGTTTTCCAGAGTCTGTTCTGTGGGGGAGATATAGTAGAACCTGATGTTTTATGTGATACATTCTACCCTGCTAAATAACTGATGGATGCTGTCACAAAGCTGAATAAACTTTGTTTTTCCTAAATACATAATTTACTCATTAAGACTATTGGTTCAATTTTTTATTAGTTGTGAATGACATTGAACGAAACCTCCTAATTTACACTAGCTCTAAGAATAGTCTAACGCACTGTCTTCATTAAAAAATTACAATAGAATTTTAACTGAAACCTATTTTAAAAATTATTAGTAAATCAATTGATATGAACATCCATAGTTTTGTACTTTCAGTACTTTAACTGAAAAACTGGAGAAAACTCTCTGAAACTTTCAGTGACATGCTGCTTGCCATAAAGTTGAGTAAAATCTGTGCATGTTTTACTGCAGTGCTTGAAACTTCACAGCCTGCCAGAAAAACTGAATAATTTACTACTGAGGAGATTCAGCATAGAAACAGAGTGTGGTAGTGCAGTATACCTACTTTGTATGTGCTTTTGCAATAAAATCTTAACATTACTCCTGTGTTTTTTTGTCCTTTGCTATTCTTTATTGCTACTTTTTCCCAGGTCATTTCTTCAGCTTTAGTTTATAACCACAGCAAAACCAATAAAACCAGTATCTTGTGATTGATAACTTTTATGACGTTGTGTTAATACAAAGAATGCATACAGTATGCTAGATATTACACACAATGTGTGGTGTACGTACCATGTCTTCTTATATGAAAAGATTTCACAGGACACATCAAGCAGTTGAAAGATAACAGCCATGTCTAGCTTTCCCTTTCTGACTTCCTAAGTCCCTTTACTCTTCATAAATACTTGCTATTTTTCAGTTTCTATTTCCATTTCCTTGCATCATGAGTCAGGAAGATAGCATTTACCTTCCTAGATGTTCTATTTTAGTATTATCACTTTGCCAGAAAAGGTAATATATGTAAGACTGATATGGCTCCTCCATAATCAAAGTCCTGAGCAGAGGACTTTAAACACCTCACTCACTTCAAATTGCATCAGTCTGAAGCTCGATAAATGAGCTATCAGCTTAAATGCACTTTGGTTTGTTTTCTTTTCTTTTTGAAAAAGAAACCACAACAAAAATGAAACCTCTAAAATTAATTAGCTGTTTAAAAATATGGAATACTTATTATCTAATTAAAGAATTTCAGTTTACTCACACTTTTGACAAACTATTGGAATATGTCAGGCAATTATTTCAGAAAAATCTGAAGATTTTGTAAGTACAGACAGTTATTTAAAATATATGTAATGAGTAAATCTTTAAAATGTTGAAAAAGATTTGGTCAAGTTTGCTTGCATGACAATTGTGTTTTCATTATGCTAGCTGTCTGTCCATTTGATTCTTCTAACAGTTGAACTAACAACTAACAACTTGAAATGCAGTGACAGAATAAAAGTTCACTGTTCCATTTAGTAGAGTTAAGGAAGAACTAGTGGATTCCTTAGGATCCCCATAAATTCAAATTCTTCTTCATGAACTATATGAGTCATGGCCTGAAGTGTGCCATATTCACTCTGTATAAAAGGAACATATATTCTCTATATGCCACTTGATGGGTGCACTCTTTGCGGGGTAAAAAACTGGCTGGATGGCCAGGCCCAGAGTTGGATTGAATAGGATCCAATCTGTGACTCTGTGATTCTGTGAATTAAATCCAGTTGGTGGACAGTCACAAGTGGTGTTCTCCAGGGTTCAGTATTGGGACCAGTTTCCTTCAATATCTTTATCAATGATCTGGATGAGGGGACCGAGTGCACACCATGTTCTGTGGGAGTGTTGATCTGCTTAAGGGTTGGAAAGCTCTACAGAGGGATCTGGACAGGACGGATCAGTGGCCCAAGGCTCAGTGAAGTTCAACAAGTCTCAGTGCCGGGTCCTGCACTTGGTTCACAACAACCCCAGGCAACGCTACAGACTGAGGGAAGAGTGGCTGGAAAGCTTCCTGGAGGAAAAGGACTTGAGAGTGTTGGTCACAGCTGGCTGAACATGAATATTTTTCTGAAATACCAAGATCCCAAGCTCCAAACATTTTATAGTATGATTCGCTGGTGTGACAATTTGATTGACATACCCAGATCTCTGTGCCCAGATATCCATAGATTACAATAAATGATTTTCCAGTGTGGATTGATTTGCAGGATCAGATAATAAATAAATGAAGGATGATGGAAAGTATGTGACAAGAAAATAGCTGAATAATATAGATTCATAATCCTAGGATTGACTGCTAATTTTTCTATCCTTTATACTGACGTTCAAACAGATTTTGTTGTCACCTCAGAGAAAGAATAAATTCATGGGTCCTACAAATGGACAAAATAATTATTTGCTTATAGTTCTCTCAGCCAGTTGGTGGCAGACATACCTTTGTCAGCAGCATATAGTCTACCCAAGGAAGAGGATACATACTGTCAATACTTGAAGAACTATGCTTTACTGAACAACATGTGCAATCAAATTTCAGTATGCGGAAGCTGAAGGAAGAGAAATAGCAGACATTGCATATTGGGTAAAATCTTGTCCTTTGAGATGTTCAGAATAGCTTAGATGAAAGTCATGAGAGAATTGCTGCTATTAACAAACAATGGTAACATATAATATATCATGCAACAGTTTTTTAAAGAAAGTCCTGCTCAAGTCCATCTACACCATTGCACGTAGTATGGGCAACAAGC
>VWZZ01003253.1:5409-21452 GCA_013399095.1 Psophia crepitans
TTAAACTTCCTCTCCCCGATCTGGTGCCCGCCTGCCCGCCACCCTGGCGCACCTCTTGCCAGCTCCGGCCATGTACAGCATGCTGGAGGCTGAGATCAAGACTCCGCAGCCCACGCCGGGCAGCGCCGGGGGTAACTCCGCTCCGGGGAGCAACGGCAAAGGTGGCGGAGGCGGCGGGGCCAGCAACGGAGCGGGAGCTGGCTCGGACCAGGATCGGGTGAAGCGCCCCATGAACGCCTTCATGGTGTGGTCGCGGGGCCAGCGGCGGAAGATGGCCCAGGAGAACCCCAAGATGCACAATTCGGAGATCAGCAAGCGTCTCGGGGCCGACTGGAAGCTGCTGAGCGACGCTGAGAAGCGGCCCTTCATCGACGAGGCCAAGCGGCTGCGGGCCGTGCACATGAAGGAGTATCCGGATTACAAATACCGGCCCCGAAGGAAGACCAAGACCTTGCTGAAAAAGGACAAATATTCGCTGCCCAGCAATCTGCTGGCCCCGGGAGGGGGCAACGCGGTGAGTAGCCCCGTCGGGGTGGGGCAGAGGATTGACACTTATGCCCACATGAACGGCTGGACCAACGGGGCTTACTCACTGATGCAAGACCAGCTGGGCTACAGCCAGCACCCGGGCATGAACAGCCCCCAGCTGCAGCAGATGCACCGCTACGATATGACGGGCCTGCAGTACAGCCCCATGATGTCCACGGCCCAGACCTATATGAACGCCGCCTCCACCTACAGCATGTCCCCCGCCGCCTACGGCCAGCAGCCTTCCACGGCCATGAGCCTGGGCTCCATGGGCTCGGTGGTGAAATCCGAGCCCAGCTCGCCGCCTCCTGCCATCACTTCGCACTCGCAGAGGGCCTGCCTGGGAGACCTGCGGGATATGATCAGCATGTACCTGCCCCCGGGGGGGGATGCCACAGACCCTTCCGCCCTGCAGGGCAGCAGGTTACACAGCGTCCACCAGCACTACCAGAGTGCCGGGACTGGCGTGAATGGTACCGTACCATTAACTCACATATAAACTTGGCTGCTCCGGACGGCTTTCCGTCTTAATCCCTAACCCCACCACCGCTCCCTCACTACACCGGGACGTACGGCAGTGTTGCTCGGCTTAGCAGACTTAATACTAACTTTGGAGAAATTTTAAAAAGGAAATCCGTTAGTTGTGTCCTTTTTTTTTTTTTTGTACAAGAAAATGAGCAAGCTGTTGTTTTAATAGATCACAACTCCTGCCTCCTAGAAGCCACGGCAACTTCTCTCCTGGTTTCTGCTAGGTTGGGCAATGTTTTATTCCCTTAAAAGTTTTTAAAAGTTCTTGCATCTTCCAGTTTGATTTCTAGCGTTGCAATGACAAAAAAAAAAAAAAAACCAAACTACAACCCGGCGGGCATTTGTTTTTAAACTCAGTTGTTCACATTATCGTTGTTGTTTCTTACGTGTTTTGTTCTTCCCACCTTACCGAGCCTCGCTTGGGTTCTATCCACAATCTGTAGCTTTCACGACTTTTTGACTTTAGGGTTTTGTTCCTTAAAAAAAGGGGAGGTGGGAGAGAACTGTGCGGGTCGCAAACACATTTCTTTTATTTATAGTAAGTTGTGTGTCTTGGTTTTTCTTAAGCTGTAAACTTATGTAAATTGGTTTGTGAATTTTACTGTGAACCATGTTTTGACATATCAGATGAAGAAACGTTTTAGTTTTGTTTACCGGATTTCTTCCAAAAAAAGTCATCGAAATACTCCTTCCCTCTCCCTGTACCTAGTCCCCGTTTGCTTCCTTCTTCCAAACGAAAAGAGATCAATAAATTTTATATCAGGCACGTCGGCAGTCTCCGGGCGGTTTGTGCGGGGGTCCCTCCGCGGCGAGAGGGAGCGCGGAGCGGGGGCAGCGGGCTCCTTCCCGGGGCTCCCCCGCAGCAGCCGCGGTCCCGCCGCCCGGCCGAGGAGCCCGGGAGCTGCCACCGTTTTTCGGCCGGCTTTCTGCGGTTGCCGCGCCGTGGTGTGTTTTGGCCCGGCGGGTGGGGTGCTTTTGGAAATCGATTTTCTTCTTTAAAAGAAAAAAAAAAAAAATCCAAAACGGGACCAGGGCCGGGAAAGCGTCGCCGTGCTACTGAATCTGCTGCTCCGAGCCGCCGGCCACTTGTTGCCCCTGCCCGGCTGGTTTCTCGGCCGACGGGAGGGGAAGGGGGGGTTACACGTGTGCGCCTCGGTTGGTACGGGGATTTTCTTTATTTGTTGGTTGGTTTTGTTCGTGGGTTGGTTTGTTTTTTGTGGTTTGGGTTTTGGTTTGATGAAGTTTTTTATCCCCTCTGGAGGATTTGCCTAGAAACTCGAGCTCATCTGAAATATTTACAAACGTAAAACCCGTAGGGGAACTCTTAATTAGACTCTATTAAAAATGAATGGTTACAGGAGTCCCCAGAAGAAATAAATAATTCAATCTTTTCAGTATGTTTGATGAGCGCGTTTTTAGTACGGACAACTTTTCTTTAATATTTGGTTTCTTTTTTTTTTTTCTTTTTGTCTTTTCCCAAGGGCTCTGCTTTATTCTTGGCTGTATTTCTGTGGGCGCTGCGGAACATCCTGAGCTGCAGCCCCCGGAGCCGTCGGACGAGCGGGAGATCTCTTATCCCTCCTCCTGCTCGGCGGCAAAAGTCGTCCTCTCGGCCGCCCCCCCACGCGTCCCCACCGGCTCCTCCTGGCTCCGAGCGGCGGCCCGGCGGGGCCGCGGCCCGGGNCATTAACCTTTTCGCTGTTTGTCTTAGTGCAGAAGGAAAGGGAACGGGAGGGTGCTTTTGTTGTTTGGTTTGGGTTTAATTAAAGGGGCCTGCTCTGCTCGCCCCGTATGAACAGCGGCTTCGGGGAGACTTCGCACCCCTCCGCTGCCCGCTTGCGGCGGCCACGATCTGCCGGGGGCGGTGGGAGCCGCTTTCCGTTCCCCGGTGATGCCCACTCTCCCCGGCGCCCCACGCTGCCCTCCGGTCCTGCAGCACGGATGCCCCGGCGGCGGCGCCTGCTCTGTTCTCCTTCGGGAAGCACGTCCAGGTTCGGTCAGGGCCTTCCTCCAGCTCTTCCAAGAGGAAAATCAATGTTTTGCAAAACCACATTGAGAGCCTCCTTCCCTGGTGTGGGGTGCCTGGCTCCTGGCCACCCAGGAAAGGGGGAGTGCTGGACGCAACCCAGGGCTACCCCAGCACCACGCACAGACAAGCCTCTGGGACCGTCCACCCTCTGGTCCGTGTGGTAAACCACTGGTACCACAGATGCTCTCTGCTCAGCAACAGCCGTAACGGAATTGAGGGTAATCACTTTGCAAATGAGAACTAATACCCTCAGCTCAACTCCTTCCATAACATGTGAAACATTGGTGAAATCTGGCAGACCTGTGGCATTGCTTTCTCATGTTTGCGCTGCTACCCTTCAGGTAGGAGCGTGCCTGTTAGTAGCTCCCTGAGGAGCTACATAACCAGAGGTCTGAGAGAAGGTGAAAAGATCAGTGGTGTTGGTACAGTACATGGAGAGCAGCAGCAGGTTCTGTTTCATCTCGACTGGGAGTCAAACTGCTCCCCAGTGCTCTCCAAAACGGGCAGTGCCAGGACAGCGCTGGAGGGGAAGCATGACAACCCTGTTTCCCGAAACAGGTCTCCTTCAGCCTTCCCCGACAGGTGTGAGGTGCAAGTGAGACACAAGTGAGGGCTCCTGAGCAGGTGAGCTGCTGCCAGCACTGGAATTGTGTTTGACATCGTCAGAGTTGTATTGCAGCTGAATCATTGTAAGTTGTTGCTCTCTTTTCACTTCTTTGGAAGTGGATTCTCTGCTATGAAAGGGGAGAAATACTGTTTTTCAAAGGTTTGTAGTATTTAGGTTCCAGTTATCCTCATGTGCCCTAAGTCAAGGCCTAAGGAGAGTTTATGAGCAAGCTCCTGAGAGGTCATAGGAAGATGCCTCTGTATCTTGTTCTCTCTGAAAGCTCGTCTCAGTGGTTTGATTTGTGGATGCTTTTCCTGAGCTATCGGTTTTGAGACACCCAGACAAAAACCTCCACACAGTTTTCAGCTTCCTGGGGCTGAACTTTATCCTGAAGTTGTAAGTTGTGGACAGAGCTTGTGGAAAGGGTTGTAAACAGGCACACACCGCTGGATGGGGGAGAGACCCACTGTAAGCCAAAAGTGATGAACCCAGCCTTGTACAGAAGTACAAGTACAGTCTCTTCTTCCCCAAACACAAGTGTATTTTCTGCCAGAGAGTAAACAGCACAGAGGGAGGCACAGCCTGAAATACAAATTTTTTTCAGAGAGCACTGTTACATCCTTTACTTTGACTCAAGAAATTTGCCTCAAGAACAAATGTAGAAACACCTTCCCCTTAGAATTAATGAAGGTATGTTTTATTTGTACTTAATTATTAATTTTTCATTTTATTCTGAATATAGACATAACATCCTGCGTGCATTAAATCTAAATGCCTTTGGAGCAGTGCCCATGCGGGATTTCATACTCCCACTTGTGTGGGAGGGATCAGAATTGAGCCCTTAACGTTCTCAGGGAGAGCAGGTGAAGTTACAAACAGTTATGTACAGACATGTTGGCTCTGTGGAAGATGCGTCCACACAGGATCCTTCACTCCAGAAACCCACAGCACTTCGCAAGTTAGGGCTGTAAGTGAAACGCTGAGTTGTTGCATGTGCAAAATCATCATTAGCAACTATTTGCACAGTTGAAAACCCTACCCTACAGCCTTATTCCAGAACATCTAGAATAGATGCAAGTGCGTTATCTTTAGAAAGACTGAACATGAGGCCGAGGAGAGGTTAATAATGTTAGCATTTGTGTAATGACAATATTTAGGCTTTTGTGTTAACACTTTTTTGAATGGAAGAGTGGAAGATCACACTTGGTGCTACTGTTAGTTTGTCAAAACCCAGCATACTGGGTTGCATTTGACAGTTTATTCCTATACCGAAGAGCTGCAGAGTTAATTTATTTCAACAAAAATTGGTAAGTGAAAATATTTTAAGTTAAAGTTTTGATACAGTCTGAGTGGGGAGTAAATTCTAATAATTAGCACAGGGATTTTTGAGTATTTTAAGAATATTTTTTAAAACACATGGTTTTTTATTTCTAATATCTTTTGCTGTAAGAAGACGTTAATATCAAATTCAGTGAAAGGCATATGATTAGCATAAACACTTTATGAAAGAATTTATTAATCAGTGCTTTCCCATATCAAACAGGAGACTAAGGAAATATACTTTCCAGGAACATTAGAAAGATAGGAACTTGCCTAACTATCTCTCAATAGTACCAGAAAGAATTATTTCATAGGAATGAATACAGAGAAGAGATGAAGTTAGGTGATGTTCAGGACTCGAATGTTGCTGCTATTCCCAATGCCAGCAAAAGTGCGAAGTTTTGTATGGCTTCTTTTCTACTTATATATACCTTTATCCCAGATTTATTGTAGTCAAATCCAGTTAATTTACATGGCGCAGATTCAGACTATTTCTATGGTAAACCTGGAATGACAAAACACAGAAATCCTGAAGAGAAAGAGATAAATGTTGAATCAATTTCTTTAAAGATTTCTCACGGAAGGAGTGGAGAGCTGTTATTGCAGATCTGTTTGCATGGGGTAATTCAGCAGTTAATGCAGATTAAGTTTTCCAGAATAGTTTCCCATATGCTTCTCTACCATGACTTTTTACTGATGCCACTGGATGCACTAATAATTGCAACACAGTGACTTATTTCACAACTGAATATCCACAGGATGAGGAATTAATTATTCTTTGCTGTGAATGCCATTCACAGCCAACTTCTTTGTGTTGCTAGTCAAGTAAACAGGATTTCAGATTTGCCTTCTCCAAAGACATCCTCAGAAGCTCTTTATCCATTTTGTACCTCAGTTTTTCAGTTTATAAAATGATTAGTGCAGCAGGGGAGGCTGCAATGCACGCGAGTGAACGTGTGTGTGTGTGAGAGAGCAAGAGAATGGTGGGAAGGCCACCATTTACGCAGTAAATGCATAAAGAGATGTATTTATTACCTGCTCTGTGATTTTAAAAAAAAAAAAAGTATGTCAAAAAGTGTGTACCACTTCAATGTTATTTAAGACAGCGTTATGCTCAGGATGCTCATCTTTATTGTTGTTGCTAAGTTCAATTATATCATATTTATGCCAGGTTACTTTTATTCAGTAATGCATCAAATTAAGGTAAATTAATCTGACCATGATTTCAACTGGTTTAAACACGCTTGTGCTAATGTCACTGAAGTCTCAGATCCTCATCCCCATGATGAAGCAGTTGTGGGGTCTTAACACATTACTGCCCCAGAGCTGTTTGTTCAGTTGATCTTCTGGAAATCACCACACCTTTTTCTATGCTTTGGCCATCACAGTTCACATGCTGGTGGATCGGTGCAAACTCACCTCGGCTGATGGGGAGAAGTGTGAAACACAAACTACTGCATAAGCTGTGCTGCTTCCAAAGAAATGCAAAGTGAACCAGGTTCTCAGAGCCCCAAATTGCTGTGTGTATATTCCACGTGCACAGCAGCCCAGACCTTGAAAAGAGTCAGGCATAAGTGGGAAAGGGCCTAGGAATAAGAGGGAAATTAAGCAATGTTAAAAACTTGTGAGTTTCTGTCATTTATCTCTTCTGGGGCTTCTGATTGAGACTTCTGGCCTTGGTGAGCTTTTTTCTTTGTCTCCGTGAAGAATATTATGCATCTTTTCTATACAGGCCATAGGAAATAGCATAGCAGTGATTGCACCAAGCCTTCAGGATTTCCCCTTTGTACTAGACTCAGCTTATTCATTTCATGCATCATCATTCACAGCTTGCTGTGCTGATTTCAAAAATTCTATACATCTACTTGACACAAAGGGGAGAGACAGAACATAGTGGTGGACGTGCCTTAGGTGCATGTAACGACTGTTCTTGAATGCCATTTGCAAGGGAAGAAATCTTGAAAGTCAATGGGAACTTTGCCCATTCAGAGTTCAGGATAAGGCACTTGGCATTGATTTAATTTTCATTGTACTGTGCTGCCTAGTCAGAAAAGCTTCTCTTCCACAAAGTTAAGAAAAGATATTTTAATCCAAATCATTCTTTTCTTTTTTCTTTTCCTCTTTTTTTTTTTTTCTTTAAGATTCATTGGGCAGTTTTCATTTTACAGCCTGTAAACACAAATGTCATAATGTGAATTCCTTTTAAAAAGTATGTTAGACTTCCATTATGGAGCAAAAAGTTCCTTTCTTTTAAACTGTAGTCTGTTAAACAGGTGAACATTTGTGAAACAGGTGTGAATCTTTTATGAGTGTACCAGAGCTAGGATAGTAACCGAATTAATTGTCATGACCATAAAGTAAAAGGAAGTAAAGGAGGTGAATGTGCAAACTGTAAAACATATGCATCACAGTAATTCCATGTAGTTTTCCAGGCATTCAGCAGGTCCACATGAGTTGCTGCAGTAAGGATTAGCCCTGTCCTCGTTCTCTTGAGAATGTCCTAAGATCAGCAGAAGTTTTTCTGATTTGGCCAATTTTGTGCAGAACACATAATGTTATAACAAAAGGTTTTTCAAACTATTCTCAAAGTAAAAATACTAACTTATTGAAAGCATTTTGCTTCCTTTTCCAATAACTCTTCTTCTCTCAACAGATTTCATTCTGTACTTGTGTCAAAGTACCTGTTCAAGTTCTAGCCAAGAACAAGATGATTGCATTTGAAGGTCCTGTGTAAGCAGGTACTAATAATTTTGAATTAATCATTAAAGAAAATAAGGATTCTTTTGGTGTTTTTTTTTTTTTTGTTTAGACAAAACCAGTATATAGACAAAAGCAGTAGTATAACAAAAAGGTTATTTAATAATTTAGACTGTGATGGCCTTGAAAAATCTCCTGCTGGAGATTCTGGAGTAGGAAATCCGATTGTTTTCACCTGTAGCAGAGGACTGTCCATCTGTGCTCTGGAGTTACTTTGTTATTCAGTGGCTGACAAGCCAATTAAGGGTAGGAGGAGGCTTATGAGCTACATGGAGAAGCGTGGCACTGCCAAAACCTGGCAGATCGTTTGGATTTCCTGTTCCATGAAACTTCTTCCACAATCATTTTCTCTTTAATTATTCAAGAGAGAACTAGAGTTTAGGCCAGATTTCAATAGCACTAAGCAAGCATTAGATGAGATTTTGCAGTCCTGTTTCTGATTCCTGTGCTTTGGTTCTGCTTGGCTCCACCTCCCTCCTTGGTCCTGCCAAGATTTGGAAACTGGATGTGAGCATACCCTCCACATCTAGGGGAGTACTGACCATACGGTCCTCCTCTTTTTGGACAAATGTATTTTCACTGTGCAGTCAGGATGTCAGTTCAGGATACTGTTCTGATACACACAATCTTGAGAAAGTTCATTTCTCCTTACATTGAGGTTTCATCATGGGAAAATCTCTTGTTTCCTAACAGAACTACTGATCTTTAGTTTTCATCAAATCATAGTTCCGAACAACTTCACACCAGAAGCTTGTTGGTAGCTCCTGGCCAGTGGCTAGCAAAATATGAAGATATTGCTGACATCACGATATTGGAAGAGCTGAGTGCTGAGCACCTCTGTACCTGGCTCAGTACAGGACTGAAAGAGGGGGAAGGGGAGCCAATGGGAAATGTTGCCCAGGTTTGGTAGAAGGTACCAACAGACATTGGTGCTTGATCTGCTTCATCTTCAGTGCAAGATAGGTAGATAAGTAGCAAATGTCCTTTAGTCTGTATCCCCTCATGGGCAAGCTAGTCTGGGTTGAACACCCTGCTAAGTGAAGCCAGAGTTTCTAAATGGAAGCCAGAAGAAGGAGGACAACATGATGCTTAAGTAAGGACATACTGACTTTCTCTGAAAGTGTTTTGTGGTTATAGCACCAGTTTGTCTGCTTTGATTTGTGACAAGGAAGTAGGTGAACGTGGTTCTTGAATAAGAAGCAGTCCATATGGAAACCTCCTTGGTGAGTCTCAAAACTGCGATGACTGAGATTCTTACCAACCTATGAGAGAATTTCCTAAACAATTCCTAACAAGAACCACTGCTAGTTTAGGTTTTAAGATCTCTACCTTGGCTTGCCCATAGAAGTGTTGGGGAGAGAAGCAGCAAGTGGAACAGACATCCATCATCAGGCAGATAAGAAAGTCACAAAAAAGTTAGGGTTATAAGCATAGGGCTAAGCAGCCCAGATGGGAGAGAGAGGATTTGGGTTTATCTTGCCTACTTTGTGAGAAACAAGAACACTTCCAAAGGGAGAACAGCTGACTTTAATAAATGGCATCACAAATTTTGTTGCAAAAATTACCCTTGAACACTTCTTAGTTTAATATTCGTTAGACTGCAAGCTTTTCAGAGGAATAGGACTTGTTTTCCCCAACTTCTAAAGCATTAGGTGTGATTTTGATGATCACGCTCATTCATATATCTAAGCAGGTTTAATCACCATTTGTGCCTGTCTTAATTCCATCTCCAAAGACTGGCAGCCCAAAGGGAAGTGTGGGAAAGCAAATAGTAACCCACAGCATGGGAGGTAAGTGAAAGCTGTGGCTCTGTGAAATGCATTGTTCCAGCTAAACTGAGACCCTTTCCTTCTCTTTGAAGCCTTATAAGGCAGTGTTCAGGATCTGCAGTGGTGCATGTGGAAGGCAGGACTAGAGGCAGAGTGCCAATTTAAAAGTAGGCTTTTATGATTTAATCACAAATATCATTCTCTTGCTGCAGACATGAGAAGTACGCATACAGAAAATGGCATTGTGACAAATAGTACCAAAAGGGTTTTTTTCCGAGTCCATTTAGTGAAGGCTGGGCAGGGAGGTTAGATGTAAAAAAGGAGGATGATACAACTAATGGAGACGGAAGGGGAAGGCCCAAGGATAATGGGAGGAAAGGAGTTTATCACCTTGAAACACCTATGTTTTGCTTCTGAGGATTATTTGAAACTGTGAAGAAAACAATGCAATGTTATTTTGTGTTTAAAATACATCTGTATTTTCTATGTCTATAGTTACTTTTTCAACATGCACAACATGACCAGAGTCTAGCTTATCCTGACCTTGAAGTATGAACACTACAGAAAAATCAGTTGTAGCTAATGAATGAACAGGGACAATAGAGATCTACTGGCATTTGTCCCTAAAATCTTTGTGTGAAGGGGAGGACAGGGGAGCTTTGGGAGGGAGCTAGCCCAGATCTGCTGAATTTTGATGAGGATTTCTCTAGTTTGTCTCCCATTCTGGTTGGATGCATTATTATTTATTTCATCACTCAAATTGTGGTAGGTGCTGCTTGCCTTACAGTATGAATAACAAGCTGCTGGGCTCAGTAGAGTTCACTTATGCAGTAGGCGACAATAATTCTCTCCTCTGCAGCAACTGCCGGGTAAAATTTAATAGTCTCGGCTGTGCCCCAGGGGATTAGGGTAAAGGATCATAATAGTCCCTTCTGGCTTTAAAATATATAAATATATAACAATATCTAAGTATATACCAGGATTGTGTCCTGGCCACAGTACAGTCAACAGATTCTCCCTCAGTGTCTTCTCTGACAAGTTGCAGTCTAAAAGCAACACACGGAAAGACACAGCACGGAGAAGCATGGCTGCACCAGGTGATCGGAGAGAATAGGCAAAGTGCTAAAAGAAAGTCCTGTGGTTACTTGGATGTGTCATATGGCACACATATATGAACGTATATCCTTCGGCACAGGAAGTATAAGGAGATTATGCATAAATGCACATGTTCATGTACGTTCCCTTGTATCCTTGTGATAACTTTTGCTGAAGTATAGGACATAAAAATTACCTAAATAACTGTCAGATCAAAAAACAAATGTATATGATAGTATACATATACACGTATAAATGTACGTATATAAATACATATATACATAGCATCAAAAGCAGCATGACCAGCAGGTCGAGGGTGGTGATTCTCCCCCTTTTATTCCACTTTCATGAGACTCCGCCTGTAGGACTGCATCCAGCTCTGGGGTGCCCAACATAAGAAGGACATGGAGCCATTGGAGAGAGTCCAGAGGAGGCCACGAATATGATCAGAGGGCTGATGCACCTCTCCTATGAAGGCAGGTGCAGAGCGTTGGGGTTGTTCAGCTTGGAGAAAGAAGGCTCCAGGGAGACCTTATAGCAGCCTTCCAGTATCCCACAAATGGTGCTGCCATATTCCCCCTTCTTTATTTGATGACATTGTTCCTATTCATTGTTAAATTTAATCTGAAGAGGGATGTTAGTAATAGTTCTCTGGTAAAATTTGACTAATCATAAATTGAAAATAGCAACTTTTTCACCTGAAGTATCTGTCTGAGCACATTCTCATTCCTTTGGTCCAATGAAGTGCATCATCTTCAGATTGGAATATTTGTCAGTAGGATCAGCTGTTAAATGTTCGACATTTCTATTTCAGTAACATTAAGTATTGACAACATTTACAGGCTCCTGAGGAAAGAGGAGAAGGGAAGATAACACCTAGCTAGTGCTAGTGATTTTGACTGCTGAATACCAAAGGACTAGTTATGATTGCATTGTCAAGGTAGCTTTAGAGCTAGAGGAAACTCTTTTTATCATGAAAATTTAGATCATCTGGAAATTTCCATGCATATCAGAGATCCTTGGGATCTGTGGATTTATGTCCTCGCTGGCAGGTAGAGAAGATGGCAGATTTCACAATCCAGTAATGATTTGTCATTTGCTCTCAAGGAATCTCTCAAATGTCATGGCTATGATGGAGGCATTGGAGAGACGTGCAGGAAGAGCATGTACTTTCAGCTAAACGAAATCAGGTAAAGGGAAGGTGACTAGGATGTTAATGCAGTCTTCCCACCTGTCAGTACCTGGGATGCAGCATGCATGTCTGCGCCACACTGTCAGTCACACAGCGCAGCTGGAAGAGTTTGAGACCACAGCTAAAAAATTTACTGTGGGGCAAGAGATCTCAAAGACTTTTTCAGGGAGATATAGAGAGGTGGATATATATGTGGGGGCTATGTCATGACTAGTGAAGGGAGTAAGAAGTCTGCATAACATCTGAAGGATGCGAAAAGAAAAACTAGTTCTGCTGGGTGGTGCCCTGTGACACAACCAGGAAAAATGGGTTAGATTTAAGGAGGATTTTATCAAAGAAATGCCAGGAAAATAAAAGTCAGACTTATAAGGTTCTCTCCAGGAGAATATTTCAGATGTTAAAGCAGAACTGGATAAAATATCTGTGAACTGAAGACTCGACTCTTGTGTTGGAAGAAGGAGAGATCAATGTTTCATGGCTGTTCTCTGCGTGTAATTTCCATGAGTCACCACTGACAGTTAACATAGGCTGATCAGTTTGACTTGTGTTTCCAGTAAGTTTCTCTGTATTGTTCTGTGTGAACTCGGGCTTTGTCAGCTCTGGCACTCATTCATTTCCAAAGGAATTGATTTGCTCTGATTGAAACATATACAATCAGGTGTGTTCCTGAATGTCATGGAAGCCTGGGAGTCCTACACTGGGACAGAACTCATGGTTTCATAAAAATTCCTAGTTTGGGATTTGTTTTCCCTGTTAGATCTCAAAGGACTTTGCAAAGGAATTCAGTGCAACTCAGTTACATTGGGAAAATGGTCCAGGGACATCCAGTAAGGCAGTGGCAGAGCCAGTAGTCATCCCTTGTCTCAGATTGCCCACTGTTTGGAAGAGAAATTTCAGAACTGGGCTTATTATTGTCCTGTCTGCAACATTTCCTTATGTTGATGATGGCTCCAGAAGAGCTTCAACATCCCTGGGAGGGAATTGCTCCCAATTTTCTCCTTACACCTCCGCTAAGGGTTATTGACCTCGGAGAGGGAAGCATATACATACACCAGCTCTTCAGCCACTGCACACTAGCTTAAACTAATAATGTTTTCAGATACACTGGACTACTATACTGGACTACTATAGGTCTGGTAGCCTTGGTGTGTCATATGGGCTTTGTGACCCTGGTAAAGGGAAAGTAAACAGTTATGTAGTTGTTTCCTATTTTTTCCCAGTGTGGACTGCCAGAGCTTATCTAGGGACAGGCAAATTAGTAGCGTGTGAGGACAGGTCAGCCACTCAACACTGTCTGAGCCTTCTTGGAGGCTTTGTATGATGACTTTGGAGATCTGAAGGATATGCACGCCATCCCTGGTGCTGACAAGGCCCTGTGTGTGTTTGTAATTTGCAGGAGATGCTTTATGCTACGAGCTAGGTGGAACTTCAGAAATCAGTCAACACAAATTCACTCAAGTATTTTTAATTTAAAAATACCCTTCCTCCTCCCAATAAAAAAACACAGTTAAATGTTTGGCTTAATTTCACTAAAAGTATAATCTCTTGAAGCATGTATCGTGTTTTCCATTAAACACAAAAGACATTGTATGTGTTTTGCAGTAGAGTGTACAAATGAATCCTAAAGACAAGGAAACACGGTGGAAATTTAAATCTATCAGTGTTCCCTTGCAAAATTTCTAAATTATGGGGATTTTATGTAAGTTTATTTTGTTTCACATAAATTCTGGGAAAGGGTAACTTGTAGCTGAGTTTGCTGCTAGTTTGATGCATCCGTTGAATCTACTAGCAGCTGCAAAATTCCAGGAGCCTGGCCTTTTCATGATTCAGTGACCATGTAATTGGCCATGGGATTTATTCAGCCTTTTCATTCTATGTGACCCTTCCGTACAGCATCATACCAAAACATCCCAGTTAAATTCTGTGGCTTTATGTTGTGCATTCTGAATGAACAGCTCGCAATTTAGAGTCTATTTTCCTTGCATATACAACCAGTTAAAGTATAATAATAATGGCTGCCTGCTTGTTTGCATCATCGTTATAGCTTAGAGTATACAACCTGACTTTAAAACATAGTGAACTGGGCCTTTGTGAGCAAAGGGCATTGGATTTGTTGTCTGTGTCTGCTTTGGGTACTGTCTGGAGTCAACTGACATCAGACATTTCTGCAAGCGAGTTACTAAGTGGACCATCAGGAATGGACAGAAACACATGCAAAGGGATTGACAGTCAAGCACATACTCAGCCCCCATCCTGCAAAAAAATCTTAGAATACTGTGACTTAATCATTTAGCAACAATACTTGAGCAGTTTCAAACATAACTACTCTCGGGAATCAGCTCCTTGTCTTTATCTGCCCTCTGGCTGGGAGCTCTGGGTGTGGGAGGAATGCAGGATTGGGTGCTTATCTCTTCATTTTGTCTCTGCTGTGTTTTGAGTTGCTAACTTGAGTGGTGATGTGCCTGGTAAAGATTGGCTGGGGGAGGTCAGCTACTGCACTGATAGGCACTAGTGGGAGTGAAGTGGAATATATATGGGAAATATAGTTTTTGTATTGTGGTTCTTTATTCTAAAACCATGTAGTATAATTGAAATTACATACTTTCACATGGATGATGTATGTCTTTAGTCAGACAGCTCTATGTATGCAATGGTTCACAACTGGAAGCTACTCAGAGGTTGTCAGCTGTGTGAGAGCTGTTGCTTCTAGCACTAATGGTCAAGATTTCAATCTCTGTTATAGCCTTTAGTGTGGAATAACTAGTTTTACAGAGGTGTGGCTGAGATCAAAACTTACTGTAGGTTTCACTTCCAAGGTGTACAGTGTAACAGGATTACAACTGCAATATCATCCAGGAGAACTCTGAAAAACCACACAAAGTGCCTTTTA
This sequence comes from Psophia crepitans, assembly GCA_013399095.1. Lineage (NCBI taxonomy): Eukaryota > Metazoa > Chordata > Aves > Gruiformes > Psophiidae > Psophia > Psophia crepitans. The sequence goes on from VWZZ01003253.1 coordinate 20,125, forward strand.
CGTATGAGAATTAAAGTTGTTGAAGTTTTTTTCAGGAAAGAAGGAGGATGGGGAGAGGGCCTCAAAGTGCTGCTGTTATTAAAAATGCAAATAGAAGAAGAGTTTTATGGAAATGAGGTTTCCTTTCTTAAACTAAACAAAGTCTGATTTTTTTTCCAGAGCAGTAAAGCTCATCCTATACCAGTTGTTGTTGACTTAATTTGGAGGAGGTGAAAAGTGATTATGGCAGTCACTCAGCTAAAGCACCATCATCGGTGTCTGGGTGAGCAATGACTGCTGCGTGGTAGGTGCACAGAGCGTGGCGAGGAAGAGCTTTGCTCAAGTCTCTAGTAGGACAGTTGAACAGGACTGTAAGTACGCTGGCAGCCAACAGGACTGCAAGAGAAGTATTATGGTGGCATTTGCCATGTTACTCCTTCGAGTTTATGGTAATTGCGGTCAGTGTTGGTGGATCCAAAACCTTTGTTGAAAAGAGCACTTTTAACCCTTCAGGACGAGCCTGAAACCTCTGTGATGGATTGCTCACAACTGCTTGATAGGTTGGCTGTCTTCCACACTTTCTTCCTCTCTGCTGAGTGAGACAGCTAGCCATACACCTTGATGGTGAGCCCTTCTGGTGTGCTAGCTCACTTGAGAAAACTAAAACATTGCACTGCCTGTCATATAGAAAGCTTTGCACGAGCCCCACGTGTCCTTCCTTGCCTTCTGATCCCATGGGCTTGAAGAAGGTGGTCAATGATCCATCAACCAAATGAAGAACTGAAAAAACCTAAAAACAGGAGACAGCTGTAGCTGTGAGGGGGAAAGGAGCAATGCAGGGCTAACAGTGCTGCAAAAATCTTACGTTAAAGGGAACTCTGAGCACATTGCTTTTAAGTGACTTTTTTCTAACACTGCTTCATAGAATCATAGAATATCCCAAGTTGGAAGGGACCCATAAGGATCATTGAGTCCGACTCATTGAGTCCGGCTCCACACAGGACCAGCCCAACCAGAGCAGATGACTGAGAGCATCGTTGAGACGATTCTTGAACTCAGTCAAGCTCAGTGCTGTGACCACCTCCCTGGGGAGCCTGTTCCAGTGCCTCACCACCCTCTCGGTGAAGAACCTTTTCCTGATATCTAACCTAAACCTCCCCTGACACAGCTTCATGCCATTCCCACAGGTTCTATTGCTGGCCACCAGAGGGAGGAGACCAGAGCCTGCCCCTTCACTCCCCCTCATGAGCATGCCGTAGGCTGCCATGAGGTCTCCCCTCAGCCTTCTCTTCTCCAGGCTGAACAAGCCAAGGGACTTCAGCCTCTCCTCATATGTCTTCCCCTCTAGA
>VWZZ01003253.1:21492-76983 GCA_013399095.1 Psophia crepitans
AAGACCACCAGATCTGTTTCAGTGTGGCTGCTCTCCAGCGCGTCATCCCCCAGTCTGTATGTACAGCCAGGGTTGCCCCTACCCAGGTGCAGAATCTGACACTTGGTCTTGTTAAACTTCATGCGAGTGGTGATTGCCCAGTTTTCTAATTTGTCTGGATCCCTCTGCAAGGCCTCACAACCTTCAACGGAGTCCACAGTTCCTCCCAATTTAGTATCATCTGCAAACTTGCTCACAATTCCTTCTAGTCTCACACCCAAGTCATTTATGAAACTATTAAAAAGAACTGGCCCCAAAATGAAGCCCTGGGGCATTTCCATAGTAGATGCTGGTCAGCCTGGCTCACAGTGCAGCATTGAAAAGCACATTTGCAGTCTGAAGTGGACTTCATGAGTTTGCTATTTTTCACCCTTAGATGAATTTTCAACATTTTGGAGTTAAAATGACAGATCACACAAGGTGATAGTAAATGCACAATGTCCAAATTATCACTGGGTTAACTTCAGCGATGCCAGAGTGCCCCATTAGTCGTAGTAAATGAGCAAGCTATCCAGGGATTGGAAGCTGTTGGGAGCATCCTGCATCTGCATCCATATCTTAACAGGCTTTGGTTTCCCACATCACATTCCACCTAGGAATGATCTCAAATCACAGCGCCGACTTCAGTGAGTTCAGCCCCAAGTACCCATACTCCCTGGTGCCCAGGATCCTAGCAGTCTTACAACACCCCTGGATAATGATAAGAGATCTCTAGAGATTAGAAATATGTAGCGTTAGCACAGGCTTACAGATGATAAAGCCAAAATGTTAGAGCCCGAATGCATAAGGAGAGGGTGTGTTCATGCACAGAAGATAACTCAGTTTAAGATTATGCCTTTACCTGAGTATTACAGCTTTTGATAAACTACATGTTATTAATCTTCTTTAACAGATTAGAAAATCTGTTGGGTTTTTTTTTTTCACCAAATATAGTCACCTTTTTTTTCTCTTTCTACAGGTGCTATAGATCTTCTTTTTTTATCTCAAGGATGCAGCTGAACTGATTTATGTAATTTAAAAGTTTGTCTTCAAAAATCGTTACCTTGAACCACACAGCTGAATTAGAACAGTTAATTATTAGCTTCCAGACACAACACCCAGACCATTTTTTTCGCTTTATTTGGAAATAAGTATTTTACTTCTTTAGCTTTCTGGGTAATTTTAGCTTCTTTAGCTTTCTGGGTATCCAGTGGATGCAAAACATTTTCACACCAATCTTCTATTCTCTTTTCCCAAAGATAAAACCCATGTTCTCTTAGGCTCTAAGACGGTAAATTCCTCTCTTCCTTCTGGGAAAAAGAGACTTGCTTTCCAAGCCCACGCTAGTAGATACAAGAGAAATGAAACTAAAATACTGTGAGGGTTTTTTTTGACATATCAGAAAAGACGCAATTGCAAGATTGGGACCTACCTTTTTGTTGTACAACCAGTGACTGACTTTAATATTAGACATCAGCCACTGATACACACTATAGTCTTAAGTGTTAGAGAAGATGTTAGGAAGGATGCTATAAAATAAATACAATCTATTTGGCTTAGAAAAAGCATTAGTCAGGTGGCTTTTTTTCTTTTCTACATCCTTTAAACAATGACACTTCTATGGAAAGTGAATTTTAAATATTGTAATGAAAAATATGAAGGTGTTGTTATACTGTGATAGTTGAAGTGATGAATAATTGTAATTACTTGAACAAATATTGACTATATATGATGACTCTTTGTGATGCCAAGCAATAGGCCAGGCTTACATCCTTCACCGGTACCTAACAAGCTCAGCCTCAGTGCAGTTAGGGCCATACATACATTGGGAACACTCTCTTCAACAGCTTGGCAACATGCTGAACAATTCAGCCGCCTTTCCTGCTCCTCTGTCTGAGATTACCTGTTGCCTAAAGCTGAACTGCAGCAGGGATGTGCTCCTCAAGTGCTGCAATTCACAGGTTGGTTTATCAGCATAAACTGTGTTAGTCCTGCTTTATTGTTCACAGCCCAGAATATTTACATAACTTCTGAAGGGAGCATCTCTGTAGCTTCCATTGCTGAATCCGGTGGGAACTGTGCATCAGAGCCCTCAGGGATTTACTGCACCTTTTCCAGGCCCTAAATGAACAGCACAGAATGTCACCTTTTAGAGTTCGCAGCAGCACAAAGCATGTGAATATTAGTGCCTTGTGCTGGAATCACTGAGAAGGGTTCGGTGCAGATCTGATTTATTCCATACCTGACTCTGAACCGATCTGCACAGTGCAGCACAGCCAATTCCCCCTGGTTGCTGCAAAGACGTGAGAACTCATCTTGTGTGCCACTGGACTCAGCCTTAGTACTGTTGAACTCTAGGGTTTGTACAGTGCTTTTCCAGGAATACTGTGGAGGCAGTTAGTTTCATAATTGCAATGTTAAGGACTAGGAAACTTGGGCCAGAGGAGCCCAAAGTGCTTCTGAAAATTGTTGCAGAGTGAAGACCACCAGGATGGGTTCCTTGTCCCCCTCATCCAGGTCACTAGTGCAGACCCCCTGGGTAGTCACAGCAGAGAGCTCTTCTGGCTTGTGCGCTAGTGAGGGCACACAGAAGAAGATGCTAAACTCTCACCCTTATATGTAGAAGTGCAAATCAGGCTTAGTCACAATCTGGATGTCAATGTTCCAGCTCAGAAAGATTTACAGGCAGGATCAGAATGAATGGAGGCCAGCCGCATGTTGATGGCTGTTTAAGTGAAGGGATTGACAAGGGGATCCATGGCTGCAGGCAGTGGACCAGTTTACCACTCCCAGCTGTCCACCCCACCCACATTGCCCAGGCAGCTCAGCAGCTCGGGAGCGGGTTGCTGAGCTGCTGTACTCAGTAGAGTGGCAGCGCAGAGGAAAATGGACTCACAGCTTGCCTTAAAGTGTGTGACGCCTGAGCTCAGCACCTGCCTTGCTGGTGGCTGTGCCGACTGTGCTGTAGCGCGCTGCGTAGCTGTAGCTGTCCCACACTGTGCCATCCCCGCTTCCCAGCCAGCACCCTGCGCACGGTGAGTTTTGCACTGGCGCACAGGCAGTGCTGTCCCAGGGACGGCTAACAAGCAGGCAGATAATTAATGCTGTTCTAACAACGTTGCCTGCCGTGCAGAAATGTGTTTCGGAAAACTCAGAGGTATTGAGAATGATTTCACGCGAATGTCACATTTATTAGCAATCCTGGTTGAACAAATTCAGCAGGAGTCAAGGCTTTCCCCCAGCCCGTGGGCTGGAGACCGGACCATCCACTGTCCTACCCCGCTGACTAGGCGTACGGGACACTGCCAGCCCCGGCGGAGGTGTCAAACCTGTGACCTCCAAGTGTGATAAACCCATTACTGAGCCCTAAAGCAATCTTCTTATGTACTTGACATCATTGTTATCTGTGATGATGAGAAGATGGGGGGGGAGCACCCAGATCTGTGAAGTCCCCATGAGAGGTGCTGGACAGGGAGGAGGTGGAGGCACATCCCAGTCTGGCTGCTGGGAGGGAACTGCATTCCTCCACTCTCTTCCACCCAGGGGTGGAGCAGGGTCGGAAGCAACATGTTTGCTTTCATCTGTCCTGATGATAAGCAGACGATACCAAGGTAAGCCTGAAGCATCTTTTCCCTGGCCCTTCTCTGGAAAAAAAAAAAAGACATTTATGTTAATCCTCTACCCAGGATTAATAAAGAACTGGGTATATAGAAAAGAAGAGATGCTGAGGGTTGGATTAGGGCTGACCAAGGCTGATTAACTTCACCTTGAGCAACATCAGACAACACCTTTTATGATAGCCTAGACTTTCGCGAGGTGCTGCTCAGCAATGGCTCTCCACAGTGACCTCACCTGCACTTCCTTGCAAAGGGGACAGTATCTTAACATAGTGATGCATCCTGTCGTACTATAGTTTAAAAATGAAATTTCACAGAGGCACAAGGACAAAAGCAGACCTCTCAATACCAATGTGATTACCAAAACTGACCAAGGCACGAGATTGATACAAACAGTAAAAAATACGAAGGAAGAAGATTCCTGAAAGTGATGTGGAGAAGGATTATAGGATTGTCTAGAAGCAAAGGCCCGTATCTCTTGTTGTAGGGCGGTGCTTTCCTAGGTAGGTGAGCAAAGGATTCAGTGTGTTGCAAATAATATTGAATGTAGAATAGTTTCTTTTTCAAGATGAACTGAAAATATTAACCTGGGAAAATGTGAGATCAACCTTTTGGTCGGTGTGGCTGTCCAGACTGATATACAGCAGTACATGTGGGATTTTTCCTGGGAGGGTAATTACAAGTTCTTTTACCCATTTCTAGAGGATCAGTCATTACATCTGCTATGTAAGTGACATTTGGATTTACTTTTTTCCCCCTCATTTATGCCTTAATTTCCCGATCTTTGGCATTCTGCAGCAATGCTAACCTTTATAAAGTGTTTATGGGCTGAGAGCACTGTGTGGGTGATAGGCATTGCTTTAGCTGAGCTACAAGTCATCGAACACAATCGAGAGCTGCAGATCTAACCCGTTGCTTTTAGCAGGTATTTTGTCTCTGTGCAGGTTTACTTCCAGTCAGACAGCTTAATAACATCAGCACTTTTAACTTCCAATTAGATTTTTAAATTAACCCTTCATTAAGGTGACTGGGAGGTGACAGAGACACATTTCATTGTAATGAATATAAATTAGGAGTATATTCTGACCTCCCATTGTTCTGAATGTTGGGCTGAGACAGCTTTCTCGAGGGGCTTGGAAAATAACTTCTTCGAGAGGTTAGATTTTCAAAAGATTTGTAATCATACTTAAAATCTCTCTTTTCCCAGTCATACACACACAAACATACGTCTGTTTAGAGAGTAGCAGTTGGGATTGCTTGAACAGGGACATATGGGAAAGATAGAAATACTTGGTAGAGGATTTAGCAGAGCTATCATTGCAGTATTTTTAACAGCTGATTTTTCTTGGCTTTGGGCAGAGTTTTTACCTGTTTCTGCCAAGGATAAAGATTTTCCTCTGAGTTTGGGTGCACATAACACATGGGTATTTTTTGCAAATGAAGGGCACTTAACTAGTTGTTTATTTTTTTCTAGGTGATAATAAAATCTATTGAAAGACGTTTGGAAGTGGTTTTTTTTGGGGTGGGTTATTTGTTTTGTTTCTTGGGTGGTTTTTTGGTGTTGTTGTTTTGTTTGGGGTTTTTCGGGTTTTGGATTTTTTCTTTTTGTGGTTTTTTAGGTCCTGTGCAGAGGTGTGTGTAAATTGACCCAAAATATACTACAGCTACTTAACTTGGAGATCTTTGCACATGTTGGGCAGGATGAGTCCAGGCATGAAGGAATGAGTCTTCCTGCCAAACACCCTGAAGTGCTGGGCTGGCATTTTGTTAATTATATATGCTATTTTATCGACTTAATGTTCATGCCATGTCAGTGCTCGGCAGTAGGGTTTGGAGGCCTTGGGGTACGGTTTCATGCGAAGTCTGAGCTGCAGCCAAAGGTGCTGCCTTCTGCCTTGTGCCTGGGCTAATGTTCTTATGGTCACCTGGGTCAAGGAGCTGATGCTGCTGTAAACCAATGTTTTTTTTCCAGAATTACTTTTCAGCTGGATTTAACTCAGTGAAAGAGGAAAGCAGTTGTGAGCAAGGAATGTGTGTGAACTGTTTTTGTGTAGCATAGACTTAGAGCACTGAAATCATGTCCGTAGGTGTGGCTGGGGAAGCTGTGACGCTCTCTGCTTCAAGGATTTGGTTCAAATATATCAATGTGTATGTTTGGCCGGTTTTTCAAGATAAGCAAAAGAGTATCTTTTATTCACCTGTTTATTGTCTGTGCCTTTTTTTTGTTGTTGTTTTGGAATGTACGTACTCTTAACAGTAAAGGCAGACATACATAAGGCTTTTCAGGATTGGGATTAAGTATAATTCTTGGTGCAAACAGGTTTGTCTGTTACACAAGTTAATGACATTTCCTTTATCAGGATGTTAGAGCATTCTTTTTAGCAGACTACTCGGGTTCAAAGCCTCTTGGGATTTAAATAACTTTTAAAGAAATAAATTCCATTTATTTATTTTTTCAAGAGTTTCTTTTTGCAACAGTAAAATACACTTTCCTTTTCCCTCAAACAAAACATTTCCTCTCCCTCTGTTAAACACATTGAAAAAGAGATTTGTATTCTTTGCTGCTGTATTCAAAACAGCAAGGGTTTAAATTATTCACCAAAAGCAATATTAATGTATGCTGGCAATATAGGACTTTTGTAGTAGTTTTCGTTCAACTATATGTACTTTCATGTGGAAGTATGTGCCGATTCCCATAAAGGGTCACAACAAAATATGGTGATGGGCAGCTTTTAATTATTTCGTGAGCTGAAAACCCCGTTCCTTCCTCTTCCGAAGATTGTGGGTAATGGCTGCAATCTCTAAAGGAGGATAAAGGCCTGAGAGGGTATGTGTCAGAGACCAGGGGAGAGGAACAGCAAAAATCTGCCTGTTGCATAGTGCTTTCCCTCAGTAGTTGAGGGCACTTTACAAACAATAAGTAAGGAGAGCTGTGAGCACCTCGCCTGGCCAGAGCCTGGGGCAGGAATAGCACTTGAGCACCTTGGTCTCAGACAGGTGCTTTAGGGGCCCAATACTTACTTAATGCAGGAGACTCCTGTTCTTTTTCTTTTCTTGTCTTATTTTACTTTTTTTTTTTTTTTAAATTTTCTTGTGTATCTTACTGTCTAACCTATGTTCAGGAACACACTGTCTTTTGGTGTAACAACGTTCTCTCATTTCCTGGAAACAATGAATGATATTAGTTGAATGAGGTCTTACCAGTCCCATTTTGTAGCTTTAAAATGTCTATCTCATCTGTCCTTCTGAACATGTGAGACATTTTCACTGTCCTATTTGATTTTTGCAAACTGCTTTTTAAAGAAGATTTAAGGTATTTATTTCAGAGTCCTTCAGTTGCTGCCAGCTCACCAAAGAGTGGGTCCCTTCAGTACCTCCCCAGATAAGTAAAAAAGCACATTTCACTCAATGCATAATGTACATGGCAGATTTTGGGTCTTTATATCTAGATTTGCTCTGAATGATCAGAATATAGCAGAAGGGGGATGCCTGAATGTAATTTCTCTGCTGTGATTAACTCCGCTTGCTTTCTGATAATTTCAAAATCACAAACCAGATTTTCTTCAGAATTTTTTGAAGACAAACTTTTTTTGTGTGCAAACCACATCATGAGAAATGTCAGCCTGCAAAGGTTAGATAAGTCACCAAGGCTAGTTGTAGGAATAAAGGTAAGTAATTTCAGACTTCACAGAATTATTTCCCAGGTACCTTAACATACCATTTGACTGCAATGACAGAAAAAATATTTGAAAACCAGTTAAATCTTGAAATAATTTAAGAGTTCTTCCCAAAGTGACAGTGCTTTGATAGTATTTTTCTAGACAAAGTGGGGAAGTAATGAAGTTTCTTTAGCAAAGACACAATGATCTGTCACTGTTTCCTGGTTTTTACTCCACACAGTGATAATATTCTAGCTGGGAACGTTTTCTGAAGCACACCATATTGCGTCAAAGGGTGTCTTTAAGGAACGGCATTGTATAGGCTAGATATTAATGGCGAGTTTAGGGTTAAAAGTAGACGGGTTCTGAAAACTGTGTGTTACTGATAATTTTAGAACTACAATTTATATAATTCTGGATAAATTTATTATTGATTGGCGAAAACTAACTGGAAATGAGACATCATCTTGCACATGTTTACCTCTAGTAATTTATTTTATGAAATGAGAGAATTGTGAGGTTGCATTATCAGCTTCATGGATTCCATATTCTGTCATTTATTGATTAGGTGCCATTGCTAATTTGTCATTTTTTTTTCATAATTTTGTCCTAAAGCATTACCGTTAGCCAAATTTGTTGACTGGGCTCATGTGACCAGACATGCTGTCAGTTCAGACATTTAGAAACAGAGTTGATGCACAGAATAAAGGTGTAATAATTGTTAGAATACACATTGCATTTTTCCACAGGGGAGAAAAGAAGCCTTATCGAAACGTATCTGAGCCATTTTGAAAAAACTGTTTTTTAAATGGCAAACACATATTACCAATACCGTATAAATGATACAACCCGAAATCTATTTCTGGGCCAATGATTGTTTCTAAATACTTGAACCCCATACTTCTTTATTCTGTGTTATATGGGAACTAGTGCATGTGCAGAAGTGAGAACTGTCAAAAAGTTACTATCCATGTTCCTGTCACCAAGGTTCATTTGGTGATACTACTGTGATTCCAGCAATAGACATTATCCAGGAACAGTCATGCTTTCATTTAGCCTGTTTCCTGAAAAACTCATTCCCAGAGAATTATTTACTTCTAAACCTTGCTCACTTTTCATCCTCAGCTTTGCAGTATGTGTTGCCACCACTACCATCTTTTTTGTGCAGAGGTCCCTCAAAGGAGCTGCTGAGCATAATAGCTGAGATGGAAGGTTTCTTCCACAAACACCAATACAAGGTACAACAGAAGGCTTTTAGAAATTTTTCTCTAATCTGTACCCAGAGCAACGCTGGTCTTTAACAACCAACATGCAAATACTGCATTGACAAGTCTTGGAGAGCTTTAGCAGCATTCTATCTCCTGGTACTTGCAGAAGATACGACGGTCTGTGTGCTGCCTACTCATCCTGCCCAAGAGTTGTCTTTTATTTCTGTCCACTCACCTGCCAGGGGATCTTTTATTCAGAGATACCATGTCCCAGGAGCTTATGAATTCTGGCAGGGAACTGGCATAATTCAGCAAATTCTGCCTCTGCTGTAAAAATTTCTTCCACGGAGGCAGCAATGTCAAATGGCTGCCACTGCTTCTTCACACTTGATGATAACTATGGACACTTACGTACTTTGACAGCTGAACTAATGTCTTCTAGCTTCCTCCCTTCAACTTCTTATTACTGGACACACTGCAAATGGGAGTCATCAGAACCTTATTTGGCAGAGCCACCTAGAAAGCTGCATTTGGTTCTTGAGAAAACCCCTTGCTGACTTTCCTTTTTGTACAAGACCAGCATTTATTTATAAGGCTGATCTTGGATGAATGTTATACCTATTACAGTGGTTAACACTGGAGACATGTCATCCTGTAGAGAGTTTCTCACCATTTCTCTTGAGAATCTGCTTGAACAGTATGCACAGAGTATGAAGGACGCATTAGGACCTCTCTTGGGTACAAAGAAGAATACATTGCATAGCTGGAGCTGTGCTGATAACTTATGGTTGGTTAACAGCTAATGGTCTCATGGATCTGAACTGGAGCAAATCTAAGAAAAAGTCTTCCCCTGGGAATATTCCTGCAACAAGCTTTTCTTTGTTGACTGAAAAATAACAGTTTGGGACTGGGGAATAAATAGAAGTTACCGGTTGTTCAAGGCCTTATTCCAGTGTAATGAGCTCTGAGGGGTAGTGTCATGGTGTAGGGTCAACAGACATATCTTCCCCATTGCTCCTTTTCTCTCCATCCCACCTGAGTGTGGTCTGGATGTGTTTCACAGTATCTGCTACTGTTTAATTTTAATAATCAAAATCAAAAGATTCAGGGCATTTATCAGCTTACAGTGATTTCAAGGTCTGTGACAGCAAATATGGACTGTGACTCACAGGAAAATCCCACTGTACTCTTGCAGAAATAGTCAGCATGCTAATAAAATATTCTAGAGAGCAAATAGCTCCTGTCAAGGGCTATAGAGAAAGATGCTGATTCTTACAGAGTATCCATGTAAAAACTTTACTTAGTGTAGGATACTGAATCTGAGTTGTGACAGCAGAACAATCTGCAGAGAAGGCACCAAATAAACCATGCAGAGGCTTGACTGCAGGAGGAAGCTTAAAAAACAGATGCTTCTTTTAGGACAGTGTATAAGTAGCTTCACTATTCTAAAGTGAATGAAAACCAGAACAGAAAAGAAGTTTTCACACTGTTATCCAGAAATGGTACTGGAATAATTATTGTACATTTTGTTCTTAGTCGTTCCAGGACAACATCTCCATGGCCACTTTTTAACAAGTGGTGAGAAAAATGTGTTTCCTGCAGTTAGACTCAGAGTTAAGCTCTAGGCAGACCTGCTGCTCCAGGCTGAGCTGTGCCAGGGAATCCCACACTGCTTGCCCAGGATGCTCTGTTGGAGGCCATGGTCCCCCCTCTGGTCTGCCCATGGCAGCGTGCTTCATCTACCCAAACCCCTTTCAGTCTAATAACCCGGCTGGATTGAAGGTAATGTGTTTCTAGGGTTTATACCCACTTGACACATTGGGGATGGAGTGGAACTGCCTATACAAACTCCTGCTGGTAGCAGCAGGGTGGGTGTCAACTACCAGTACAGAGCTATACAGCTATTACATAGCTAGCAATATATAACTAGTTGTGAGTGGGCTGGAGACAAGAACTTCTTCCAGTGGTTTGTGTGGATCTGAGACAGGACACATGTTCAGTTCTTACATACTCTGCTTCTGCCATGTCTTTGTAATTGGTTTCTGCATGGTAGCATCACCTACTGATGTTGTTCCTCCCTTCCCTGATAGTTCATTGTTAACTTGCATAACTCCAGCTTCTAAGGATGGTTAGGAAGCTGACATAGTGAATAGATCATTACCTGTAATAATCAGCAATTTAGAAATTTGTCTCTACAGAAAGTGTTTGGCAGTCTTATTTATTAGGGAAAAAGACAAAGTGATATTTTCTGTAATTGGATATCTCTTTTCTTTCAGGGTGAGGGCACTTTCACACTGAAATCACTGTAATTTAATTCTCATAGCATCTTTTTAATTTGTTATGGTTTTAATTGCTATTTAGATGACAGATTGTTGAGCAGAAAAATCAAGTTCAGGGTTTTTTTTTCACTTTTCATTTTTTAGACTAGTCACAGTAAAATGCAAATAGAAAATACTGAATGAATAGGAAACTTTGAAGTAAACATGCTGAGATGATGTGGAACTTAATGCAAGGCAGCAAACAGTCAACAGTAATAAATGATTATATAAGGACTATTAAATCATAATTTAGTATTCATAGAGACCCATTGGCAAACAGGTTTTTTTTGGTATCTAATTGGACAGTGTTCTGTGACTGTGAGGTAAAAATGATGATCCAAACTCATACCTGTTCTGATAAATGGAGATATCATTAGCAATATGAAGTAGGTGATCACGACTTCTCTCTTTTTCATAAATTACACTAAATAACCATAATGCTGCAATTTAGCGGTCCAAAGTTCATCCTATTCAGCAGGCCATCCATAGTCAACAGTTTAAAGAAAGGGGACCTGCTGAGAAAATGGTGGTCTAATCAGATGCCATAAAATCTGGCTGATCAGATGAGTTCCATTTTCTTTTTTTGTAAGGAGATCCTAATGAAGCAGTGCATTGAGGGGAGTCACAACTTTTGTTCCTCCGTTTCATTATTCAGGTTGGCTGCACCAAGTTCTAAACTAAGCAAGTGGAGTCTAATCCTCTGGGCTGTTTGCATACATGCTGTGTTTTACAGGAGACTTATTAAATCCCACTTTGCCAGCTACCAAATTCTGTGCGTCTTATCTTCAGTCCAAATGATCAAAACACTAAAAGATGCATCGAATCAAATCCAGTCATCAGATAGGAATCTATTATTAGTGTCTACTCCCTGCTCGCTGGCTAATTTACCAAGCATAGCAAAAATGAAAAGTACTTCATGCTGCATGCTTCATGAATATCTAAACTGGTGCAAAGCAGATGGGATGCTGTATGTATGTTTAGCCAGAGGTTAAACTTGCAAACTTTGAGGCTGTTCTTAGTTATAAGAACTAAACATTCAACACTAACTGTTGTAGTGTCACCTGAAGCAATAAAAGTCTAGTAGTACACCTATTTCTGTCCAGTTGTGGGTCTGGCAGTTTTGACTTGGTTACTTAAAATAGGTGTGTTCTTTCTTTAGAAAAAGGTTTGGTACGTTTACTTTTACTTACACGTGCACTTAAATGTTTCCCTTCCATTGAGTTTTCAGTTTTCTCTTTCATTCTTACAGCTCTTTCCTTATAATTCTCAATACCTTCACATTTTCCTCTCCCTGCTGCCCACTGGGAGTGCTGCACACGGCTGGGCATTGCTTCCTCACAGGAAACACCTAGTGACAGCAGCCTGATCAAAACCCTTGCAGTCAATACTGTGTAAGTATGAGCCCCTTAGGCCTGCTGTTGTAAAGTGATGAGCTCCTGCACGCCCTTAGTAACGGGGAGGGAAGCATCTAGCCCCCACTTACTATCTCAGTGAATCAGCAAATGGGAAAATTGCTGAAAGAAACCTCCCAAGATCACAAACAACTTGGTTCCTCATCCTCTTTTCAGAGCGTTGCAGCAAGGAGCAGTGAGACTTTCACAGAACCGTTCATCAGACGTGACAAACACAAACAAGCACTTACTTTGTTCTGTAAGTGGTGAAAATGGTGCACCAATGTAAATAGCCAAATATGCTTATGGGAGGTGTCACTTATATTGAATGCTTTTCTCTGATTTACAGGTGTAGTGGGTTCCTTTACAGCCATAGAAATTAAGGAAAATGTGCTCTCATGCTGCAGGAACCCAAACTCTAGTATTGTGTTAAGCAAAAAACTAGCACGCTGGCATGCTGTCTTGTGCTCCAAATAAATCCCTACAGTGATGATAACTTTCTAACAAAAGTTGAAGCAGCTATTTTAGTTTTGGATGTTTTTCATGTTCCTGTTATGGTGCCAAGTGCCTTGATTTGGTTTCTCCCATCAGGCAAATTTCTTTCTGCGTGGGAATACTATGGAAGACTTCCATAATATTCTCTAGAATAGAATCCCTCCATGCCTATTACTGCCTCCTGACACCTTTTGCATATATGCACATTAATTCACACTGACCTCATTTCAAAACTGAGCTCACTGTGTGGGACATTGACATGTCTTTCACAGGAGCCCAGTAGTCTTTTTGTTGTTGTTGTTCCCTTCAGCATTTCTTTTAATTTCAAGCTCTTGGTGAGCAGTTTCTGTTAGTGCTTTCACCCTGTAACATGTCTTGCTTTGCTGTCCTGCATTGATTAATAGGAAGTCAAAAGTCTTGTGGTAAATTTGGCTTCTTTAACCACTGTTTAATGACTCTGTTCTAATCAGTCCATTCCATATCCTCCCGTGTAAGCAGTTGACCCCCTACCTTTTATCACCCTCAGTAAGTTCAGTTTATCCTAATTATCTGTTTTTGTCTTTCAGACAATTCCTTAAGCATGCAATGCCCTCCTCATGCCAAGCTGTAGAACCATCTGTGGTTACCTTCTTTACAAGGACTTGTCCTAGGCTGATGGCTCTAAAATTACTAGCAGAAAATGGTCTGAGAGAGAAACAGTCAGGATCACTGATGTTTATCTTCCTCATTTATGTCTTGGTTTTCAATCCATCCAGCCTCAAACCACCAGGCTCTGTACATATGTGCTTGGTTTTTAGGGAAACCTACCCATATATATGTGTCTTTAATTAGGATTCAAATGTGTGTGTCTCTCTCTAGGTTCAGCTGTGCTGGTACGCGAGATGCTACCAGGTGTGTATAACTTTCCAGAGGTTACCATTGCTCAGATTCACCAGCAAAGCTGTTTACAAAAGCAGTTCCAGGATAGCTTTAGGTTAAGCAAACCTGAATCTGTTTAAACTGTTCAAGTTAACATGGCTTGTTCTGACTGAAACATGGTTGGAAGCGAACGTGTGCGTAGCGCTGCTAGGGCTGAGGGGGTGATGACCTTTGGCAGATGGCATTGCAGAGATGCTTGGGGGCAGACTGATCAGCAGTAACCTTTTTCATATAGTTGTTTGTAGAGTGCTTGTTTGTCTCATTTTACTAGCGTGATGTCCTATGTGGATGTGATTATACCAGAACTAGAATACCTTATATTTTTTTTCCCAGTTTAGTTTGCTACTGCTACATAAGTGAGTGTATCTGCACTGCATATATCAGTGTAATTTGAATGGCAAAATTCTACTTTTAAAATTCCCTCTGCAAAAGAAACCACAGATTACTAGGCTCTTGAGAAAGAAAATGTTTTCTACTCTGTATGTTGACTAGATTAGCAAATTTTCTGAAGTCTATACATATTAATGTAATAAAAATAGTTAATAATGTTAGCTAATCAACTCTACCTATGCAGGGTAAGATTATCTTCAACAATAAATATCCTTGAAAAATACTTCAGAGCTAGGCTGTGTGCATATGACAGAGAGAGAAACTCTTATTTCTCTAATTTTCAGTAGTGTGGTTGGGTGGGTTTTTTTGTTTGTTTGTTTAGTTGGGTTTTTTTGAGGGGGGAAGTGAAAGGGAAATAATCAACAACTGTATTCTGAGGGCAAAAGAGAGCCTTGATCTCTACTGTTCATTTTTTAGATCTCATACCTGGGATTTGTTAGCTCACACAGAATTTGGTTGAAATGTGCTCAGCAAAGTACTTTGTGTGTGTGTGTCTGATTTCCAAAATCCTGAGATTAGTGGTCTGCTAATCCCAGTAACACCACCCCTACACCAGTGCCAAGTGTTTCAGAAGAATCACATTCTTTGCAACCCTTTTTCATTTAAAAAAATAATGAAATGGACCATTTGCAAGAAACCGAGTTGCTGCTTTTTCTCCTCTCTGTGGTTATACCCACAGAAAGGTAGTGCTCAGAGATAATTCTAACTGTATTTCTCTGCAGTAGTTGTGGTCACCTGAAATAGTTTGAAATACCAGGATATCATAGATTGTTTTGTCAGTCATCAAGTTCTATAGGTACAGAAGTTTGTCAGCCTCTTGATTTATTTTAGTCACATGCAGCTATCTAACAGTACTAAAATATTCCTAAATTTTATCAAATCAGATTGCGCATGCTGTGATGGAAAAGCCTGTATCATCCTCTGTTTGTTCAATACGCTGCTTTATTCATGCTCAGTCCTTTAACTGGTATGTTGGATATATAATTTGGAATAAACCAAACGTAGAGCTGTAAGAGGTAGATCAGGGGTTCCCCAGCCAAACTGGTCGCCTGGAAGCTAATGTGAGCCTGTCACAGCGCTAGCTGTCAGTGCTAAATATTCCCCAGGCTTCCGATTTCCCCTTTGTCCAACCTAAAGTGTTTCAAACTAAGAAACTGAACTGACATGTAAGTGCCTGCCTGCAGTACATGGGAACCGAACAAGTCATTGAGACAGTAAAAGACATTGTGATTTTTAATTTTATTTCTTTTTCTTTTTAGGACAGGTGCTACCGTGCTGCTTGAGCATCCAAATATGAATAGGAAAGTTTGTAAGGCTGCTTTAAAGACCTCTGTTGTGGGTTTTGCTGTTGATGAGTTGGAAAGAACAGCTAAATCATGAAGAATATTCTTTGAAGGTAAAATGGTTACTCGCCTCCGATGTTACGTACTTGGTTTTGGGGGTTTTTTTCTTCTTATTTTTCTTTAAAAAAAAAACCAACAAACCCACAACAAAACAGGCACACACACACATGTTCAGACTTCAGTAGGTTTAAACTGATGTTTTACTTGAAATAACACTTTATTGATGTTTGGGATTCCCCAATTTCCAAGGAAGAAAAGCTGATTATCTTCGGAGGCAGCCTTATACAGAACAGCAGACCCCCACCAGCCTTCCGCTCCAGACTGGATCAATGCAGAGAAGTGCTCTTTGATGGACTTTCAGGCCCTGTGATCTCCCAGCCCTGGGGGTTTAAAGGATGAGCATATCAATCCAGGACCACTGAACTGCATTTCCATTGCATGAGGGCTCCTCCTCCCGGCTTTGTCCGGACAAACTCGGCTCCTCCTACTTTTGTCACTATTCTTTCATGCTTTGTTTAGCAAACACAAAAAAAGCTTTGTTTGTTGCTGGGTCTTTTTTAAGCTTTGCATAAAACAATTTAAAGTGCTGTAATGCTGTGTACCTGTGATCACCTTCAGGGTCAAAATCAGTTTACAACAGATTAACCTATTTATCTTTTTTCCCCCCTGTCTTATAATTTACACAAATACAGATCGTTGTTCTGAGAAGCATAGTCTTCCTGCTTTATTCTGATTTCTGACTTCACGAGAATCCCTAACTCTGTGGATTTCCCTGGGAACAATCTTCTAGAAGACAGCACATGTGTGCCTGCCTTTCTTTACGGCTGTTGTCCTGCTGTGTTTCAGCATACTGAGCAAGAAGAAAACTGGCCACATGTAATTTGTACAAGTTTTTCTAACACTGGTGCAATTATTCTGCTTGCCCTAATAGTTAGCATTAAAAATGTGTGTGTGCACTTAAATTTTAATTTCAGCTCATTACAAATACAGTATTATAGACCATCTATTTCTGGTACTATCTCCCTCTAAAATGGACAAAAAACCACCCCACTCTCTATGATATTTCCCCTCCTGCTCACTGCTTTGGGGCAGATCACACCCAAGTCTTGAAGTCAGAAATGCTCATCAAGTATTGCATGCCTTTAATAGTGAAGACTGATGAAATAACTCACACAGTACTATAACAGATTCTTCACTATCTACATTCTTTAAAACCATTGCCCATGCAAAAGGACTGCGTCTACGGGAGCATGTACTTGCAGTTATTCATGTTAAAGTGGAAATAGCAGTATAGGCAATGTTGTTTGCTCCCTTTCCCCCCAAACTGGTATGTGCACACACTTCAAATTACATGAATTGAACGGCTCCCCAAAATCCCAGGGAAAGGGTAGTGTTCAGGGAAGGGCATTGTCTGATGCTGTCTTGCCATACCACACCCAAACTCACCAGAGGTGCTCGCCAAAGCCAAGTTGGATGAAATGGTGGAATAATCCATCACCTTGGGAGACTTTCGCATTTATGTAGATGACGACTTCCTATGGGGGTCCTTTCTGAAGTATTCATAGATTTCCCTCAGCTGAGTCTTCAAAATCTAATGTAATTGAGCATATCATAGCTGGAGTCCTTCTATATTGAACTCAACTCACTCTTTTTCCAGTTCCTCCCAAAAAACCCCTGTTGCCTCCCCTACACCATAAACCCCTTATGTACTTCCTTTACTACAAAGGGCAGAAGAATTACAACTCTTCACTGCTCTTTTAATATTCTTGGATTATGTTTTACTGAAGGACACTGATCCTAAAGCATTGCAACATCCTGGTAGCAAGGACTGAAAACCAGTGCTCTGAAGAGATGGCCTTGGAAACTTTTGCTAAGAGCTGTCTTTTTTGAACACGCCAGTCTGGACCTGGGGTGGATTGCCACAGATCTGTCTCAGCCAAGCCTCAGGCTACAGCCAGGCACGGAAAGAGCTCTTATATGCCCTGGTAGATGGGCTGATCCTAATGGACTCACGGTAGCACTTGGCTATTATTGATCCCTGTGCATGTTCGTCTGTCCTATTTCCCAGAGCTGTACGAGCGTAAAGGAAACATTCTGAAGTGGGTCAGTCCTTATTCCTTAAACTGACTGAGGGAAGCCCCTCTGAGCTCAGATGGCTCCCTGGTGACCAGAGCTCCTGTCCTGGATTTTGTCAGAGGGCTCAGGTACAGTTTAAACTCTCAGCCCTGTGGTTAGAGGAGGTCCAAATCCTTACACCATTCTCTACTGCTTACGGTTCTGCAGTCCTGTCATTTACTGAACCAGTGTGGGCTGCTTTTGGTAGAAAAGTATTGTGCCAAAAGGTATTAGTTTTCTCTCAGTTTAGTGAACTGAACTGGTTTCTAAACATGAGCATTATAGCAAGCACAGATGCTTGGGGCTTACTGTGATGGAGAATGGAGAATAGGAACAGAGATGCTGCGACTACAGTAGGTTTGTAGATTGGTTCAGCCATCTTCCGTGGCGGTCTTCTGCATAATCACATTTCTCTGAAGTGTGAAGAGAAGGGGAGGATTGGTAAAACAAATAAAGACAAAGATCCAGCAAATTATAAACTAGATCAGTTTGCTTCCTCTTTTATGTCACGCATTCACAGCGTGATTTCTTGGCTGACCTCATGTTAAATCTAATTTGACAGGGCTGAGGTTGTATTAAGTCAAGACATCACTCTGCTGCATAGTTTAAGGAGAGGTAAATGTTTAGAGGTTAAGGTGGGGAAGCGTGGGACTGGGATAGGACTGTATGCAGCCTTGTGCTCCTTTTGAACTCCTTGCTGCTACAGATGCCTACAACCATGGCAGCAAATTTCCCCTTTCCATCTGCCATCAGAGGTGTCCCATTCAATTGGGCCTGGCTCTGACCAGGATGACCTATGCATTCCTGACCTCCCGACCATTCAGCGAGGCCACACATCCTGAAAACTTCAGGACAAAAGACAGCTATCAGCTCCCTTTGCTTAGCAACAATCATTACCGTGAGCACATCAGGCTGATGTTCTGTACTGAGGACTGACTCTTTAATGCAAAGTGCAGTTCAAGGTCTCTGTCTTAACTCTCAAAGTCCTTTGCAGTACTGGCTTCATCATTCCCCCAGCACAGCCCTATTGCAAAAATCCAGCGGTAAAATGTGAGGTGACGGGAAAACCTCTGTGGGGATTTCAGAACTGGAAGCAAGAGAGTTTGGTCTCCTGCCACATGTAAATGGATTTGCATTTCTTCTTGGGCTCTCTCTTTTGCTCATAAACATATACACATCAGGGAAAAACTTAAAGTCTGCCCCAGATATTCCTCTGTGAAAGAAAAAAGGGTAACCGATGCCATTGTTTCAGTTTATAGGTGTTTCTAAAGCACTTCAATGCAACTGTGATGGGACAATTAAAGTACCTAAGGAGATCACTGCTCAGTAACATGGTTCTGCCACATTTAAGAGGGTGATTGGAAAATAAGGTTTATGGTGAATATAATTATGGAAAGTACTGATGAAAGGCAAGGATTTTCAGTCCAGCAAGTCAAACAAAAATATTCATAACTCACAGAAAGCAGTGAAACTATCAGCAACAGGGGTTATTCTGAAATGGTCTTGCTATTTAAAGCACAAACCTTAAATCATAGAATCATAGAAAGGTTTGGGTTGGAAGGGACCTTAAAGATCATCTAGTTCCAACCCTCTACCTTGGGCAGGGACACCCTCCACTAGACCAGGTTGCTCAAAGCCCCATTCAACCTGGCCTTGAACACTTTTAGGGAAGAATTTATTTGTTATTAATTGTATTAACTTAGTTTCAGGTTTTCTATTCATAGATTCAAAATTCTCGAAAATGGATGTACCACTAGTCTTTCTAAAGCTACTAGAAGTCCTACATCTAAGCTGGTGATCTGCTGAGATCAAAGCTTGACTCTCAACTGGTCTGAATCCAGTTTTTAACTGGGAATTAATTCCCAGTTCAAAAATTATGATAGAATAATTCTAGGGGAAAAATAGATAAAACCAAAACACAGAAGAAAGGAGTTTTTACAGAAGGAAAAGTAACATGACCATAATAGTGAGTTTAGCTGCTCAGTGTCACATTTTAGAAAAAAAAATGTGCCTAGCATTATTTGTTTCAATGTCGTGGGCTGGAATGGAGAGGATTTTTTCTAATGATCTACAATTACTGAAGAGTATCAGATAACTATTAAAGAATTACAGTGGTAATTCCTAGTTTATAGTAAAAGGCTATAATAGTTAAGATCTCACTTTTCATTCACAGACACTATGTTTGAAGTCCTTCAGTCTCATCCTAGTAGCAACTGTTAGCTATCACCCCTAGTTCAGTGGCTTTTTACTCTTTAGTATGGAAAAAGATTAGAAAAACTCACCATCTGTGATGAGCTGTGAGAACAGAGCCAAGTAAGTTTTAAATATTCAAACCAAAGAAAGATGTGGTACAGGATAAAACTCTTTCATCTTTCTTTAAGAAATCTGAAGCAGTTACTTTTATTTTTGCTAGAGTAACTTCAGATTTATGGCCAATTAGAAAGATAACACTCTGTCTGTCTGTGCTTCAATAGATGGAAAATATGGTATATCACTGCAGTCTCAGAGGGAATAAATTTGGTTTCCATAATTTCAGAATACTTCATAGTATATGAACAGTGTCTGATGTGAAGCAGTCGGGAAAGTTTGAGAGAATTCACACTTTTCAGTTCTTCCTGTTATATATAGTCTATAGTTTCAGAATGACCACCTTATGTACACTAAAATCTAGAAATGAAACAGAAGGTTTTAAAGGTCATTAGAGTTATTGACAAAAATAATTGGTAAATGGATCAATGAACTGTACTTTCTCCTTCCCAAGAAAATGTTTGAAGGTCATGTTATCATCTTATTGTGGCTCTGTAACGATTTTGGCAACTGTTAAGTGCTGCTCTGTACTATTTATGATAACTTATTTTTAAATAACTATCAACAGCTTCCTCAAACACCTGACACCGGTGATTGTTAGGACTCCAGACACAGAATTCACGTGCGTATTGTGAGATGAGACCTACATGAGCAATATTCTTATCTATTTTGAGTAAATAAAGAAATTTACCTGAACAGGAAAGCCAGATTTCATTTTTTAAAATAAATGTAATTACTCTTGTTATCTTATTTCTTAGGATGTAGTACTGTTCCCAGACTTTCATTTTGATACAAGCAAATCCTTTTGTCCTGAATAAGTGTGTATCATACCATGGTTTACCCCTGGCGTTTAGTCTACTTGTTGCCAGGTATGTCCCAACAGCATTTATGTCATAGCCATGCCGCAGACTGTGATTTGCTTACACAATTGGGACTATGGATTAAGACTTGCAATTAATTAAGGTTATTTCCTGCTCATTTTGCAGTGAGGATATCCTGAAGAGCTGAGCTCCCAATCTGAGTCCCAGTGCCTGTGAATTCTCACCCTTCCACCTCTTCATTCACACTTGTCTGCTCGTGCTAGAAACCAGCAGTGGTGTAAGCGCTTTCAGTGTCAACTTTTTACTCTGTATAAAGAGCTTTGGTTTTTGTGCAACACTATCATTGACCTCAGAAAATGCTACCACAGCCTGTGACTAGCTGACCAAAGGCAGCTTCCAGGATAGTGGATACTACTTGTGGGAATACAACAAGGAGTACAATTTTGGGGACAGAGTGATTTTTCCCAAAGGGAGAAGAAATGGCAGCCACCATCATTATTGTTGTTATTATTAGTAGTAGTAATAGCAGTAGTAGTAGTAGTAGTAGTAGTAGCACTACTACTAGTAGTATAGAGACCAGTGACAAGTAGTGTTCTTCAGGGGTCAGTACTGGGACCAGTACTGCTTAAGATCTTTGTAAGCAACATGGACAGTGGGATCAAGTGCACTCTCAGCAAGTCTGCCTACTACACTGAGCTGTGTGCTGCAGTTGACACGCTGGAGGAAAGGAATGCCATCCAGAGGGACCTTGACAGGTTTGAGAGGTGGGCCTGTGCAAACTGCATGAAGTTCAAAGAGGTCAAGTGCAAGGTTCTGCGCATGGGTTGGTGTAATCCCAAGCACAGCTACAGGCTGGGCAGAGAATGGATTGAGAGTAACCTGGAGGAGAAGTACTTGGGGGTGCTGGTTGATGAAAAGCTCAGCATGACCCAGCAATGCACGCTCACAGTCCAGAAAGCCAACTGTATCAAAAGAAGCGTGACCACCAGGATGAGTGAGGTGATTCTCCCCCTTCAGTACTGCATCCAGCTCTGGGGGCCCCAGCACAAGATAGATGATGAGCTCCTGGAGCAGAGGAGGGCCACAAAGTTGATCAAAGGGCTGGAGCACCTCTCCTACAAGGACAGGCTGAGAGAGTTGGGTTGTTCAGCATGGAGAAGAGAAGGCTCCAGGGAGATCTTACAGTAGCCTTCCAGTACATAAAGGGACCAACTGGAGTTGGTCCCCCTGGAGAGGGGCTGTTTATCAGGGAGTGTAGTGACAGGACAAGGGGTAATGGGTTTAAACTGAAAGAGGGGGGATTTAGATTAGATATTAGGAAGAAATTCTTTCCTGTGAAGGTGGTGAGACACTGGAACAGGGTGCCCAGAGAAGTTGTGGATGCCCCATCCCTGGAAATGTTCGAGGCCAGGTTGGATGAGGCTTTGGGAAACCTGGTCTAGTGGAGGTTGTCCCTGCCCATGGCAGGGGGGTTGGAACTAGATGATCTTTAAGGTCCCTTCCAACCCTAACCATTCTACAATTCTATGATATGTTGTTGTTGATGATGATGTTAAGATTAAGAATAGTGAATCTGTAATGACAAGCTTAGAATACATTTCAGCATACACTATTTTTACGATATTAGTAGAGCGATAATGTCTTTTGCCATTTAGGTGGTGCAGAGTGCAGAGGTGTTTTCTGCGTGGAAGAGGCAGCTGCTGGTTATCCATCAAGATGAAAACTGTACCTTGCCAGAGCCAGGTACTGTGCAGGTGAAATTCACTTTTTCAGTAGGACAAGATGTGTGGAGAGTTCAAGTAGTGTCTGCAAGGTTTATGTGCATGTGCTCCTTTTTGTGGCATGAGCATGGGCACCTGATTGCCAGGGGTCCAGCACAGCTCCTGTAGTTCAGTCCCCAAAATCCGGCTTTTACCTTTGGGTACATTAGATATGTTCATGCACAGCCACTGCAGCTCTGATAAGTCACTTTCTAAAATCAAAGTGGTATGCCAAAAACTCTTACCATCTCAGAAAAACAGCTTTCAAACGGTTATTGCAGCTTGGTTTGGGGTTTTCCCCTTCGCTGTGTGCACTACATGCTGCTGGTGCAGTTTAATTATGTTAAAATTATCTCAGTTCTGGCAAAACCTTCACAGTGAATATCTGCTTGCTGCAGCTTTCTAAGTGGAATTTTTCATTCATTTTGTCCTGCAGACTTTTTACAGGAGGTTATATCTGTTAAGATTATTTTCTCTTCTTAAGCTGTCATTGCTCTTTTCTTTCATGGGCTTATCTTATGAAATACAAGTTTCCATGGAGACTTTATTAAAATAGCTCCTGGGTCCTATTTAATTCATAAATCAGAAATCTATAAACCACACCTCTCTCTTTTTTATGTGTACAAGGACATTTTTTGCAAGAGGATGTCGTTCATTGGCTTGTCAGTCAAATGTGTATTTGCAAACATTGAGGCTTAGGTCTGACAGAGAAAAATATAGTTCATGTGATTTTGAAGCATCAGAAGTGCTTTTTCTCCCAAGCTTTTTGCATAGCTAGTTTGTGTGATAAATCATGTCTTAAGAATAAAGTATTTTATTTTCATCTGAATGAATGAAAGTCATGAGCACAAGATGTTAATACTATGAATATGACATGTAAATAATCTTCTGCATATTTCTAGTTTTCCCAAGTGACTTTTTTTTAAAGAAAAAATACAAATTCTGAGAATCATCAGGAGAAACATTTGTTAAATTAATGCATCTATTAAACACTGCAGAAGCAGAAGCCAATTTTATGAAACAGTATTTAACCATTTTATCGAACTCTTACCCACAAATATTTGCAATGGTGAGTGATTACCCCATCTGTACAGGGAGGAAACTGAAGCATATAGCAGAGGTAGCAATGAGTATCCAGGTTCATTCACCCCTTGCATCACCCCTGGTCAGCTTTTCCCTGCCCCAGGGGTGTGTGAAGCTGCTACCTGTGTCCACTGAAGCGGGTGCTATTTATGTCAGTGAATGATGCTAATGTAGTAAAATAAGAGCAAGAAAATAAGTGATGAAAAGCAAAAATTGGAATGACATTGAATGGTATGTCTGTGTGCCTGAGCGGTGATGTCAGTACAAACGCCTTGAACTAGCTGGGAAAGGGGGCTGCAGCGTGTGGGGGGAAAGGAATAGTTGATTTGCATATTTTGATCTCTTTTTGGCACATGTATTTCATTCTTACAGTTCAAATATTACTGACCTCTAAATCATTAAGGAAAGAAACACTGGTTTAGTTTCTGGTTTTTTCAGTGAGTAGCCCAACAGGGACCTGTTTACTTCTCTGCACTGATGGGTGCTGCGTTCATGCAGATAAGAAATAGTTTGGACAGATCAAAAGAACCATCCTGGTGTAGATCTGAGTTCACTCAATTAAGTTAAAGTGTGGAACTCGGCTCTCTGCATTTCAGGTCTTGTCATTTCTTCCTCTGGGAAAAAAATAATATAGAAGGCGTGCGTTCCTGATATTTACTGGTGTACTACTGAAATGAGCCAGGCAGATGGGTACAGGGTTTTTTTTCCATATTCCACTTCCAAAGCTTTCTGATACCTTTCTATTTAAGATTGTATTTTAGTTTTGCTACAATTATTGGAAGTTCTGCTATGAATCATCAGCTCCATTGAGTTCAAGGTAGGTCTTAATTGTTCATTTTTGAACAGAACAGTTAACTAAAGCTTCTTTGCACATATTCCTGGACTGGAGCAACCTGCCTATACCAGAGACATACCCATAGAACCAGATAACTAATCTGAGGCACGCCAGACTTTCAGCCTGCTTTCCCAGTGTCTGTTATCTGGGGCCACATGCAAAGAGGCTGGACGGGGAGGTGAATGAGCTTGTGGCAGAAAGGTAACGCTGACCTTTGCGGGAACAGCAGGAGAGACAGATTTGTCTGAACACACCCACAGACTGAGGGTTGGACACCACAGTAAACAAAGGATCAGGTCCATTTTAAACTGGCATTTTAAACTAGTGAAAGAAGAAAATAAAGAGAAGGAGAGAGGAGATGACAAGTAATACCTGTAATCACTCCAGTAATCCGACTCTGGTTCCCACTCTCTCAGGGAGCAAAGGCTGGTGCACAGTACTCATGGGTTACTCTGTCTGCCACAGAAAATGCAGCCACATCTAGAGAAATCTGGGGAGTGCCAGCTGAGATTTAACGCAGGCCCTGAGAAATCCTGCCAGCAGATTAAAATTATATTCCTGGGCAATAATGTGCACTTTGGAGACAAACATCCTTTCTGAGCATTATGGGTATATCTTGAGCCACAAACACCTCTTTGAGACCACCTTAGTCACAGTATTGTTTATCAAAGTATACAATATTCTTCTCCAATAAGATAAAAATTAACCTTTGTATAAAGTTTTTTTCTTATTCTTTTGGGATTGGATGAGAGAGGAGAAATAAAACTGCATTTTAGTTGCATTGAGATATTATTCTAAACAGTTGTGTGATGGGGAGGTAGGAAATGCCAGCTCAGTGCAGTCATTTGCTCCATCAGTTGAACAGTTGTCCCAAATGATGGCTAATCAGAGATAAAGCAGGCACCAGCAGTGCAGTTTCAGTATTGCAGCTCCAGCAGATTTGCAAGGGAAATTCAGATCGACAGGTGGTCCTTACCTATGGCAGGTCAAAAGAACATCACAACTTGCTTATCTCCCTGTTTTAACTGCCAAAGGTGGAGGCAACTGGGGAAAATAGCTGAGCTTTTGTAGCATTAATCTGTTAGAAATACAGGGATGCGCATGCAGGGACTTTTTGACTTTTCCAGGATTTTAAAGATTGCAAAATTAACCTTTGGGGGTTTATTTTGATTTTGGTGGGCATGTTTGGTTGGTTGGTTAGTTGGTATTGTTGTTTTGGTTTTCCACAGAACAGAGTTGCCATTTGGAAGCTTGTTCTCCAAAACTCCATGACAAAGCTGAGTATCTATTAAAAAGCTCTTGTGTCAGTATTTTGACATCTTATTTTGCAGAAGGAAAAGGGGTTTTGAAGTGTAACTTTTGTTGATGTTCATCTTTTTTATAATATTCCCCTTGCTCAAGGCCTAAAGTAACACCAGTAGTTCAGGTGAAATGATGATTGATCAATACAACCCTCAAAGTCAGGGTTACTGTTACTGGATGCCAAGGTTAGGATTCAGATCCAGATTTCTGATGTGGCTGCTTGGAAGGTTTGAGGCTTGGAGCATTAAAGCAGCCTGTTAGCAAGATCCCTGAATCAGATCAGATCAACTGCAGAGTTTTCCAGTTTGAATGAATCATACTCAGCTATCTTTGGTGCTAATATCCAGATGTCATTCCTTGGTGATCTATGAGAACAAGAGACAAGTTTTGACCCTGCAGTCTGGGTACAGCTGGTGTTGTTAGACTTTCCATCTCGAAGAATTTGCCAAAATTTTACCACTGGTGACAAAGCATTAGTGCGTGCTTCTACCCAGGGGACAATCAGGTCTAGTCAGGTGTCCAGTGATTTTCTGTGCTGGAGACTGTCTCTGAAACAGGTTGACAGTGGGTACAGAAATCTCCGGCTGTTTGGTCTGCCACCTTCTGATATGCAGGGGGAGTTGCGTGGGTGATAAAGTGGTTGCAAAGACTCTTAAAAATAATTTATTTTAAAAGTAATTGAAAGGAAAATAATTAGATTATTCTCAGCTGATAACCAGAACCCTTCTTGATAGAAAATCATTTTCCACGTTCAAATATGAACCACATCATAACACAACCGAATAAAAATTATAAACATTCCCTTTCTTTTTACAACTGCAGTTCTGGCTCATTCGTAGCACTGCTGCACAGATGGACCAGGAGGACACAGAAAGTAAAGGTGATTAATTAAAAGAAGAAAAAGAAATAGAGGGTCAGGAGAGGCATACTGATGTGAAGGATGGAATAATTTGTACTGTCTGCGGTGCACAATTGTACTAAGTGTTATAGTTAAATTTGTTGTTTGAAAATACGTGTCACAATTGTTTACCAGACCACACACCTAACTCAGGCCCTTAGCTGCATGTCAGCTGTGGCTGCTACAGGAAAACATCCCCTAGGAATAGGAAAGGATTTTGGCTCCTGCTGCTTTGCCTGTGCGGAGTTACAGGCCAGGCCTCAGTTTAATTTAAGCTGGAACTTTTAATATTTGTAGTAATATGTCAAAGCTTGAAAGCTATAAGGAAGATGTGCTTTGCATCTTCATTAAGATACAAAGGCACCGAGTGCAGATAGTCAATGACTTCCCATGACCTCGCTGAAGAGTTGATAAGTTACTGTCATTTGATTGTGGGAGACACCTAGAACTGCCTAGAACTGCACACAGGATGTGTCTGTAGACCCATACATCCCAGAGAGTGAGGTCACAGCAGCGCAAGTAGGGTTTTGCTGTAATGGTGGTGATGTCACACCAACTGGCAGCCCGTCACCCGAGATAGCCGTGCATTGCAAATCAAGATCTAGGGTGGTTGTAGCTTAGCATGGGTTTTCTTTTTTTTAACTGAGCGTTAAAACACAGCCAGCTCAAGGCTTTTCAGAATTATTTAATTCTTGTGCATGTAGAAGAAAAATGTGGTCTGCTGTCCAGGGACAGCTCTTCAATGCCACCCTCCTTTCTTTGCTGATCCCAGTGCACCCCACGGAGCCAGAATCAGAGTCCTTCCTCCTGCTCTCCTCCTCCTCCTCCTGGCCAGGGCTATCCTCAAGCCAGTAGGTAACAAAGCCAAGTAACTGAAAAATTATTTCTGCCACGACGCTCTGCCTCCCAGCCAGGCCCTAGGATGTGTGCGCTGGAGCTCTGCTTACGCAGCTGAAGCACGGTGGTGCTCTTTCTCACCTCCTGCCCCGGTGAAGCACGGTGGTGCTCTTTCTTTCTCACCTCCTGCCCTGGTAACTAAGGAGGAAGGTGACGGGCCAAGCACTTAGCAGAACTGAGTGCTGAATTACTGAGGCCACCTCTGTCCATTCCTGGTGTTGTTATGCCCCACACAATGTCCTTCTCTGCTCACGCTCCGGGAGGCGAGAGGGACTCTGCGCCCGTTGTGGTAGGTGATGAGTTGTGCCCCAGGGTGGCAGTTGCACTTCTCCGACCTCGTTCCCTCAGCGTCTTGTCACTCTTGCGCTGGCTTTAGCCACTGAGTAAATAGATTTGGGGGTTAAACACCAGTCTCTGTGTGCAGGTTGTGACGGAGCTGGTCTTCAGAGGAACTGGCAAATCATTTCAGGTGAAGGATAAAGTACTGTACTTGTGTTCAGTCTTCCTAAATCCCAAGCATCCCCTGTCCCTGTGAATTTCAGAGGCCCAGCAGTCTTATTCCTGGCTGCGTCTTGTTTTGTGTGAGTTTCAGTCTGATTTTAAATTTGTCACCCAGATGGTATTGTTGTTTCCCATGGGAAATTTTGAATAAATCCAGGTATCTTTACATCCATTTTTTTCAGATAATTCTTCTTTGAAGAGAAATAGGTTTTTAAAAGGCTGTTTAAAAATGACAGGAAAGTTTATTGAATGTGTTTGATTCTGGGTGCAGTTTTCTTAGCTGAAGTGAAACAACTATGTTTTTTGAACGGATCTACATGTGGGACCTGTGAGCAGACAAGACATGCTTGAGTTTCAGTTTACCAAGTTGGAGTACAGCAGGTAAATCTTCAGTCCGCATCTCTCGCTTTTTCCCCTCCTTTTTTTAGGAAACCTAATCAACGTTATTGGCATTTAACAATCGGGTTTTAGGATCTTGACAGTTCTGCAATGTGGTTTCTGTCACTGCTCTGGGAAAGCAAGACTGAGGAGGAAATGGGAGCTATCATGTCATGTGGATGAGTAACTGGCTCAGACAGAGCTTCCTTTGTATCAAGGCTTGAAGCCACACTGCTGTCTTATTACAGCCTGTGGCTATTGCAATAAAAAGCAGGTGCAGAGGAGAAATAGGGGAAATGGGAATTTTTTAAAAAATGACAGGTTTTTATATGTTAACACTTTTTTTTTTTTAAGCTGGCTGTAAGTTTGGAAATACATTTGGATTCTTCAAATCTTAGTAAAAAACTAACAGAACAGATTTTGTGTGCAGCATAATTTTCCCTATCAGCAATCTCAGCATGAAGTAGATTTTTAGCAGTCACCGTTGGCTCTTTGTATCAATCTTAATCACACTGAGGTAAATATTTAGCTCTCAGGAAAATGACTCACCTGTCTTAGGTGTAGCTAAATATTTGTGTTCTTTTAACAAAATAAAAAAATATACAACACCCCATTTAAACACTTACCATGTTTTAAAACATAATTTGTTTTTGAAGAACAGTATAAAAAATAAGTAGAGAGTTGAACATGGAAATATATCCACCAATTGCCCTTACTATCAATTTGGCAAAGTAAAAATCTTCAGGCAAGTGGCTTTATGTGTTTAGTTTCTCATTCAGTTCTTGTTTGCTGTTTTATTTAAGCTCTTTTATTTCTTTGATGAGAAGAATTCAGCATAATAGCACTGGGAATTAATTATGGGTTCAGGACTGGTCCCCCTCAGATATCTCCACAGTTTTCAGGAACCAGAGAAGTACAAAAGACACTTTTGCAGAATCTGTTCCATGCTACCATGTTGGTACATGTTACAGTACAGAATTTCTGCTTTTTGGGTAGTTGTGTAAGTTGCTGTTTAGAGTGTGTAATTGCACATTGACTGGTAAGTTTTGGAAAATATATTTAGAAGTAGCAGCCCATGGATCTTCACAGAGAGCAATCCTAACTTCAGAGCTTTGAGTAGACTTGGGTAGTTTTGTTGTAATAAGTGACTGTTTAAAACTAAATCCTGTAAATCTGCTTTAGATGTCAGATTACCAACTGATAATACCTTAGAATGCAGCAGGCAGTGTAGACCAAAGAGGTGGTGGTAATTCTGCTGTATTGTTCTCTGACATCAATAAACATAATTCAGCTTCTCATCATTGGTCCTACAAAGGATTAAAATGTTTTCATACGCAAACTCTTCAATAATGCTGATTTTTGGAAGTGTGGGTCAGCTAATGTGGATTATTTTTCAAAGGTATCATAACCAGGTTTGTAGACGCTTATTGGGAGGTTATCACTGTGTTAGCTCAAATTGGACAGAAATATCAGTGCATGTTTTTGACACAGCTTCTGAGGTATTTCCATGTCCATGTTTCCTTCTGTGCAATGGGTAAGCAACACCATTCTCGACACTGCTGGAGGGTTGGTGTTGTGCTTTGAAAACACCTTGCAGGTGTGTAGTAGCCAGTCTTTCCCCTCTGAATGCCAATATGTCAGGCCTCAGTACCATTTGGCAACAGGTCTGGACGGAGAAACCAAAACATTTCTTAAATTATTTGCTTTCATCCAGTAATATACTAATAAGCTTAAAATTAGTTAAATAATGATGAAAAAAAAAAGAGAATTGTCTGTGACTGTAAACTGTCTCAGCTAAGTTCATGTGAAAAAAGATATCTCTGGTTCTAACACAGCAAATTGAAAAAATCATGAATTCTCTTGCCTTCCCCATGGAAAAATGCCTCATGCTGGGGTGCACAGATAAGAAAGTTAGGCAGCAGCATATTGGAAATGACTGTACTCACAGCAACCCTGTTATCTCTCCTATGCTTTCTATGCACTATAAAATACAAATCTTGGTTTTATTTATAAAATGTCATTATTTTTATGTTTCTGCAGCTCTGGGAAATGTGTTGAATTGCAGAAAATTTGTCAGAGAAAAACGTATCTTCTTTGTCTCTGGCACTGTTTTGAAAAGTAGTTGTACCAAAAGTTTATTGACTAAGCTGTCACTAACATGTACTTTGATATTAACCTATCTGAAAATGCTTTCATGGTCCCAGGTTGTCCTCCTCTGATATAAAACTTTTTAGGTACCGCTTCTAAGAATAGTTTCTCTATTATATCAGTACCATCTTATTTACATGCCTAGCATTTTTAAAATAATAGAAAGATCCCTGTCAAGAAAAAAAAAAAACAAAGTAAGCCACATTTACTTGTGCTTAAACACATCTCACAGTCTTGAAAAAGTTATTTTTGTCTCTTGGTAGGTGTGAAAATTAGAGGTATGCTGCCAATAGGTTAAATCATGGCATGGAGTGAAGATCACTGATTTCAATGTTTAAATTCTCCAGTACTGCTTGGGAATAGCTGCTATGTGTTAATTACACACTGAGTAGGAAGTTTTAAGACAACTGGTACTGCTAGAAATTCTGCCTGTCAAATTTGTCATAGTTTATTTAATTACAAGTATGAAGAAGAAACAACCTAGTAGCTTTTCACAGTCTCTCCCCCCTAGGGCAGATGGGTATTAAAGCCAATTCAGTCTGTTTCCTGATTGCTTCAGGCTACAGAAAATTGTTCCCCAGGGAAGAGAAGTAAATCAGTTATGATCTTTAGTCTCTCAGAGGGAGATTAGAGCCACCACACTGGTGAAACAGCAGTAGGCTTCCTCTGTGTAACTGATTTCACCTTTAATCCTACCATTGATTGAATATTGCTAAGAACGCTGCCATGCATTTTAAGGTCAAACTGATGATGAACACCCCAGGCAAAGGAAGTTATTTACACAAAAAGGTAAAGACGAGCCTTTAGCTTTACTATTTCAAAAAAGCAGTAAAACATCTACTTTGGAAAAAAAAATAATTATTCCAATTTCAGCCATCAACCTTTCCCAAGTTTTTGTAAGGCTGCTTATCACAGTGGTATCTGAGCATCTTCCAGGTAATATGGAATAGTGAAGTCTTTTGTGGTCTTCATTGAACCTCTCACTCTTCTTTCTTTTCCAGGTAAAAGTTCTCCTTGATGTGAAGCTTTTATTCTTTATCTGTTGGTGTTAATTTCCTTTTCGTATTAAGTAGAGATAGGACAAAAAGTAGTATTAAAGTTGCAGGAGTCATTTTGTGACAGAAAGTGGTTTTATAGGCAAGGGAAAAAAAAAGGGTTTTCTAAAAAAAAATAATTTACACCAGCTGCTGCTGAATCTGCTCTTAGTCTGTCATTCCGCTTTTCATATCACAGCATGTTTTTTCGTTATGGCGGGGGTTTTTTTTGGGTTTGTTTTTTTTTTTTTTCCCGTAACGAGTAATAGAGCATTCTTCTGTCTCTGCTGTATTGGAAAGCCCAAAATTTGCCTGACAGGATACCTTTGTATAGTGATATGCAAAAGTTGTGTATATTAAAGCTGTCGAGAATTACTGTCTACAGAATAGTACTGTTGTCGGCAGTGAAAAACACATCGTGATACAGCTGCAGGTGAGGTCTGGCACGAAGATGTGTTCTGCTTATTTCGTATTGCTGCTTACAAACTGTTCTGGTTGTTGAGAGTCTCATTTCCCTTTTAGTATGGATGCACCAACCCCTGGATGGACAGTGAGGCTAATTTCTTCTGCCTTGGGTGTTTATATAAGGCATGTAGAGCTGTTTATCTGACATCTGGCATGACACGATTCGGTCTGAAGACCTTAGTCTATTGAGAATCTGTAAGTCTACCTGGCAAAGATAAATTTCACCTGTTTTGTTACTCTTTCAGAATTTCATGTATTCAGCTGTAGCATGATTTGTTTCCAGGCCTTCACATCTGAAATGAACCCCCCTGTTTTTTCAGCATAGAATTTTTCCTTTAGAGTGAAGATTTATATTTAGATCCTGTAAGAGCATGTTCCTGTCTCTGGAATTCAGATCTGATCTGTTGGTTGATCTTGGGCAAACCACAGGACTCCTTTTTCTCTTTCCAAGTGATATGTATGCTGCTTCCATATACTCCAAGCTATTGGGTGAAGAAACTTGGAGCCAGCTCTTAAAATGACTTCAAAACATCTGGGAATTATGCTAATGACATAGTAAAGATCATGTAAAACAGAGTGGGACCTATCGAGACATTCAGGACAAATGCCTAGGTTGGTTGGAGACAAATGATTGGACTCAACCAAAGTTGAGAAAACACGGTAAATGGGAATCAACCTTGTTTTAAACCAGCTTTGTTACTGCTTTCTGGTTGGGACAATGTCACGCTTTCTTCATGCCGTCACAGAATTTCTCACGAGGCCTTTGGCTGGCTTATGTATTCTATCTCTATATGTATTAACACACCCTTCTCGTTTGTTGCTCTCTGTCTAGGATGTATCTCACATGATACTGCTTGACGCCAAATATCCTTTATCTGTAGGGTATGTCTGTGTCCTTTGGTGTCTCTTAATCTCACCATTGTCACTCATCATGCTGTGGGAATCCTGTCAGCTACTTCTGTGTGTGGGAGCATGACTGCATTACTACCAACAGAGCCAGTGCTGGTATATGCTCAGCTTTGGCTCTGCCTTGCTGATGGCTGTCCTGAGCAGGGCTTCTACCTGAACTAGCCAACAATGACCCAGCGACCTTACTGGTTGTGCTTACACCACACTGAGTCCTGGCCATGACTGCAGACTAGCAGCTGGCTTGCAAGTCCGGTCAAATTTAAGATCTGCCACCCACGCTTGAGCTTTTAGGGGAGAATCTAGAGAGACAGGGCCCAAATGCATCACTGTGGGCCTCCAGAAACAGTGATCAGCAGGCGTTTGGAGTCTTTCCAATACCATCAGCTTTTCAGTGCAGTTATATCCCAGCCCATGGCAGCAGGTACTGTGATGCCTCTAAAAAGACATGCAGAAAGACCTGCCATGGAGGTCAGCTTTTTTTGCTGAGCAGTGCAGACCAGAAATCCATCCCTGATTTCAGGCTGACTTTCTCTTCTCTGGAGTTGAAGGGCACCTCACAAAGCTGGCGTCAGGCTCACTGGGGCTCTGGGTAGCAGATAAAGCCAGGGTCCTTTCTCCCCATCACACACTGGATTAGTTGGATTTGATGGGTCACTTTGCCCAGTGCAAGCCTCAGGCCCCTTTCCCCCTCTCCTGCCTCCTGCTGGGCTAGGTTTTAGGCCAAGTCCCCTGCTTGCACCCTCAGACTGAGGGACTGGGAGGGTGCAGGAGGAGCAGCAGTTGGTGCCCTTGGCTTTGTGCAGTGCCTTGTCAAGGACATGGTCTGCATGGCTTTACAGTGTTACACCATTTTTTGAGGCAGTCGCTATGAGAGGAGGATATGCTTTTCATATTATAGCCTTTTCTTGATATTTTCTTGATATTTTCCTGGCTTACTTCATGCTTGTTCCTATTGCCAAGCATTTCTCTGGTTTAGCCACAAGGTGCCATCAGTAGACACTTCTATACCAGTATTTCATCTCCTGGAAATAGAGAAAGCCAGGCAAAAAGCCCCTGATGTTATGTAGAGGGAAAGGCTAATTAATGAAAAATGTAAGCAGAAGGAGGTCAAAGTATGAGGCAAAACACACCTAGGAGAGGCGGCTTGAACTGTGCGAACCTTGCATGTTTTGTGCTGTTGCACTGACAACCTAATCAGCTCAGATTTTTCTTTTTTTTTTAAAAAAAATGGTTTTAATACTTAGTGCCCCTAACGGCAATGACATCAAGCACTGCCCGTAAAGCCTCATGTCCTATTATGTTTGCTGCTGTGAGAGGACAAATCAGAAGGCGTGGTCCCTGCCTCCAAGCATTTCCCATCCGATCTGAGGGAAGAAGTACATCAAGAGGAAATAACTGGAAAAAGGAGAGTAAGAATAGAAGTAATAGAAAGAGTAAAATTTTCTGGAGCGTCTTCATGATTCAGAAAAGTATTTCCTGCTGACCTTTTGTCTGCCCCCTAGCAGATGGCTATTTTACGTGCGCAGATCTGAGGGACAGATCTGACAAAGCAGGTAACAGCGAATTTACAGAACAATTCTGGAAGGAGTCATGCTTGAAGAACAGCAAACAAGAAAGGAGGCCCTGGACACACTTGCAAGACCAGCAGCAGGTCTGGCGGAGGCAGGTGGTGTTTACAGAGCAGTACAAGACTGAAGTATTTTCAAGTATGTGATGCATCTGCAGAGCGAGCAGTTACTTTCTTACAGGCTAAACTTTGCAAATCGGGACGTAGGTCCTGAAAAAACAGTTTATTCTCACAGGGAAAGCAGAAGACATCAACAGCCTTCCCCAGCAAACATCATTATATTTTTGCTGTGTGGCAACATGGGTGGTAGGGGCTGGTTCTCATGAGCCTGGAAGGGAACAGCTGGGATGCAAGTAGGCTGTGGTGCACGTGGAAGAAGTTAGGAGGATAGCAATGATTTTGGAGGAGCTACCATGCACAAAAGCAGAACACCAGTGCTAGAGCAATGAGGCGAATGGGCAAGCTTGGGAGGAATGTGGGGCTATGACTGGAAGTGAGGCGTGTCTTGCCTTCTTGGGCGTGAGGAACTTCTTCCTAATTGCATTTCTGACTGCCTTCTATACAGCAGAGTTTGCTTGCTGAGTTTTCTTTTTGGGTCCTTACAAATTGACTCATTTGCTTTACTTTGTATGTTTTTACTCAGGAGTTGCAAAATATCCATACTTTGGGCTCATTTGGTAAATTAATATTAGTGTTTCAATAAGGCTGCTATCAGTCCTTATTTTACACTAAATCTTTCCTACAGGTTTTTCTTTTTCCCTCCTCCTCTCAATGACTAATAGATATAATTTCAACAGTTTGACTAACTGCCGTGTTATAGAAAAGGCAGTAATTTATACTGATGTAATGGCTGTGATAAAAATCATTTGTGTGCTGATTTTATAAATTAGGTAGGAAATGTGAGTGCCTCTGAAAAATGAAGTGCTACCACATGAATTCCAGTGTTGTTAATGCTTCATACCTTTCTGCTTCATTAAACCAATTTCACGGGGAGATGAGTTAGAGGAGGAAGCTGTGCTGCTTAAGAGATGCAACAATGGTTTATTGAAAGAAATGGGGATAAGATTAAATTAAGTGCTACTTGAGAAATATGGAAATACAAAAATATTCAAGCTTATAGATGGTGAATTGAAAAATATGATAAGTTAGCTCTTTCATACCCAAAGAACTGTCTCATCATAATTGCATAGACTGAATTCACAGGCTACTAATTAATATTGAAGAGTTTCTTGAACCACTCTTATAAATGAGTCAGAGTGCCCTAGAACTAATTTATAACTATTTCCTTTTGGAAATCAAGACAACTTAAAATTCTGCTTTCAGTGCACTCCTTCTTGGCTGCTAAATCCTTTGAAATTATTTCTGCCATATATTTTTAATTTATTTATTATTTCACATATTTCATTTATCTACCAAATTTAAAGGGAGGAATAAAAAAGATGTAAGATTAAGAAGCCTTCAGGTCTGGTAAGACCCTTCTGATTTAGGATAATGATTCAGAGCAGCCTAAAATAACTTTTCTGACCACTTTTGATCTGAATTCAGCTGCATTGAAACCAATATGTTTCAGTTACACTTATATATATATTTTTTTTTCTGGTCGAAGCTGTGGAATATGTAACTTAAGAAAGAATACATTCGTGTCCACAGAATTCCTTGAAGATCAGGTAAGATCTAAAACTAAGAGGTTAACTGATTTTTTTACCACTTCCATAAAATAGCTGCAACTATTTTTTCCCTTTCCTTCTCTCCCTTGAGGACTAGAAGTTTTTATTCTCAAACGACTAAACCCTATTTGTTCTGTGGATGGTGGAACATGTAAATACAAAGGGAGTCATTCATTAAATAAGAGGCTTATGCATACACAAGTTTTAAAAAATGCATAGTTTCAAAGCACAACTGAGAGGCTGCCATTTTACCCCTGATTCACAATGAGAACTCTGTGTACAAGTGACCCAAGTACTGGGATTTGGTCCAGCTCTCAGATTAGCACAGAAAACACGTAGAGACGTGGACGTCCCCCATCCCCCTCCCACTAATGATAATAGGAGCTCAAAATGTGCTCATCGGGAATGTGTGTACGATCTTATTGACCAAAGCATATGCATTGCTACCTTCTGCTTGGAGAGACCACGTTTCTTCTCATGTATGATGAGTGCATCACCTAACATTAGCACTATTGCACCATTGACACTTGCTATCCGTATGCTTTCATTTAAAATAAATCACTCTATGAAATAGGATAATGTGCCAGACAGCTTTAAGGCTGGGTCTTGCCAAGTGCTCTCAGTTGCCAACGAGAGGTAATCAGAGCTGAGGACACTTAGCCCTTCTCTGGATCAGTTCTAGTAGCAAGTATGTAATATTACAATGCAGCTCATTTCAATACTGGCAAGGATCTCCCCAACAAAGTGGTGGGCACCATCCAGTCCCAGTGCTGCTGGATGACTTTAGCAGGATTTGGCACCTTATTGGATTGGTCTGTAAGATGTAATTAGTGATTCAACTCATCTGCGAGTGCAGTGCACAGGATTTATATCTTTCTCTCTTCCTTTCTTAAAAATCTGTTCATCAAAGAAGGAAGGAGGAAATAGAATAGGAATAAAAATGAAATTTCTGCTAGTGGAAAAATTCTGAGAGTTCAAAACCTCTGTCACCATGAATAACAAAAATTAAAAATCTTGGAATTTGGAATTGGTGAAATTTTCTGAAAATACAAATTTGCTTTCACCTTATAGAAATAATATTTCCACAATTTTTCCAGAAAAAAACCAAAAGGAACCATACATCCTCATTAGGATTTTTTACTATAGATGCAGGCTGTAAACTGAAATGCCCTCTTAATTCCATTGAATCAATTCCGTGGAATCAATTTCCAAGGAAAAAATGCGCTTTGAACTATCCAAAGTTACACAGGACCCATATAGCTTATCCTGCGAATTACTCATTCTGTGATGTTCTCCTTCCCAACTGTACCTGAATGTTTCTCGTTATACTGAAGAGATACGTGGACATTTTCTGTGCACTTTGGTGAGTTTTCAGAGGTTTGAGAATGAAATTTCTTTCTCTGTGTAAGTTTGTGCATGCCCATTTGGCAGACAATCATTCCTTTCTTACTCCCTGCTTATATGTTCAGAACGGAGCTGAGGCTCGCACCGGACTCGGTGTGAATTACTGCCTTTGCGTGCTGTTTCTGGTGGTGTTTGCAGTCCCCCATGTTGGCAGTGGTCAGACCTGCCTTTTTGCTACTGCTGGGCTCCTCTTAGTAGCGGTGGGGAGCTCTGCTTGTTCCTGGGAGAACTCAGGATGTTACAGGTCTGAGTTTATTTTTAAGATTTTTATTTCTTTCCCTCTCTGATCTTGTATTGGGCTTTATCTTTCTTTCTCTCATGCATTGTTTGTGGATTTTTCTCTCTCTCTTTTTTTTTNTCTTATCCTTTCCTTACTCTTTCACTTCTTGCTTACTTTTTCATGTCTGCTGGCTCTGTCTTTTATCCTGCAAGTCTCAAGTGAATGTAGCTTGTTTTGAGTTCAGGAATATAAATGCTTGCCACTTTCCCTTTGCTCTGCTCCAGGCATGTGTAAAGCAGCAGATAAATGTTGACAGCATTTTGTCTTTGTACATGTTGGGCTTACTGCAAGCATTGAGTGCAAACTGCAGAATAAATTCAAATGCTGAATACTGGAGAAGAATTAAATCAAAGATCTAATAATGAGTAACCAAAGCTGCCCACAGTTACTACAGCATTTAGCTTAGTGAGACGCATAAAAGCTAAACATATCTATGAAAAAGAACTGTAT
Organism: Psophia crepitans; assembly: GCA_013399095.1. Lineage (NCBI taxonomy): Eukaryota > Metazoa > Chordata > Aves > Gruiformes > Psophiidae > Psophia > Psophia crepitans. The sequence continues at coordinate 59,671 of VWZZ01003253.1, forward strand.
AGTTTGCCTACATGGAGTTTTGAACTCTATTCTTTTTTTTTTGTATCAATATGCATTTCTAATCACTCCATTAGAAGCAAATGAAAAGTAGAGTTTGTTTTACAGTGACCACAAGATTTTGGCACGTGTTACAAGATATCTCACTCTTTTAAACCATGACTTAGTTGTGCAAGGAAGATGTTTTTCCTTTCCCCAGATATATTTTTACCCTGGTTGGTTTAATTAGGAGGGTTTCCAGAGAGCAAATTCTATATGGAAGAATTGCAACCCAACTGTCGTTAGAAACTGTGTACAAGTCCGTGGACCCACTTTGCTGTGGAAATGTAATTAGTTACATTAGAAACATTTGAGGTTGCTTATATATTTTAGATAATCCGTATTCATTTTAGAGATTTAGTGGTGGTGGGTAACCAGGTTCAGAAGTAGAGCTTTGTAAAGAAGTATGACTTTTCCAGGATTTGAGGCTCTTTTAGAGTAAAAACGTGGTATTTGCAAATCTTAAAGGTGTGTCAACAGAGAAAAAACATGGTAAAATTGAATAATAGCCTTCTTTTAAAGGTAGACTTTCAGAAAATTGGCATGTCTTGAGTGACACAGGTAAACACACACTGTACCGGTGTGCTAGACTATGTCTGCGTTACTAGACCTGGCGGCATAGTGGTCTCAAAAGCAGGCACAGGCTTCAGCTTCACAGATGGATCAGTCTGCCACAAGTCTTCCTGCCTGTGCTCCCAAGTTTCCTTCCCATTGAAACCACGGCTCGGTAAGGGAAGGGACAGGTGTATCCTTTATCTTGATCTGACTTGGTTTTCCTCCCTTTTTACCAATTTCTCTCAGCTCTGCCAGATGAATAGTCAGTGCAAAGGTGTAAGATCCAAAGTTCTGCTCTCTTACTCCCCACCAAGCAAGTAGCAGATGACCACTGTTATATTAATGATTTCCTATCTTCAAAACTGTGGACGTTAAGCAGGAGGGATTGTTTTGTTTTGCACAGTGAAAATACAAGATTTTGGTAAGTTCAAACCATGGAAAATCTGGACACAATGAAGTGCTTTGCTGGCTCACCTCTAGGTGAGTCTCATGCACATCTCTTGCAGAGTTATGAAATGAAACTCTCTAGAGTGCAAAATGAAGTTTCAATAGTTATATGGCACTGCTCATTGGCTGGCAAAAAGTCATCTGCTTACTGAGGCTGGATGCTTCATGCTGCACACGGCGCTTTCTGGAATGTTTTATTCACTCACTGAGCATTTTGAGCTTTGGAAGTGACTCATGAGCACAAATCCCAGTACATTTATCCTTTTTCACTTTAGATTGTGTTTCCAGTATCAAACATTTGTCAGGTTTTCCTGTCAGAATAGTAGTCCCTAAATGTGAACATTTAGTGCCAGCATCAGAATGAGGCAAATCCCTTTATTTTGTTATTCCCCAATGAGATGCAAGTTCCGACCTTTGAAAAGAGTGTCTGAAGTTTTACACTTTGTTTGACTTCACAGCCAAGATACTGGACAGAAACTATGGGGCTATTAGTGCAGCTTTTTCCCTTTAGTGAAGTTGAGCAGAGCTTGTCCACAACCAGCTTTAGTCAGTCACTCATCACCCCTGTGCGTACTAGGCTGATAATGCTTGTGGTAAAGTAGATATAATGTTTACCTCACCAAGTCTTACCAGGTTTCAAACATTTTTAGACAATACTGACAATACTTGGTTAGCAGAAATGTCAAATAGTGGGTGGAACATTCGTAACAAGGAGCTATCACGATACCTCAAGTAAAAAAGAAGGCAAGACATGAATATAGAAGGGGACAATGGTCAACATCATTTGAAGGCAGTAAAATGCTTTCTATTAACTCCTATGGTCATGAGTCTGGGTTTTTCCATCCTTTCTTACTGTTTACATCAGCGTTTCTTTTATATTATTGACCTGCAAGAAGTCAAGAGTGGACAAATTAAAAATACTGTTGCCATAAATGTGTATGACTCCAGAAAAGTGAGAGAAAAAGTTAGGCTGAAAACTCAACTGTGTGGTAGGACAGTTTAACTGGTGAGTGAGAAGAACTGGCCCTGATAAATAGACCAAATCAATACCATAAAAAAGCAATATTTCAGTGCAGGATTTTTTACACGAGATTGTTGTTTGTTGGCTGTAGAAGTGACACTTCTCACTTTTTCTGAAGGTCTTATTTTCCCTAAATGTGCCATAGAAAAAAATGTGACATGCAACAGTACTGACTTGTCCTGCCTTTGTTCCTGTGTTCCCTTGCTGGTAGCACTGTAAGGAGAAATACTGCACTTGAATGTCAGTCATGAGGTTTATGACTTAACAGTCTTGGGCACCTTTTTGGCATGGCTGAATATGTTCTAATGCCAGGAAAACATTTGTGTAGAATAATGGATTTTGAATCCTCTGTTGAAACACTCAGAAAATGTGTTTTAAGTTATTTTTAAACATCCAACTTGTCTGTCTGTTGCAGAACTACAAATGTCCTTCCCTCCCTAAGACTTTCTAAATCAAGTTGTAGCCTATGTAGTCTTTTATACAGACCCTCATAAATGAGGAGCTTACATCGGAAATAGTGCCAGAATATGACATCACAAAGGTGTTGCTTTAATTAATGTTTTTGCTGAGAAAGAGGGGAACCTATTCTTAGGTTTCTTCTTCCTTTTATGGATAAGAAATATAATAGTATATTACCTCATGATAGCATGATTCCAATGCAAATGGCAGAGACTGGTGGCTTATTAATAGGCCTCGCCTGTAGCAAGCCTCCTTTCCCCGCTTCAGTTTGAAATTGATTATTTTAATACAGAATTCCTGAATGAAAGAGGTTCTTGGCCTTTTCCTGGGCTGTTGAATAATGTATGTGGGAGAAAGCAAATAGAAGCAGAGGGTCTCAGCTGCCGGAACAATGGGCTGCGCACAGAGCTGAGGGGGCACATTAGTTTATCATTGCCTTGTCAATCCTCATAGGCTGGGAATCGTGGGATAGCCTGGAAAGAAGCAGCTGCTGAACGTGTGGTAAACTGACCGGGGCACTTTAGAGAGACGACTACATTTACACATCTGAAAACAAGATATTGATTTTCTCTACAAAGCTGGAGAGAAATAGTCATCCTGAAAATATATCTAGATCATGGCTTATTTGCAAAACCACGGTGCTTTCGGGCTGCTGCGAGAGCCAGGAGCCTCCTTGTGATGGGGCGCGCAAATCTAAAAATAGTCTGCATAAACTTTGCTTTTCCTCTTGGTTGATTGACTGCCTTCCTAATCCTTTTAGTGATTCATTACAAGTAAAATGTAAATGCAAGCAAGCTGGATTTGTAAACATTAACAAAAATATTTTCCCTGGATTAGTAGATTTTTTAAAAAAGTAAAAATATTTTTGAAGTTACATATTCCCTTTCTGTGGGGCAAATTGATTTTGAAGATACACTTGAGTGATATCCCTGATATCACAGGCTCTGCCCTTTCTAATGGAAGTAGAATTCATTTCTGAATGCCACTTTTGGTTTATTTTACCTCCTCAGACAGGAGGCTCTCAGGAGTAATAAAAATAAGAAAGCGAAACAATATTTGACATGAACAAAGCAAGATGACTAATTCTTCTAAATTATGAAAGATTTAAAGTGGAGATGAGCACACGTTTCCAGGTATAGTGGTTACTATTTCATTGTGACGCTGATGTCTTGTTCTAGGCCCGGTTATTGGGACACTGTTGTGTGGCTGTGATCAGAATTCATGACTATTATTTTAGCTCTCAGAAATCCTATTGATGACTCAGAATCTTCTCTGCTGGGTCCATACACGACCATGTTCACAAGGTGAATAGCAACATGTTCAGAAGTTACCATTGAACTAACATGCCTTATCAGAAAGGAAATAGGTTTACTACGTAGGTCTAACTGAAGATCCAGGTGCCCCATAGGTGTAATGGGTTGGTTTGTTTTCCTTATCTGTGCAGCTTGGGTGACAATTACAAACATGAAGGCATTTTGCTTGACGAGCTGCTTTCTTGGTTTTGTCTGTCAAAAAGCAGGCGCCTCAGTGCTTACTAGCAGGTGTAATCATCGCACCTTAGTATACAGTATGCAGGTCTGCAAAACAAACAACATCGTATTTTGATAGTGAATATAATCAACGGTAGTCAAAAGCCCCTCCAAAACCAGGACAAAATGAAGGCATTTATTTGCCCAGGATATTTTCGGACTATTACCTGTTTTCCATCTGGACAGATGCAGGAAATTAGGCTCCTCATTGCTTTCCAGCCTGATACTGTGATGAGAGCAACATAAGAACTAGAACAGAATAAAAAGATTCTGCTGTGTCTTTTTAAAGTCAGAAAAAGTGTAACAACTTAAGTGTGGTTTGATTCCTGAATCAGTGAGCTATATCAGAAGGTATTATAAAATATAATTACTTAAAATCAGGGGTCTCAGTTTGGATCTGAGAAAATTAATAAAGACTCAGGTTTTCTACTGTTCAGAGAAGCCAGAATCCTTCTGTTGATCTTAATGAGAATTCAGTGATTTTAAAAGTCGTTTCATTCGTTCATATTTGGGCTCAAGACTCTAGGTATATATAAGCCACTATTATCTTAATTATTTCAGAATAATGGATCAAGGCAGATTTTTCTCTCAAAATGTGATAAAAGTTAACTTTGCCGAATAAGTGCCCTCTTAGGAATTTTTTCAGATTTTCCACAGGAAATCAAAGGTGTTCTCAAAACACAGTAACTGCGTTGTGTGATTTTCTGACATCTCTGTACTCTGGTTTAAACTGGTCGTTATGAATAGTGTCCTCATGAATAACCACATCTGTGAAAATGTTAGGTGAGACACCTAAAATCTGAGGTTAGAGAATCCTGGCTAAGCATCAAGAAGAAAAAGGCTGAATGACATCAGCCAAAGAGGAACTTCACATTGTATTTGCTTCAGAGATCTTTTTGAACAATAAAAAGCTCAAAGTGCCCTATCTTGCATTCCTTTCCCTGTGATTTCAGGAGGAGTTCTGCATGTGATGAGTCAGAAAGCATCCTCTTAAATTATGTCACGAAATACAGGAAGGGTATTTGTTTCTCCTCATAGCTATACATTAAATTATTCTTGAATGATTTAGTCGAATTAATTGCACAGGCAGCAAGTAATAACAGGACAAGATGAAGTCCTGACCAAAAAGATACTATTTAAGTATCTTCTTTCTCTGGTGAAATAAATGGCAAGAATTTATAAGCAAAGGAAGCATTGGTGTAGCTGTACTGAACACTTTTAGAACGAGCCACAAACTCTAGATTCATTAAAATTCATGACCTATACCATGATATGGCTGTCAGCTCTACTCAGTTTTCATTCTGGAGGCACGTACTATCGTGCCACTTGTCAATGGGATAATCTTCTAAGCAACATGTCCCAGGTTATATGTTTCTCCCCTTTCCTTAAATTCAAAGCAACAACTACCCCAGAAGAGAATATAATGAGGGAATACACCCAAATACAGGCAAGGATGCTGTATCTACAGATACAACAAGTGGTGTAGATTTACTAAGTAACTGAAAAATATGTATAAATTACTGTGCTGTCTTTGAACCGCCAAATTGTTACAGTCTTGAGAAACAGGAGTATGTAGGGAGCCTGGTACCATCAGTTAGAAAATGTTCAGGCAGTACAGGCAGAATTGTTCCTATGTGTTGGAGATACTGAAATAAATAATTGCATTACAAAGAAAGTACTGATTACAAGGAAGTAACTTCTCGATGAGATGTTGGATCACATAAATGCAGTATTTCTAAACAAAGTATTTCTGATGGTTTAGATGTCTTACATGTGTGTATTTACATGGCCATGATGATAAAAATAGCCCTCAGCAGCAGACATCAAAACACAAATGTCATCAAGTAGTCATCCCCAAACCTTTCCAGACTCAGAGTCAACAGTAGTCTGTCACAAGCCTAATTCTATAAATACAGGATTATGAAAATCCAAAATTGAGTTTTATATAAATTAATTTTCTTCTATCTTTGTTTTGTAATTGAAAATAAGGTCTTTTAAATAACTTTATACTTGTCAGGTTGACTTCTACCTCTCTTACGTGGCCTATCACAGAGCAGTAAGAGCTAGAAGTATATGTTAATTGTTGCCAAAAATAAAGGCTTCAGTGTATGTGATTTTGAACGTCACACAGAGCACATGATTAACTCCACGGGTCAGAAGACGATAAAGAGAGAAGCAGAGACCACCGGAGGCTGTAGTTTAAAGCGGTCCCCTGAATATGACACTTGTTTTGTATAATCCTGTGGGAGTACCATATCCAGCAGTTGTTGGGTTCTGTATTCAACTACATTAAGATGAAATCTGAAAAACATTGGAATGTCTTGCCTGTTTCTTGAGGATAAATGCAGTTTTCACACTAAGAGAGACGGTGTTCCCTAATATCTCTGGGCACTGCAGGTTGTGACGAGAGATTGTCAAACAGATTAATATAAAGCCTTGCTGAGCTGTGGAACCTCCTCTCTACTTTTCACCTCTGGTGATTCACCTCTTCCGGGAGAAACTGTCATTTCCTTACACCTTCAAATGCACTTAAGGCATTTTTAGGATCAACACGGGAGCTCCTAGTGTAAAGCTCTGATCCTCAAACTGTTTCTCTGCCTCTGCAAAAGTCCGCTGCAATCACGGTGTGCAGGAGTCGATAAGCAGCACTGGGGCCTGATTGCAGATGATGTGCAACGAGTGAGTGGAACATAAAGAACGCTGTTTTCCCAGGAGCGTGGAACTGCTACTCAGTATTATCACATGCACTGTTGAATGTTCTGCAGGGCTGACAGGGAAGGACTGCTCTACAAGCTCACTTGGGCTGGCCGAGGCAACACCATTTTTTTTCCACTGGCTCCTCTACCTAGCAAATGAAAATGTCTTTGACTTAACACAATCCAAGACATATCTAGGAAAAAAACAGTGGAAATAAGTTACAACACTCTCAGATAACAATTACAGAATGACTTGTAGCTGCCACCTTACTCTTCTCCTAGCAGGACAAATGCTTCGTTCTTCTCCTGCCCATCCTCACTGACCCATGCAAAAAGCCCGCTGTTCAAGGTGTCCCACTTCACTGCTGCCACAGAAGAGTGTCCGATGTCTCCTTTCCCCTCTGCCCACTGTGAGAAGTAAATCAGAGAGCTGCATGGCTCATGCTCCCCCTGGGGCTAGCCCTGGATTGCTAAGCTCCTGCAGCATCGCTCGCTCACAACTGTTCCCACACAAAAGTCTCAGCATGTCAGTACCTTTCTCTATGACCAGCAACAGTATTTCCTGATTTTGGTTCCATTCTCCCAGTTTACAAAGTATACTGCAAAGGTAAACATCAATCTGCCCTCACCTTCCAGCCCTAGTAATGTGCTACTGTGCTCTGAGTCCTGCCTTAGGAAGAAGGACTCTATTACAAGAAGAATATCAATATTAAAGTAATTTTGCCAAAACATTTCCTTTTGTGCATGTGTGGTGTGGGGGAGAAGCAGGAAGTAATACCTGCATTTTCTTTCAGAGTAAATGTTGTTTAAATTACTCATTCTGCAGAACAGCCAAAAGCATTTCATGTTCCCTTAAAATTTCCTATTAAAATATAAGCTGATATATATTCTCTCATTTCAAAAGATTTTTGGAATATATGAAAAGTTGTGATACAGAACAGTTACAGTCTTGCTTTGTTTCCACTTATGTTATAGAAACATTTAGATATTTACCTAGACCAATGATCCTTCATAGAATATAATTCCATGAAAAGTAATCTATGCGTTTTGTTTTAGAGGACTGAAATATTTATTACTCAGAGCTATCTCTGTAGAGCAAAAAATAGCTAAATTTTAACTTCAAACAGTGAGGGAATACAGAAAGTCCTGTAATGTATTCATTCTTTCTTGCCCACAATGTTTTGCACCGCTATAGTCTTTCATATCAATTTTTTGTACACATCTGGTGCAAACTAGGAGGTCATTGAAAGTGTTGGTGAAAGTGTAAGAAATGGAGTGTCTGACTTGAGTATCGTTTTCTTTAGTAAAAATTTTATCTCACATTTGTGGCTTCTATGTCTTTGCTGCTGCGTTAATCCAGAGAAAGAGAAAACATGACATCTATTTTTGCTCCTCCTATCCATGCTACCTGTCTTTAAAGTTAGTGATCTCCTTAATCTGGTTCCCACTTACCTACTAACAGATAAGACTCAGTGATTTAGTTAGTTAAACACTTCTCTTCCAACTGGCTTATTGTGATTTATTGACTTGTTATAGTTCAGGGAAAATGGCCAAGCTAGGTGCAATGCCAAAAAGCAGTTGTTTGCTACCAGAGTTTCTGTTGCTTTTGCTGTTATTAGTACACTGCATTTTCTTACTATTTCACTTCTTTTCACATCCATCCTTGTCAAACCTGAAGAGCTGAGCAGAGCAATACACGGTGGCTGCCCCCTAGGCTGTGCACATCTGATAACACTCACAGCAGGATGATGAGTAAACAGCATTGAGATGGGATGCAGACTAGCCAGGCCAGAAGTGCACAGTGGTGGCTCCTGCTAACACTCAGAAAGTAGCCATGCTATTACTGTAGACTCTTTATAGCTGGCTGTATGTGAGCCTCTGGCCCTCCCATTTTAATGTGGCACCCTTTGGGAGTGATGTCCAGGACCAGAAGCAGTGATCATAGCTGGTGATAAGTTAATTTGAGTTCATTCACAAGCAGGTGAGCTCCACCCCAGCTGTCTTTCATGGACAAATGAGTTCTTTCCCTTACTAGCAGTTGCACCACGTTGACTGTAGAAACAGAACTGTCTTCCACTCTCGGTAGAGAGTTATGTCACACAGACGGGATAAGGTGAGGTATTTCCTAGTGCTGTCCCTGTGGATTCAGGGTAGTAAATGTTTAACTTTTGCCCTGGACCATCCATGAAGCTGGTGAAATGCAATTCTAGTTTAATGTCATCTAATGAAACAGTATCTGTATTTCTGTGGGATATCTGCAGAAGCATCTTGTCACACCTCAGGGCAGATCTTCAGACTTCATCTCTCAAAAGTTCACCAGTTCTTTTCATCCAAGATGAGGTATCTCCAGATGCAGCTGAGAAGTGACTACAGATCCTCTCTGGAGTCAGACAGGCCCACAGGGAAGCAGCTTCCTGACCTTACCACTGATGTGGAAATAAAAAAACAAAACAAATCACAAAATACTTTCAGCTAAACTATAAACACCTCTGTTATATAATTTTTTGCATTATACATTTTTTGCTAATAATTTTTGCTAATAATTTTCCTATATGAGTCAGACTGAAATCAAAGGCAACTTAAGTTGATGGCAATCGAAAGTAACTTTCTATCAAATCTTGCTCTGACACTGATGTACTGTGCCCACCCAGAAATTACACTGCTTTCCCAGAACCCAGTATTGTTACACTGGTATAGTCAAGGACCAAACACTGTAAGAATTTGCTACAGCTTCTCCTGTATAGGAAGGACAAAAAACTGGTCTGATGTATAAGAAATCTTTGTATAGGTGCCCACACTAAAGATCAGACCAGTTTATCTATTAATTATATGACATGCCCAATCAAATAGTGTATACTGCTACGATAGTTGTGTGTGGAAAAGGTCTCTGTATTAATTTGTCCAGTAAAAATGTATTAATGTAGTTGGTATATATCTTATGCGATCTGTCTTCAGATCAGGTCTGGACATCAGTAGAGCAAGACTCATTCAGGAACACTGTTTTCCTCCAGTCTCCAAAGACCTTGAGAAGTTTTTAAGGTCTATTTGACTTTTCTTAGTTTAGTGTTATAATGAAAAGTGACTTCATTACTTCCACAGCATTTGGAAACCTGCGTCTTTCCTGGCAAATGTGGATCTAAATTAGAGATTTCATCTGGATGCTTAGTGCTGCTTAGACTTGGCCATCCTTGGCTTCAGACAGCATTAATCTGGTGCTGATTCCACTCAAAGCTAAGTACTAACTGCAGAAGAGTCAGACATTCAAGATAATTTTCCTATTTTTTTATGCACAGTCCAGGGACTGCACAACCATTTCAGACGTCCTTGGAGAGAGTCAGCATCCTGCTTTTGCTCCTTCACATTGGATCTGCTCTGCTACGCACTGCAGTATGGGTGATGTGGGAAGCCCTGTCATGAATTGAATCTATAGGGATCTGCTCTGACCTTGAAGAGTATTTAATGTATCTTAACTTTTTTTCTGGTCAAAAAGTATAGTCTAATATGGAAATATAAGAGGAAATCTAAAGGCAAAACTCAGTCCACAGTCATCCACAAGGCAAGGAATTTATATGTTGATAAGGCAAATGAAATCCCATAAATACAAATGTTTCATCTTGCTTGTTTCATTGATTCCTAAACAATGGAAATAAAATTCCTAGCCATTTTGTTAGAGGTTCCTTCCTATTTCCCAGTTAACCTTCAGCGTGCCTAAAATGCTAGCATTTTCAATTTAATCCATGAAATATATACAAAATGAAAATATTCAATAAATGGAAAAATATAGTTTAAAGTTAATTTTACGAAACTCCTATGCAAGATAATCTTACAAAGGATCTCTGAGCAGAAAAGCAGGTCTTTATCTCTAGTCTCTCTACATTTTTTAAACTCACAGCCTAAAGCATATTTTCTTTTCCCAACACTGCTAGCATTCAAGATGCATCTTTAATTGGTTTAATGGAGTCACAAGGCATTACATTAGACAGCTTTTTCCTAGTTCACAGAGGTCATATTGACATGTAACTCATGGTATTTCCTTGTTTTCAAGATAAGATAAAACAGAGGGGAAGTGTTCAGTTCCAGGTGAGTGGGAGAGGGCACAAGAAATGGGAAGAAGATAAGAGTGTTTGATGCAGGTGGGAATTTATCATGCAGTGTCTTCTTGCACTCAGGTTGCAATTGCGTAGTAGTCTGCCTGCCTACAGCACCTCAGTCTTCCGATTCCAAGCTTAAGAATGCAAGCAAATAAAAGAGTGATATAGCGGAGTAATGAACAGTTGAATCAGTCAATGTCTCCCTTCAATTTCATAAGGCTACAGCAGGTTTCATTAATACAGATGGCATGATGCTGGGGTAACTCCCAGTCACCTCTCATGTTAAAATAGCAGAATGAATGCAAGTAAAAGCTACAAGTGGCTGGTTTTTAATCCCATCCTCCTAGCAGAGCCAAATAAATTCTGCAGTTGTAAAAAAATGGATTGAATTTTAATAACTGAATGCAACTTCTTGTCAGCAAATAGATTTATAAATCTCCTCTCTTCAGTGAAGTGTCATACGCTTCTGGTCTCTTCTACACCAGTGCACGCAGCAACCTTGACTAGCAATGATAGGCAGCAGTCCATCAGTATTTACTGCTGTTCTAGCTGGGTGCAGCTATCAATAGCACAAGGTTCATAAGATTCCCTTGTGCCCGTTTCCCCCTTCCCACTGGGAACAATTGTTCTTGATCTTTATGTGCAGCTCAAGTAGAGGTGAAAATATTCTGTCAGTCTTTTTGTTCAGGATCTTTTAGCCATCTCACAGCTGTAAGGGACAAACTGGAGTTCATGGTCAATAGCATGTACACTAAAGATGCTTCTTAGAGTGGTTTCTAGTGGCTAGCTATCTTGAATGTGAACATTATTATTTTTTTTTCTAGGTATAGGGTCTAATCTTCAACTAGTGTCATGAATTTGAAGGTCAACAGGGATGATGGTGGTCCTCTAACTAAATTTGCTGAATTACCTAAGCAGTGGGACTCCCCTATGAATTGTTGCTGCAAGATCAGCTTGTGCTTCAACTAGAATATCATCTTTACAGAATCATCAATGCACAGTAAAGAAAAAAAATGTAGACTGCACTTACCCTGTTCTTCTACCAGCTCAACTTTGGAGTGAAATCTGAACTTTGCAGTTAATGTGAATTTATCAAGTTTCAAAATCCAGGCACTGCATCTTCTATCTAAGACACAGCAGCATAACCTGTCAGATTTCTCTTCCTTTTGTACTGTGGAGGGGGTTTGACTGAGGCAGACGGTCTTTTTTTGAAATGAGCTAAATAGATTGAGTTCTTCGAGTCTTTTACCACAAAACATGTTTTCCTGCCTTTTACTCATTCATGTGCCTCTTCTCCAAACTCTTGGATTCTCCAGTATCATTTTTGAATTGTAAATGCCAGAACTGTGCACAGATTTCAGTATTCTTACTGCAGTAACAATACCAGGTAAAAAGGTAATATAGCCTGATGACCCTCGAGATTCTGCTACTTATTTAGCCCAATATTACACTGGCCGCCCTGGTTACTTTAGTGTGCAGGAGACTAATTTTCACCCACGACCCCACAGATTTTTTTCAAAGTTGGTGGTCTCCTGCATAGATTCCTCAGCCTGTTATTGCAGCCTGCATATTTGGCTCTGCTGAAATGTGTATTTGCTCATTGCACGTAATTTATCAAGCCACCCAGCTTACTTTGTATTATTGGTCTAGTCTTCCTTAGTTAACATTCCCACAGTTTGTATTCTTTATCGGTAATGTTTTCATATTTGTTTTTTCCACAAGTCATTGCTAGAAATGTTAAGTAGTCAAGAACAGACCCTCAGGGGCTGCACTCAAAACAGCTATTAAGCGCAATTCTTATTTATAATTACATGTGGAATCCTATTATTTAAGCATTTAAACCCATTTAATGTACATAATGTTAGGGATTTATTGGTCTGATTTATCAATCAAGATGTCACCCATAAAAAATCACAGACATACAAACACTTTGCGTCAACCACCGGCACACAAACTTTTCATATGGAGTTATTCTGACAGCGCAAGTTGTAGAAAAACCAGTGCTGATTGTCTTTGGGCTGATGCCTTCCTTGTTACTACCGTCTGCCTTTAGTAGGTGTAGTGCAGTTTAACTCTCCTGGGAGATGGCTCTTAGCAAGTGCGAAGTTCAGCCTCCCGCAGTTCACACAAGGGTCCAAAGTGGGAGATGGATGGTGTCCATGGCTCACCATGAGCTCTAAGACGAAGTGCAGCTCCTTTGTGGCTGCAGCAGTATTTCTTCCTTGGGTTTTTTTGATACCACATGGTTTAATATTTCCGCACATAGCTAATGAAATTCTCAAAATGTCATTACCTGTTCCATTTTCTTTACTGGTGGATTATTTTTAAATAGGTAAAATAACTGAGATGAAGATTGCGCAGATAGTGTGATTTTTTTTGGAGATCTACTCATCATGTAATGCAAGAAAATATTACTTTATGATATGATAATAGCTAGTGTTGAAATGTGTTACTGTCTACTGGTAAAACACCTGTATTACTTTAATGCAGCATGATTATTTCTGTGGTGTTAGATTATATCTAAGTAGATACCTGGATTAGCTGTTTTTAAAAAAAAACAGAAATCTGTGATGAATAACACCATGTGTATATTACTCTGTGTGTCTCTTTTCCTGCATAAAATAATTAGCAAATTACTTTCAAAATCTCATGAAAAATGTTTCTCCTCAAAAACACATCTCAGAGCATCTCTGTCATCACTGAGTTTAAATAAAAGAAGGAAATAACCATAGATGGCAATTAATGTGACCTCGCCCCAAATTTTTCATCATCCATTTAGTATTTTACTAAAACATCTATCTCATTTAGGCACAAGAAATGCTATGGTAAACCCATGGTGACTTGTAAATTGCTACTCTGTAAACTGTCTACTGTTGCTTCAATTATAGTGCCTCAATATCTGCAGATGCATGAGATCTTTGCTAATAGGTCTTCAATGTAGAGATCTGATGTATGACCTGTATACATGATTTTGCAAACTGGAAGGCTGGATAATGATACAAAGAAATGATCTGTCCTATATACTCCATGTGGATCTTGAGCAAAATAATCTAGATTTATAAAAAATTCAATATATTACTTAAAGAAATTTTTATAAGGGATATTGAGCCACTGCCTGGTACATTAATACAAAGTCAAAAACTCACCAGCATATTCTTCAGACCTTTTACTAAACCAGTTCACTTTCTGAAAAAGCCATGCTGCCTCTTTATACCTTTAAGTCAATGGTTACCCTCTATCATATGATATCTTCTGTGATGGAAGCATGCTAGTGGAATTTGACTCTGAACATTAAGGGTTAAGCTTTTTGAAAAGTGCATTGTTTTAAGTTTCCCAGAGGGTGAGTCATCTCTCAGTGCATTGCATCGAGGTGCATCAGTCATGTAGCTTTATGTCTTAGAGACATAAAATCACCTAATCAGATGTGACTGACACTATTTGACATGACAAGTCACCCAAGAAAGTGCAAAAAACCAGAAAACATGTTTTTTTCTGAAAATTCTGGTTAAAGCTGCTGTCTTTTCCCATGTTTTGTTTCACATTGCATTGAGGAACATATGTTTTATAATTGGTAGAGGGAGGAAAAATACATGAAAAGATTTTCTGATGTAGAAAAAATACAGGCTATTGTCATCTGGGCACAGTAATACTTATACAAAAACTGTTCCTGCAGTCTTTCACAGCGGAAGCCTTTGAGAACATTATTTCTCTTTGGATATGAGAAGCTGAAGAGGCACAAGACTCTTCACACAAAGCACAAGTGGTTTTGTAATGTAGGGACAAATACAGATGCACACGTGTGCACGAGGGCTTTTGACAAGATCCACAAAAGAAAGTATACGTCTACGTAACTGTATGGCAGAACATCATATACGCTGAAGATTTCTTCTACTTGAAAGTTCTCACACAAGACAGTTCTGGCACAAGAATATTGAAAAATATAAACCCAGGAGTTTCATAGACCTAAGGAAAAAGTCTCATTTACAGTAGAGTTGCTCTCTTTATTTCTGGTTCAGTACAATGCTCAAACTATGACACACAAAATTTTCACGTGCTTTTGAAGTTATTCTCAGGATGCAGCCTCCTTCCAGTGCTTCTCTGCCTAAGCATCTATATGCACAGACTGTTGCACAAAAAATATTGTAAGTCCTTGTACACACGCTTATACTAAGTGCACTTTTCAGTTCTCCTTAAGTGCTGCATAATTGGAAATGTCCAGCAAGTTTATGCTATGAAGAATTCAGCTACAGCTTGGTTTTGCAATGATGGTGTCTCTTTTTTATGGTATTTGATAGCATTATTTAAAAACTGATTTATGAGAGTTACATAGTTTTGACATGATGACAGTCCTGCTTGAAAGGGGACTATAAGAATTCAAAAGACCATGACATATAATAGTAAAAATTATCTGAAGAATTTAGGCAGGTTGGCTCTTGATTATTTTCATGCTTGTGGAAGTCAATAATAAAAAACTGTAGTGTCTCACATTGGAAATTTTCAGGTCTTAAGAAAATTATGCCATAATTAAGTGCTCAGGTTTTACTGTCTCTTTTTCTATTTAGCCATCTTATTCCTTGTAGCCTTTTCCTAACACGTCTTTCTTTCTCAGTGGAGTTAAGCAGTCAACAGCTTATAGGTAGGTGTCGTGGTTTTACTCCAGCCGTTGGCTGGGCACCACATAAACACGCGCTCCGTCCTCCTCATTGGAAAAGGGGGAGAGAATTGGAAGAGCGAAAGTGAGAAAACTCGTGGGTTCAGGTACCAGAGTTTAATAAGTGAAGCGAAAGCCGCGTGCACAAGCAAAGCAAAACAAGGAATTAATTCACCGCTCCCCATGGCAGGCAGGGGTTCAGCCATCCCCAGGACAGCAGGGCTCCATCACGAGTAATGGTTTTCTTGGGAAGACAAACGCCATCACTCCGAACGCCGCTGCCCCCCCCTTCTTCTTCCTCCCAAGCCCTTTATAAACCGAGCATGACGTCATATGGTATGGAATACCCCTTTGGTCAGTTTGGGTCAGGTGTTCTGTCTGTCCCCTCCCAACTCCTTGTGCACCCCCCGCCATCCCACCAGCGGGGCGATGCGAGAAGCCGAAAAGTCCTTGGCTCTGTGTAAACATCGCCCAACAACAGCAAAAACATCTCCACTATCAGCGCTGCTTCCAGCGCAAATCCAAAACACAGCCCCATACTGACTTTCTTGAAGAAAATTAACTCTCTCTCAGCTGAAACCAGGACAGTAGGAAAAAATAAAGGTATAATGTACAGGTACAAAGGTGTAAAGTCCAGGTTTCTACACCCAGACAATAAGAAATTAACATTAAAAAAAATCATGTTATTTGGTTTTTTGTTGCATAAATGTGGATTTAGGGACTTGATTTTAAGTCCCTGAGTTGATCCTTTTTGCCATGTAACAGTAAGATTCATGCTGTGATAAAGCAGCTTCTTAAGAAGCAAGAAACTGAGCCTCGCTGAGGGATCAGCTTTCAAGAAGCTGGCTTTTATTTTCCTTCTGCAGTATTTATCCCCAAAGCCTCCTGTCAAGCATAGGAAAAGAAGCAGCTGTTTAAAATTAGAACAGTGCACATGTCAACTAGTAACTGTACATCCAGTAGTAAAAGCATGGGAATATCCAAGAAAATAAGTCTTTTAAGACTGCTTTAGTAGCACTGGAAGTTGTTGATGTCTGAGAACTTCAGGTTTCTAGACATTACATGTTTTCCAGGCAAGATTTTTCGGCTGCCTGCACACAGGCACCTTTCCTAGCTCCGTACCTGGCATAGAAGTAACCCGTCAGCTAGCTGGGTGAATAGGGAATCAATAAAATCGGCAGCTGCCTACTTTGCCAATGGATTGTCTCCAAACATCCCTATTTTTTGCATAGGCACTGGCACAGAGCATTCTGATTTAGAGGAGTTTCTGTGCTGTGGACTTTGTTCCCATACAGAATGAAAAACTGGAAACATCCAGTTTCCCGTAGAATCATAGAATGGTTTGGGTTGGAAGGTACCTCACAGATCATCTAGTTCCAACCCCCCACCATGGGCAGGGACAACCTCCACTAGACCAGGTTGCCCAAAGACCCATCCAACCTGGCCTTGGACACTTCCAGGGATGGGGCCTCCACAGCTTCTCTGGGCAGCCTGTTCCAGTGCCTCACCACCCTCACAGGGAAGAATTTTTTTCTAATGTCCGATATAAATCTCCCCTCTTTTAGTTTAAGCCCATTACCCCTTGTCCTGTCACTACACTCCCTGATAAACAATCCCCCTCCGTCTTTCCTGTAAGCCTCTTTAGGTTCTGGAAGGCTGCAATTAGGTCTCCTTGGAGCCTTCTCTTCTCCAGGCTGAACAAGCCCAACTCCTTCAGCCTGTCCTTGTAGGAGAGTGGCCCTCCTCTGGACTCACTCCAATAGCTCCATCTCTTTTCTGTACTGAGGACTCCAGAGCTGGATGCAGTACTGCAGGTGGGGTCTCACAA
>VWZZ01003253.1:77252-124626 GCA_013399095.1 Psophia crepitans
TTAAACAGTGCCGGTCCCAGTAATGACCCTGAGGAAAGCCACTCATCACGGATGTCCACTTGGACATTGAGCCGTTGACCACAACCCTTTTAGTGTGGCCATCCAAACAATTCCTCATCTGCCAAGTGGTACATCCATCGAGTCCATGTCTTTCAAATTTAGAGACAAGGATGTCATGCGGGACAGTGTCAAATGACTTGCAAAGTCCTGGTAGATGATGTCTGTCACTCTCCCTTGTCCACTCACGCTGTAACCCCATCATAGAAGGCCACCAAAATCATAAGGCATGATTTGTCCTTAGTGAAGCCGTGTTGACTGTCACCAATCACCTTGTTATAGGAGGTTTTATTTTCAGCCAAACATAAATGAATGTTTTGAGTCTGTGACATGCCTTACCTGTGATTAGGAGGCCTGAGGGGTATAGCCTGGCCCAGGTAGAGCCACTGCTCCTTAGTTTTGGGATATTTTTGCTTTCACTGAGAGAGAGGAGAGCATCACCTATTCTTTCTCCTTATACTGCCCGGCTGTGTTTGGACAGTTCCACATCCACACCATCTGCGGGAGGCCCCTTCCCAACTCGCAGGGTTGCTTTGTCCTCAGAAAGACCCTCAGCAGCCTCATCTTCCCCCAGGGACTGGAAATCTGAGACCGTGAGCCTACAAGTCCCAATGGGAAGAATACCACATTAGCCTGGAATGATAACCTGGTCAGTCATGTTTCCCTTGGGGTCTCTTAGAAGATATTATTTCAAACCTGCGATCACCTTCTCAGAGCCTCAGTATTGAGTGTCAGCAACGTCCCGTCTGACCCTCTGCGTTTCCATACATCCCCAAAGACAGTCAGTTGCCGCTCTAATCTTTCTTTTCTCATTTTCTTTTTCACCCTGCCCCTCTTTAACCCTCACAGCAGTCCTGAACCTGGATCAATCTGTGCATTCTTTGGCTAAATTTGTTATTGCTTGCATTCTATAAAACCCACTCCTCCAAAAACATGCATTGTTGTAGGTTGTTAAATATAAATACATTACACTTCCCAATTGATTGTAAAGTATCAGTTTTCAATGTTTAAAAGCTCCTTCCTGGTGTTTTCCAAGTCCATTTATATAGAAAACATACAAATAAAACACTGTCAGGTGAAAGTAAAAGAGATTTTGAAGAGGACAGTTGAAACCCATTAGTGAGAATGAATCAGTTTTGCTTTTGTTTAATCACATGGAGATTAAGACTTTATTTCAGACAAGTCCTTGACTGCTCCTAAGAAGCCCTGCAATATCAAAAGGAGTCTTTCCAAAGTGCTGTGGTTACATTGCCTGTTACTCTGACAAGAGGTTGCAGAAAATAATAAGGCTAAGCTTCATGTTGCTCTTTCAGTTTCCTTAAAATTCTGTTTTTCGTGTGTGATATGGTGATTACTATCTGGATGGACAAAGCTGTCTTGCAGAAGTACTTCTGAATAGCTGAATCCCACCTTAATAGATAGAAGCAGCAACCTTAAGTATTCTGAAAAGTGTCAAAATGGAATTTTTTTATTCTAAAAAAAAAAAAGAATCGTTCTGAATTAATTTGTGTGTGTCCCTATTTTCAGAGTAGATTGTTTAATTCCTGTTTACAAGTGTTTGGCTTTTGTTACTACCGTTTGTTGTAAGTTCCACCCCCACTACCCCCCCTGGTTTTTTTATTTCTCCCATTAGAAAGCCGTGCTACAACGTATTTGTTTAAAGAATGATGTTTTCACTCAATAAATCATCAGATGAGCTATTGGCTTCATAATCTTTACTTAAAAACAAAAATATCCACATGGGTGCACAGCATTTGTCTAATTAATTTCTGATAATTTGCAATGTTAACAGCCAGCTGCCAGGGGCTTGTGTGACTGTTAATGTGTGGAAGAAGCCATGGTGAAATGATTGGAGATCTGCTCCTGCTGGTTGCCAGATAAATTCTTCTTATGACAATGTCACTAGGTTAATTAATTCAATTAATGACTCCCAGTGCAATGTTTTTCTTTGTCTTTTTCATTTGCCACAGGCTGCTGAACAGGTATTTGTATAGATGTATTCTGAAGTTATGTCACAGATAAGGAATAATGTACCATTTTCATGTCTACTTCTGAAGTGTCTTAATTTTTTAATGAATAATTCTATTACAAATCAGTTTGTTTTGGGGGGTTTTGGATTTTGTTTTGTTTTCTAATGTAAGCAATCAAATATCCATCACTTTATTATTTCCAGGAACAGTCTTGATCTAGGTAACTTTAATGTTGGATCTTTTTTACATTCCTTTAGAGAAAGAAACTCATTGTGGAACTTTGCTCTTCAGATGCCATGAACTGGATGTTTGCTTTCAGCCTTGAAAAGAGGAATTGCCAAGCCCTATCAGACCTCAGGTGTATCTGACTCATCATCTTCGTTCAAATAACAGCAAGTGCTGTTTCAAAGTTCAAGAAGCAGAAAAATGCATCTTCCATCTAGCTGATCTTTTTTATTAAAGAAAAAGTGAAAGGAAAAATACTTCCAAAAGTCACATGTGGAAAGAATCTCAGACATTCTATGAGACTCTTCAGAGCCCTCTGCCATGAATGCCATTTCATTTTTCTGAGCAGAACTAGGAGAATTTGGAGACAGTGCTTGAAAAAGCGTAGCCATCACATGTTATATTTGCTCATATAAAAATATAAATAAAGCATAGAGCAAACAATGAAGTGGGAATGAAAGTCAACGTTTCTTCTAGATCCTCAGCTAAGGAGCAAACCAGACAGAGCATCATGATACTTATCCAGATGATGCTCTCTGTTGATGTGCTTTTGCCCCACTACCCCTTGGACCTCCTGCAGGTCACTCTGGATTAATACCATACACGGAAATTTGTACAGAGGTCACCCTACAGTCCTCTGTATTCACTCTACTGTGTTTCCCATTATTAGTTTCAATTTCATTCTTGTCTTGAATATGAGTTGAAAACATGCTTGTATGTGAATTCTGGGTTTGGAAATGAATAGAAGCAAGTTGTAAATCCAAATCCCACTGACATTGACGTTCTGCCCTGGTAGCTGTTCTGGGCTGGCCCCCACTTGGTATATGAGTAAATCAGATTTAGAATAACCAGGAGATTCATTCTGGCTATTAGCATCGTTGAAAAAGCGGAGTAACAGGTGATAGCACTGATGGAACCACTGCAATAAGGGTGTGCACCTAGAGAGTTGTCTCCCCTGAACTGTCAGTAGGAGCTGCACACTCCGTTTGCTCTGCATAGGAATATCTGGCATATTTGACTGTATTTTCAAAGACTGCCAACTGACTTCACAGTAGGTCTCCCTTGTGTGCCATATTAGCCTTGCTGAATTGTGGATGCAAGGGTCAGCCTCCTCTTCACAGGTGAGCTGAGGGTCAGGTCTTCACTGCGTGGTTTGGAGATATCTACTCTTCCTAAACCAGATGCATGCACTTGAACAGCCGGTTCGGGGGGGTGGGCGGCGCGCACACACTGTGCAAGTTCACTTCTGAGCTCTGTGCAGCGCTGTGCCTTGACAAAGCCTGCCGTGAAGTTTATGGCATCTTTTGACACTTGTTATCTAATGAAAAGACTATTATCTCCCTAAGAGGGAAATCACCACGTGCTTTTCTTTAAATTAAACCCAAACATATACTTTTTAAATAGAAACACTCTGGTGTTTCATGTCAGGGTCCTTTAGCATAAGCAGCTGCCCAGGCAAGCCGTACGCAAGAAGCACAATTTGAGCTGTCATTTCCCTGCAGCGAATGCATTCCTTTGTCTCTAGGAATAGAGTGATAGAAATCAGGATATGTAAATTTGGGCAATGGATCTTAATTATGAGCAGCAGGTGTCTGTGCAAGAGTGCTCAGGTGAGGGCGGGTAGTACTGCTACTGTGACTTGCTTGTTGTCGGTGTACAAAAGGAGAGCAACAAAGCTCCAATTAATTATCCACGTTAATGAGCTCAGTGACCCAAGTGAAGGGAGGGTGCCTTGTCTGCTGCTCCAGTTTAGTCTTCTCAGCAGACAGTGGTTTAAAAGTCAGTTATGCAGCTCAGCCTCTGAAGAGCACCAACAGTCAGCAGTAAGGATTAAATTACCATGATAAACCCTGAGAAATCAATTTGTGGGAGTATAGACTATGATGAATAATCCTGTTGGAGAAATTAATTGACTGAGGAACATTTCCTTAAGATGTCTTGACCAGAGGAGTGTCTTCCCAGGATGTTTGTAAATATGACTGTCTTTGGGGAGACAACACTGTTTACCTTTTACTGATTTACTGAAGTAATAATTATTAGGTAATTATTATTTAATTATTAGGACCTGTAATAGGTAGTTATTATGTTGGATTATTATTTTTTTTTATTAGCACACCACTAATCACACTGAAAACATTGAGGTCATGTGAGCTGGAGGGCATAATTCATGCCTAATGTAACATACAGATTACTTTTGGACTGCAGTGTCTACTCTGTCTTGTGTCTGGACAGGCACAGGTAAGGGAAGACAGACAGGAATAGTGATTCCAGACCAGGTACAGTCCACACTTTCTGTAGTCTAACCCTTAATCTGAGTGGTTAATTCAGTCTCTGTGCCCATTCAACCACGGTTTTTCTACCAAGGGTGTTAATTTTGTACCATTTACTGAAAAAATGAAGCATTATTGATCTTTTTTGCTGAAGTTACCATTCTGCTTTGTAAACGAATGCATAAAGGTAAAGTTCTGCATGGCGGTTTGACCGGATTTAAGGTCTCGCTGCTGTTGTGTGAAAGAATGGGTCTCTATCCATGGGTGTGTGATCCTGCCCTCGTGCTGGCTCTGACGAACAGCAGGCTCTGTACTGAGTCAGTTCAACTTGCTGACCAACAGAAAGCTAACCCTGAAAATATAGCAGATGGCTGAGGACTTCCTTCCTCATCCCTTGGTGTTAGTCTATCCCTTTTTTCCCCAACCAGAGACATCATAATTCTCTTTCAAGTAGGGCACTTGAAATAGTAATAGGCAGGAGTCCCCCATGTGGACAATAGGGACCAGTCTGTCACCTGGAGAATATGCTTATACAGTATACAAATGTTTATTCCCTTGCAACTTTCTTCTTGTTCTCTGCACTGATGGACTGAGACCATGCGCCATTCCCAGGACAATCCAATTTTCTTATTATGTAACTCCTGGTTTGGAGCAGACTGCTATTTGCAGCCCTTCAGTTGGTCATCTTACTGTGTTTTTTTCCTTCTTTTTGCCCCCTCCAACTGTGGCCCTATCTAAGCAGACATATGGGCCCTCATTATGCATTGTCCTACACCTTGTGTGGCCACCGAGTTTGGTGTAAAGTGGGTGTTAAACAGCATCATTCTTCTGTGGCAGTGTTTTACACCCCCTTGGTAAATGATTACATGAGGTCCAGAGAAAAACCTGTCAGCCCTAATACACCATCGCGCAGTTTTGCTACAAAGTAGGGGCACTGCAGTTTGAAGAAACCATAGCCTTTACTCCTTTGGAAAAAAAAAAATCAAACCCAAAAGAGACAAAAACCGTAACAACTGTAATCGTGTGAAGGGAGGGCATTTGGCCAGGTTATAGCAGAATAACTTCATGGGTGACCTCACATGTCAAACTATATATAGACAAATAATTATTATACAAAACCACTTTGCGTCTCTAGTTCTACTGCTTCTTGCAAAGCAATAGTCCCTGATTTGTAATTCAATAGAAAAATTGAGGACGTGGGTGTAAGTTTAAGACTGTAGCATCCTATCCATTTGTAAATCTTTCCATGACCAGGAATAATTTTGAGTAAGAACTGAAGCATCTCTGCTTGTTTGGAGGAAATGTTGTTACACAATGCCGGACAAACCGGTCAAGCCACTTTAAACAGGATAA
Source organism: Psophia crepitans (assembly GCA_013399095.1). Taxonomy (NCBI): domain Eukaryota; kingdom Metazoa; phylum Chordata; class Aves; order Gruiformes; family Psophiidae; genus Psophia; species Psophia crepitans. Next base: position 83,128 of record VWZZ01003253.1, read on the forward strand.
ATGAACGAAGCCTTCAAGGTAGGATCAGCTGTTTATTTACATCCATTGTCTCCTTGTTTCCCACACAAATATATTCTGTGTTTAAAATTTATAAAGCTGGGCAAGCCCTTCTCACGCTGTTCTCGGTAAAATATTGCTCACTGCATCTCTCTGAGGGGTTACTGACAAATAGGCTCTTGTTGTCTAACTTTCCCTCTGCTGAGGTTAATGATTAAGTGGTTCAGAAGGTTAATTCCTGGAGATAGTGTTGTCTTTGGCCTGAACAGATGTTGGTAGTGCTTTAATGTGGTTATCAAACTCTGCTGCCCTTCATTCTTTGCTCTGTGCAGTCCTGGGTATTGTTCACCAATGCATTCCAGACCCACTCTATGGAGATCCAGCAGAGCTGAACATACCATTGCATTACCACTGCAGGGCATCAGCTTTCCTGAGGTCACACTGGATAATGCCAGTATACAGCACATAAACTGATAACGACAGTCTTGATCTTTAAAAGATCTGTAAATATTTGTATATGCATAAAGATACAGAATACCTTTTGAGGCTCTCATTGAACGGTCGGTAAAGCCACTCCCAGTCTTTATATCATCAAATCTCCCAACAGCCCCTGTAGAGCAAAGCATCACTGCGTAAACCCTGCCCCTCCTCTCCTCAGCACCTCATATCTTGTTAGATGATATGAATCTCAAGGGTGTCTGAAGTAATCTGTTGTGTAATCAGTACCTCTAACAGCCTGTTAAATCACTGGGGGTTGGACCAATATTTACAGTGCGTGAAGCTATGTCATTAGAGTAGCTGCTGGATATGTACAGAAGTCCTTTATTCCCGCATCCACTGTGTCATAACCACCCATCAGTATCTTGCATTAGGTGGTAGGAAGAGCAGTGTCAGGAAAGCATTTCCGAGGCAGCCTTGCAAACACCTCCTGCCCTTTTCCTACGTACTGCTCAAGACCTGCTAGCGGAAAAGCTGTTGAAGTTAAAAGCATCTGACCTCACTCTGGCTGGATATGAAATCTCATCATTTTAATTATTGCACTGATTTTCTTATTATGTGTTTTTTAGCCTTACTAGCTCAGAAGTTGTATCCAGATTCAATACAGTATAAAGCACTGTGTTATAATTTGGAGAAGAATTACTGTTAACTTGCAGTAATTAACTGGCTTATGAAATCAGGGCATTTTCCAAGAACCTTCTGTTTCTATAATGTGGAGATTTTTTAAAAATCAATTCACAGTTGCAAAGAGAAGCCGAGTCCTATGACCAAAACACATCCTGGTATTTTAAATGGTAGGATACGAAAAAAAGAACACGAACTTTATAATATCTATAAGCAGTCCTTGAAAGAATTCATTTTAAGCCAGCCTCATGGTGGGATTCATTATATTTGAATGTCAATACTGACAATGCCGTAAGCGAATCATCATCTTGTACTTTACCTGTTCATTATAATTTGTGAAACTGTAAATGGAGAGGATTGTTGCTTTTTACTTTTCCTTCATTACAAGTTGAGATGAAACTCAAAGCTGATGGTAACTGTGCCTGTACCCAGCAACGCTGTGTGAGAAGTTCTGCCCTTGTGATGTTGTGCACTCCCAACTTCCCAACAGTCACCAACGCTGAGCAACACCACGCCCTGCTTTTAGGTCCCCTGGTGTAGTCTGTAGTTTTAAACCTGCTGGAAAACATCAGTGTCGTTGCATATGATCACAGACAATGTCCTATGGCCACAACCTTTACCACAAATGCAATACCTGGCTTTAACTGGTCCTCATCCTGATAGATTTCAAACATAATTGTGCCCAGAGGCTGTTTGGGATAAGGTTCTTCCTCAATGCTTCAACTGAATCTCTATCACGGGGCAGAAAGGAGTGAAAACTCCCAGGGTCAGAAAAAGAGAAAGAACAAAACAATAATGAGGGTGCTTCTCTGGGGATGGAGTGCTAGGTCCCTATGCCCCATGACTCTTCACAAGCAGTTAATTTGGTTTTGTGGCAGATTGTCTCTCAGCTGAAGTAGCCTTTGCTATCCCTTAATTTTACCCTTGGTGTCTCTTTAAAAACAATTTGTACCCCAATTCAGTTGTAATCTGCAGGACATTATTTTAATCTCCTTGCATAAAGCTTTTTTTTATTATTATTTCTTTGCACTGAATTTAGGTTGGATCCCACTTTCTTAAGGAGAACTCACTATGATCTTATCTGCTGAGGTCACAGTGATGTCCTGTGTGGTGGTATCAGTTCGTCCCTACAGCCAGCAAACAGTCCCACCATCTAGGTCCTGGGCTCACCTTCACCTTTTTTTTTGCAGCTGCATCCCTTCAGTTAATCTCTGTTGACCTGTAGTTGATTAGAAACCCCCTCATGACTGTCTTGCCTTTTTTCTTCCAAGTGATGTCACTTTCAACTCTGCTCTTGCTCCTTACTTAAGACTCATTATCATAGAGTCATAGAATAGTTTGGGTTGAAAGGAACCTTAAAGATCACCTAGTTCCAACACCCCTGACACGGGCAGGGACACCCTCCACTAGAACAGGCTGCCCAAGGACCCATCCAACCCGGCCTTAAACTCTTCCAGGGTTGGGGCCTCTTCAGCTTCTCTGGGAATGCTGTTCCAGTGCCTCACCACCCTCACAGTAAAGAATTTCTTCCTAATATCTAATCTAAATCTCCCTTCTTTTAGTTTAAACCCATTACCCCTTGTCCTGTCACTACACTCCCTGATAAGGATGTCATGCAGGACAGTGTCAAATGCCTTGCACAAGTCAGGGTAGATCTGTAACTCTTCCCTTGTCCACCCATGCTGTAAGTCCATCCTAGAAGGCCATTAAATTTGTCAGGCATGATTAGCCCCTAGCAAAACCACATTGGCTGTTACCAGTCTTATCTTCCATGTGCCTGAGCATAGTTTCCAGGAGGATCTGCTCCATGATCTTACCCAGCACAGAGGTGAGACTGATTGGCCTCTAGTTCCCCAGGTCTTCCTTTATTCCCTTTTTAAAAATGTTAAATGTTTATGTTTCACCTTTTCTAATCAGTGGGAACTTCACTGGACTGCCATGACTTCTGAAATATGATGGATAGTGTCTTAGCAACTTCATGCACCAGTTCTCTCGGGACCTGCAAATTCATATCAGGTCCTGTGGACTTGTGCACCTTCATGTTCCTTGGACGGTCTCAAACCTGATCTTCTCCTACAGTGGGCAGTTCTTCATTCTCACAGAAGTAAAGGCCGAGACCAAGCCTTGGGCCATGTGGCTGGAGCACTTGTTGGTGAAGGTTGAAATAAAAAAGTAATTGAGTACCTCACCCTTCTCCATATCCTGGGTAACCAGGTTTCCTGTTTCCTTTTGGAGAGGGTGCACGTTTTCCCCCATCTTCCTTTAATCACTGATGTACCTGTAGAAGCTTTACTTGTTGGCCTTGACATCCCTGGCCAGACTAAATTCTATCAGGGCTTTAGCTTTCCTAATCTGATTCCTAGTGGCTCAAACCGTTTTCCTGTATTCCTCCCAGGCTACCTGCCCTTGCTTCCACCCTCTGTGGGCATTGTGTGTGTGTGTGTGTGTGTGTGTGTGAGTCTGTCCAGGAGCTCCTTATTCATCTTTTTGCCTATCTTCCTCTTTGTTGGGATGCATCACTCCTGAATTTGCAGGAGGTGACCCTTGAACACTAGCCAGCTTTCTTTGGCCCCTCTTCCCTCCAGGGCTTTGTCCCATGGTACTCTACCAAGCAGATTCCTGAAGAGGTCAAAGCCTGCTCTCCTGAAGTCCAAGGTATTATATTTGCTGGTGGTGCTATGGAAGACCGTTTAGATTTAAAGGCCCAATATGACAAGAACTGGAGGGTATTTGCAATTCTGAGGAGTTTCTAGTCTCAGGCATAAGCCAGAGTGGGCAGAAAGCAGCAAGGGTAAGACTGGATAGGTCAGTCGATTAAACTTAACCAGGCAGTCTTTCTGAAGTGCTCCTCCTCTTCACCCGGCTGAAGTTGGAGATGTGATTCCCATGGATTCCCACAACAACATAGTTCAAACAACACTTTAAAAAGATTCTTTCCCTGTTGATAATTTATATTTACCAAGAAACTTGGTTAGGCTAAAGCTCTCTGTGCTGCTTGTATGCGTATTCAAACCAGAGACTTGCACGGGTATATTCGATTTCACATGAAATCTGTAGTGATTTTATCAAATCTTGGTTGAATATCCCTCAAATATTTCTCTACAGAACCATATGTATGGAAACATGAGGCAGCTAGAGGGATGGCACCAGTGAACCGGTGTACTGGAGGGTAAGGAACCGGTGTACTGGAGGGTAAGGAGCAGCAGTTCACGTGAACAAAAGCTCCGTGCTCGCCTGTCTGCTGCGTGCGCAGCGGAGGGGGCACAAGGTACCTGGCAAGTTCTCCGAGCCCAGCGCTGGGGGGGTGACTTCGGGGCGGTGCTCCTTGTGGTGAAGATTAGGAAGAAGAAAAGGGATGGACAATAGGTAAAGTCAGAAAATAATACAGCTTTTATGTACTTTAAAAACCTCCTGACACCTGGAGGGAGACACGCTTTAGCCAGCCAGAGCTGACTGCAGTACGACAAAGAGAACGGTTGTGTTTCTGACTGACACAACATTGTTGTGCCACAGAACCCAGCCCCCTCCACACCGTTCCTACCTATCTGCTTGGGTCTGTTCTCGCTGGTGATGTGTTGGAAACGATTCTGACACTGTCCAAGGGGTGTTTGGAGCACAAGTAGGAATATGCTGCAGTGAACAGATTTTAATTTCTCTGGGGCTGTATTTCCTCTGGTGAGCGGCTGTGGAAGCTTGTGTGTGCATCGCACCAAGTTATTAACTAACATTGCCAGATCTCTGCACGTTACGGCAGGGAGTCCAGAGGCTGGGAATGGTGTGATTTGCATGTGTATGGATTTCAAATTGCTAGCAGTATTCCTGTGACGTATCAGTTGTAACCGGTGTCTGCAATGCCTGGAAGCAGATGAAGGCCATAAGCGTGGTCACCTCTGAGAACGCCTGGCTTTCCGTTGATCCTTCAGGAGGTGAGTGCTCTGCACAGATTCGGCAGTGGCTCTTGCGGAAAAGAAACCCCTTGTCCCTGCTGCTGCTTTCCACCTCTTCTCTGGCTGCGGTGCTTGCCTATAATGATCTATTTACCAACGCGTGTGTAACCCAGGCAGACCAACAGCAGAGGCTGCTGTTAAGAACATCTGTCCCACGTGGGCATGGCTAGCACCTAGGCGGCTCAATTGTGTGTTAGGGAAGTCAGTCTGTGCCAGATGAGCACAAATAAAACATGGATTTGAAAAATGTGGAAGTATTTTCTGCTACAGAATATGGGAGCCCTCAAGTCCTCTGAAAGTCCTTTTCACATGACCTTTCCTTGTGATATCCAAGAGTGAGACCAGAGTGATGCCCCCATTATTTAAATGCCTGCTGCTCTCCGGAGGATGAAAACATTTGTGGTGCAAGAACATATCATGGATGCTCTTTTCTTTGTCCACATCCCTGGGTGCAGGATTTTTGCACTTTGAAACAATTAAAGTTCACAACAGAAATGTTCAATTAACTGTTAAACGCTCTCATCAATTCAGGGATCATTTCCAAATCTGATGGATGAGTTCAAAATATTCAATTCATTCTAACCATCAGGCGGAAAAACAGTCGAACTCCTGAGGAGAAAAGAGCAGATAAATGCTGAAATGAACTTGCATATTTTTAAGAGGCATGGTGTACCAGAGACATTGATTTATGAACATGAAAACTTCCCAAGTGTGTACTGTAAGCAGAATAATAATGGGCAATGTCTCAAGTTAAGTCTTTTCTTTCTCTGACTTTATTTTGGTCCAAGTTTAAAAGGCATGGCATTTGTGTTTGTGTACACATGGAAAGAGTCTCATACCATGCACAACTCAATTATTTCCTATGACAGTAAATAAAAAAGGAAAATACTATTAAAAATAAGAAGTTAAAAAGTATGCAAATACCAAAGTCCAAGAGGAAAAACTGAAAGAAGACTTCATTAATTCTTGGCTGAGTAATTTTTAGAAGTCCAAAAAATAGTGCCATTTTTAAGTTAGTTTATTTGGAGAGCTAGGATATATTTTGGATTTTTAATCAGTTCTGTTTCTCACAGATGTGTCTAATGGATTTGTGCTGCAGAAACTTTTGAGAGAGTTTTGATTCAATGCAACTCGTAAGGCACTGAAAAGTGAGTAGAAACAAATCTAATTTCCTGCTTTAAAACAGTACCATTCTGGTTTGTATCTGCAGCATTTTAAATTAACACATTCTATATTTTATTAAAAATAGGTTATGTAACATGAAAAAACATTGCGGAGTGTATTTTACTGAATCCTGTTAGTTTCCTGTAATTCTGCATCATGTATTAACAAACTTGATTATTCTTCCACTAGATGTTTTAGCCTCTAGTTCCACTGGCTTCCATTTAAAATTGCATTTTTGTAACTATGAATTACTAAAGAAAACCAACCCCAAACAACAAAGCCAACAGTAGGCACACTGATAGCAATGGAACAGTTCTACTGCCTGACGATGTGGACACTTTTCAGAATATCCAGAGTTTCCCTAGCTGAACTGTTTCCATTGTTGCAAAGTGATGTGATGGGTGACATAAGTGATCTGCTTAAGACAGAATACAGGTCAGTATGTTTGCTTAAACAATCATTTTAATAGTAATAATTTAAATACAAAAATGTATCACAGTTGCTGAATGGATTCCCGTGAAGGCAGTGTCCACACTGTGCTTGGGGCTACATACAAAAGGTCAGGAATTTGGAAGAAAAGGAAGTTACCCTTCCCATTTTTTGGGTGGAGAATCCTATCATTAAGATATCAAGTGACATATCCAGGCTGACATGTCCAGGAGTTGGTAAAGGAACTATGAACTGAGCCCAAATGTCAATCCCAGGGCAGCAGAGGCTTGAGCACTGAAAAGGGATCCAGCCCTCCTTTCCACCACCACTACTGTCCTCGTTCTGGTCTGTTAGGGCCTGGCAATGCTTCCAGCGTGGCTGCTTGGGTTTCACCATTAGATCAGTACAACATATCAACAGTGAAACCCAGACCGGGTTTCTCCTTGCCAGCTAGGTACTGTAAAACAAGTAAATTGTGGGTGCATGGAAGTAACTGAAGTTGGCAGAAAATGTCATTTGTTTGGTATACATGTATCACTTCCTATCAAATTGTCAACGCTATAAAATAACACACTTTAGTAGCTGACCCAAATGTAAGTACTAAATATAAACACATAAAAGACACTTTGCTTGGTCTTTACAGAATAAAAATCTGTTATTTACAGAGCCTGATTTTTCCATTTCCCTTAACACGCTAACTTTTCTTTTCTGGCCCACTTATTAGTAACACTTACTTTTGGGAGATTGTAATGTTGCTGAAAGCACACAAAATACAATTCCTCTAGCCATTAATCCTTGTCTTGATGCTACCTCCACAGTACAATGCCTCTCTCTTTTACCCCTGGCTTTTTTTTCTTTCTCTTTTTCATTCTTTTTTTTATCCGCTCTGTTTACCCCAATGCAGCCACTCCACGAGGTAATTCCTTTTGTGGCAAACTTGCCGCAAACTAACTCCTATTTACACTGGCTGCAATTTTCAATTAAACACAAGAACTTAACTTTAGCGGAGGGTCCTATAGAAGCCGCAGGGTCCGGTATTTGGGACTTAGATTTTTCTTTCCCAGCTTGAGACTTTGAAGTTGGGAAGCATGAGAGAGTGCCTGGGTGAGGTGGTAAAAGTGTCTTTCAGATAAGAGCTTTAAAGCAGAAAACACGTTAACCCAAGGGCTCTGAGGTTAGGGAAAAACAAAAGGTAGGAAAACAAATCTCATGCAGAAATGATGTGTAGGCCTGGTACCCAGAAGCATGATTTAAGGCAAACAAGTTGCTGAATTACCCTTTGTACAGTATAATAATGTCAGCAACATAAAAAATGGACTTCTTTTAAAGAATAACTCTAAGATGTTCAGTCTAAACCAATTAGGCTTTAAGCAGAAAAGCAGAAGACTGTGAAATGCCACTTAACATGCTGTTTTTAAGCTTATAAAAAACAGCTGTAGTGAGAAGGAACTATAAGCTTTTTGTTTTGCTAAGTAAGCAAGCCACACAAGAAATTATAATCAGGCAATGAGAAGTATTTTACTGTACAAAACAATTCCCTTTACAGTTTCTTATTTAACTCTATGTATATTGGAATAGTTTAGTAGACTGCAGACTAATTTTCCGTGTAAAAAAACGGCATGCATACATGTGCCATTTATTTTGTCTATACCTATCACAATATGTCGTAAAAATACCAGCCACGAAGTAATATGTGTCTTACAACGGACAGGAAAAAATCCCGAGCAGTTTTGTTCCTGTCAGCACCTCTCTGCTACAGATACGCACAGCCACAGAACAGCCGTATCTAAACCAATTGTTTTTCAATTTTTCTATCAGCTAGTCAAACTTAAAAACCCCTACATGTTGTCTGCTAATAAGAATTAAATCATGTAATAACCAGTTGATAAAAATATTAATAGTACAGAAATTCAACGCTCTATCTCTTCAACAATTTTGATCATCATTTTGAAGGAACCAAGGAAAAATGGGGTCTGCAAAGACTTAAATCTGAATTAGCTTAACTACTTTTGACAAGTTTACATGAGAGACACCGAGACTGTGTGTACTACTTGCTATTTTAAGTTTCCTCCTGGCTTGCTCTTTGAAAGATTCCAGCCAAAGTTAAATCAACCCACCCTTTGCTGATTTCCAACATTAGACATGTCCCCAACTTTTTTTTTTAACCTTGCTTTCAGACTGACTTTCTCCCAATTGAAATTCAGTCCCTGAATGGCTGTTTTTTTCCTTGCTTCTAAACGTTTATAAAAAAGGGTTTTCTTCACTCCCTCAATTTGATGTGACAGGGCCCTGACATGAATAATGGACGTGTTTCTTTCACAGGCAAATCAACTTAATTTAGCATGCTTTTATACTTTCAATAGCAAAGCCACAAGCCTGTAAATTCCATGAGATCCTTTAGGTTTGCAGAAATCTTTAGAATTAGCAGAAAACGTATAAAGTAAACAGCACTTATTTTGTCAAAATACTTGAATAACTTTTATGCAGGAGTTAGAGATGAATATATCACTTCCTAATCAGATTGTGATTTACATGCAGTTGAGGATAGGCTGCCCAGGCTCAGCCTGCTCTTTTGCTAAGGGATAAAACAGAGGTAGGAGATATAAATCATCACAAACATTAAATAGAATTAAAATCCCAAACTTTCTTCCGAAGCTGAAGGAGAGAAGTGGAATTAGAAGAAGAGGTTTATGCAATAGATGCTACATTAGGAGAACCTCATTCTGTGCCCATCTCCCTGGACAGCAGCACTTAGAGGAGTTGCTGCTTTGCACAGGGTCCTGCTGCCCATGCAATGAGGAGAAAAAAAGAATATTATTCACTATCTACACTGGAGGGTAAGTGACCAAACCAATCCACCACCTTTAAGAAATAACTTATGTATGTGCGGCCGTGTCCACTAATAGGTATTGTTTTAGAGAGGTCAAATTTAGTGCCCTAACTGTGATGTCATTGCTTCAAGAGTAGCAGCTTCATCTCTGTCTACATGGTGCTGAAAAAGGTGCATTAATGAGATGTTATATGTTTTCTGTTGAACAAGCAGCAAAACTCCTCTTTGAAGGTTCAGAGAACAATTTTGAATTGGCTGTGTGGTGTCAGGATGTACCAGAACAGACTGGTACCTCCTTTCTGACCTACTATAAATCTTACGTGAAGCCAACAACTGCAAGGGTGAGCTCTGCTATTTTCCCCCACAGAACTCCAGGGAGAGGAAATTAGGGTAACTTCCTCAGCTTGCTCTTTTCACAATTACGACTCATCTCTCAGGACTGCTGCTGGTAGAAAGCAGCCTGGTAACACTACGTAAGAAAAATAGATGCTAATTCTATTGTCATTACTTACTATTGCAACATCAAGCAGCTGTAACTGCTCATTCATTAAAATATCCTGATAGTGCTGATATTGCATCAGTGAATAGTAAACAGCTAGTTTGAGGCGTACAAACTCTGTTGCTAAACATCATTTTGTTTGCATAATAAACCGTTGAAAAAAATCCTTCCATTTCTTTGTAGTATTAAATAAATAAATAGAAGCTAGTTCAAAAAAGAATCTTCTCAAATGCAATGCCACTTGACTTTAAGCCATCAGCCTGGGTAGGAGAAAAACGACCCACACAGATGCTTTGCTGCATTCAGCCTTGCTTCGCTAGATGAAATCAAGTTCCGCTGCTAACGGGATCCCGCATACCTCCAGGTCTGTCTGTTATAAGTAGTTAATCAGCCAATTAGGGGAACCAACAATTACAAATTGGGAAGAAGAGAAAAAGGAAAGAAGAAGGGGGAATGAGTTAAGGTAGCCTGTAATCCTTTTGAAAAGGTTTCTAACATTAACTCCTAAAGAATTATGTTCTGCCATACCTTGACTGATTTGTTTCCCCCCTTACTCCCCCTTTCCCTCTTCCTACTCGTTGGGTCAGTTAATTGGCTGATTAACTAGCAATTACCTCTGGGACCAGCTCTATATAGGGTCTTTTTTAATCTAGAATTTTATTGACAAAGGCACCCGGGCAAATTCATCCTTGGTGTAAGCTTGTTGGAGTGAATGGGCTGACACCCAGGACAAAGTTGATCCATTGTATCGCAGGCACTGTGTTTTTAAAGCATTTGATTAACTCGGGACTTTTTAAATTACATTCCTTTTCCTCAAAATCAGTTCATTTTGGTTAGAAGAGGGAACAAGAGCTTGTGTGGGAAGTCACAGCAGCAATATCCTCCAGCCACTGTGTCTGTGGATTGACATAACAGCTAAACAGGATGACGCCTCCCTTCTCTCTCAGGATGACATTATTGCAGTCTTGCTGGCATGGACTTTTTACTTAGAGTTAGCCATAGTGATTAATTGGCCTAAATTCTAATTCTCTTCCAAGCAGCATTCCTGGAGAGTAGAGGACATCTCCTATCTTTGGCCACTAAGCCTGGTATCTACAGTTGGCTTCCCTGGCTAGGGGAAGGTGTGCCTAACAGTAATTGGTGACTTAGTACAGTGCAGCTCAGCTGTACCTGCTCCCCTCCCAGGCCCTGTTTGGGCCATCTTTTATGTGACTTTCCCTCTCTTTCCTCTTGGCACTTCTGCTAGCTTCCTGCAGCCCTACAAAGGGTATTTTGTGCTGTGGGAATCAAACCCAGTGCATTTACTGCAGTGCTCTAAGCACCAGAAAACTTAAATGGGACCCTGCAAATAGAAATCCTTCATTTTTGCAGATGCCTGTGTTGTCTGCAGGGTGGAAGGACTGATTGCTCCTGTTGTTTCCTGGTGCTGATCCGCAGGGGAAGGAAATGCTGAAGGGGATGTACCTTACACATGGTTACCGGGCAGTGGGGAAAGCACAATACGGGAGGGGATGGAGATTCTGTTTTGGGGAAAACTCAGAGCAAAGAGCCAACTTTGAACATTGGAGCCAAAAGGCAGAGGATCAGATTATTGAGGGATCTGGCAAATTCCCTAGAACACTGGGACCTGGCAGGAACACATCCCTCCCGGTATGAAAGGGGCTCTGTATTTTATAGTTTCAAACAGTGCATGAGTTAAAGATAGGCTAGCCTGGGAAGAGAACAACTTAAAGACAAGTAATATGGTTTATATATGGGGGTGGGGAATGGAAAAAACAACGTCTTTTTCCCATTATATGCAAGGACATAAAATTCTGCTTCTGGGTAGTATTATATGCAAGGACATAAAATTCTGCTTCTGGGTAGTATTTTCTAGGCAGGCAGATGGAACACGAACGGTTTTAGCAGCAGAGCTGTAGCTGCCATGCTGTTTGTAGTGCTACAAATGCTACAAGGAAAAGTGCAGGTGGGGCAAAAGAGTTTTGCAAATTTAGAGACAAAAGCCGGAGACACTAGTCATAAAAAATGACAGCAAGTATTTAATAGAGGTGGGGGGGCAGAGGTGGGAGATACGATTCCATCCTTCTCATCTGCAGCTATGCAGCTGTCCAAAATCAGTCTACAGTGGTGGTGTCTTCCATAGCCAGTTCTGCCAGCTGGAAATGTCACCATTTCTAACTGGAGGTCACCTCTGCATGGGAGTTCACTTTCAGTCCCGCGGTGAGGGCATAATCTCAGAGTTTTCTCACTTCAGACAAAATTTTCCAGCCTAACTCAAGCTATCTTGTTAAAAATGTTTAAACAAGCCATTCAATTTTTGTCTAGAGCAGTCTGAGGGCACTCAGAGAAGCCATCCCACAAATCAAGCAAGCAGCTGGACAGTGGTGACTTCTGGACGGTGGCAGCAGCTGCCTGCGGAGTGGACATCTGCCTGTGTCTCCAAGGGCTAAAAAAAGGACAGGGGGTGGTAGCTGCTTCAGTGCAGTATGGGTAAAATTTCCAGAGGATATTATTAATCACTAGGATTTCACCTTTCTAGCCAAATCAACATGGCTCTTTCACAGAGAACTTGAGTTCAAAGGACTATCATCTCTCACAGGCTGAAGCGTGTCTGCCAGAAACGCCACTGGAGAGAGCTGCGCCCCAGCGCCGGTGAGTGCGGCACTGCTGGATAAACAGGAGCTGTTACGCCTCTGCACAAAACTGCCCTGAGCAGGCATTTGGGCTCTAAGTTTTGCAAGTCACGTACAATGCTGGCATTTTTGAAAAAGCTGAATCCTTTCTCTTTCAGACTTCTGCACTGCATATACTCGAAATGAGAGGAAATTTGGGCTCGAAAAGCAAAGAAAAAGAGGGGAAGATCACGTCTTTTTTTTTTTTTTTTNNNNTTTGCATAATGAGAGCATGCTATCTGGTTCAGGGAGCAGCTGAAAAAAAGATCAGTGTGAGAGCAGTCTTATCGTAATTGGTCTCCTTGCAAGAGAGACTTGCTTTGCTGAAACTCTGTTATATTCGCAGTGATAAGAAACTTGTAATACAATTACTAGGACCTGAGGCATATGGGCGTGGGAGGGAGATACTAGCTAAATCTAAATTCCATCCCACAAGATATTTTTAAGTCTGAGGAAACACATGTTTATTAGAGAATAGTACATTTGCAGTATCATAAAAGTGATAAAACATGTTCTTCAGATCTGGACAAAGCCAGGGCAGACTTGTCACTTTGTTGGTCACAATTCTGGATTCCCTGGAACACAGCTCATCCTAAACCTAGCCATTTAGCAGTGCTGTGAAGGGTCTTAGTGGAGAACTTACCCAGAAGTCATGTGAATTACTAAAAGACAGTCCTATCTTTGAAGCTCTGAATAGTCCTTAATGCTAAAGGGTTTGGAAGTCCCAGATTAAAGGCAGATATTCCTCAGATGCCAAGATTTATTATGTACAGTGTACGGACCGGACTGAGACAGGAGGCCAGAAAAAAAATAGTCTTTAAAATAATTTTAAAGCAATGTATATTGGCCTTATAAATTAATATCTCACCTTACAGACAGAAGCACTAATACTACTACTGAGCATGAACAGAGAAAAGTGCATGCAGTAAGAGTCAGGACTGAAGTAGTGCCTCTGATGCATTTCATCAGTGAACGTATTCCTAGGATCAAGTCCTCCAGGAGTAACTTAGGTGGACAACGTTCTTGCCCAAGGGTTAAGCTTTGGCAGGAGCAGGTGGTTCTTCAGTCTATCTTCCTCCACCTGTGCTCCACAAACCATTAGCAGAGGTTTTCAGCCATGGCAGAGGGTATGAAGGGAATGAATAGCAGGTTCAGGAACATATCCCAGGTCCTGATAAAATCGACAGGTTTCCCTATAGGCTAGAAAAGTGCTTTTCACCCTGAGCCTGTCAAGGTCTGTAAGGAAAGAGTTGGGTGATATGCTGGGCTGTGCACTTAAACGTTGCAAGTCATCTGCCCTTGTAAAGGGAAGGAGGGAAACAGGGGTTTTGTGTAAATTGCTTGGTAGAAGACAACCTGAAGAAGGGACTGTTAGTTCTCTGTAGCAAAGGACACCAGTTAGGGCCTTTCCATGTCTAGGAAAATGCACAAGTTAGAAGTGATAAATAAAAACTTATTTATTACAGCCGTTGAAACTCTTCTTGTCATCAGCCAGACAACTGTAGTAATAATCACAGTGAAAAGGTGTGGTTAGTGTGTTTTTGAGGTTTGCTTTAGAAAAAAGGACATAGTTGCTGTACCTAAAACTAAAAGGAGAATTTTTGTTTATCCTGTTCTAATTTCCTACCCATTTGATGTCTCTTAATGTTGTACTGTCTTCAACAGTCTCTTGTATAATGGGGGAGAGAGTGGGGAGCCTTTAATGGGTGCTAGTCTCCTCTACCTGCGTGGTGTCAGCAGCTAGGAGCTTGGCTGAAAGCAGCTTGTTTTCAAAGCTGTGGCATGGCAGATTCTCTTTCAGTTTTGGACTGAGATTCAGACAGTTTTTGTTCACTGCTAAATATGGATAAGAGATCTAAAGAGCAACAGCTTAAACAGTCAGTCCGTCATAACAGAATTAAAAACATCACAAAACAGCTCAATAGGAAAAGAACCGACTGCTTTTTAGTTAATCAATCAGTTCACCCTTTGGGTTATGTACTGTGCCTCTGCCCTGCGCCCCTTCTCGCCAGGACGCTTTTCCCTCCCACTGATGCCAAAGGTGACAACAATAAAAACAAGTTCAGAGCAGTGATAAACTATGACCTTTAAAAAAAAAATTAAACCCACAAAAATCTAGTTCTTCTGTTTTCCTTCGCATGCCCCCATGCATCACTGTACAGGCTCTGAGCAGACAAGCCCACTATTACAATGTTGTCAGGGCCCTGCTAGTTTTCTAGTTCAAATCCTTGTTCATGCTGTTTGCTAAGTACTTGTTCACGGTGACAGCTTTCAGCAAAACAGAACACACTGAATGCTTCTTTCCAAACAGCTCTGTCCTGCTGGGCTTCAAGTGAAACAAGCCCTTCAGACTCCATCATGTGAACTTTTCATAAGGAACAATCTCCTTTAGACAATTCCTTTCAGAGATACTATCCGTGAAACTGGGACTTGGGGATGAGGTGACATCACAGCCTTCTTCCTCTGGCCAGGGTCATGGCCACCAAAGTTGTATTTGTCAGGAGGCCTCCACATGGTATGGTGCATGATTTCCTTAATTACCTAATGTTTCCCCATTTAAAAAAAAAAAAAAGAAAAAGAAAAAAGAAAATCTACAACAACCCTAAAGTGCATTTTAGTATGTTTTCTGTTGGAAGAAAAGCAAATGCTTTTGTACAGTCAAATCCCGGGTTGTAAAAGTCAGAACTGATTACTGGAAATGTAACTTACATGCAGTTAAATCTTAAAGGCAGATGTGCCAGAGCTGGTGGTCCAAAACTGAGCTAGAGCTTTGCTCTTTCCCTTGCCGGTGTCTGTACCTTGTGCCGTTCCCCTCTGGCTCACCTGACTGTGCTCTTCTTGGTAGCAGTCACGCATAGAAACAAACAGCAGGTCTGATGAACAAGGCTCTTAACAGTGAGGTAGCAAGTAAACGGGGCAAAAAGGGCTGGATTAGAGAGTCTGGGAGCATGCAAAATGTTGTGTGCACTTCAGCAGTAAGACCTTAGGTCCCTGGGCCTCCTCCCACCCCATTGATGAGAAGAGAGCTTAGAAAGGTACCACCACCTTTCCAGGAGGCAGAGGTTGAACTGATGACCCATGAAAGATGTCCCAACCCAGATGACCACCACTCCAAGCATCTGCCATGCATGGGCAGAGAAGAAGTAGTAATGTTGTAAAAGCACAAGAGAAACAGTCATATGGGGAAAACTGATGGGAAAGAAAGGTTGCAGATGTATGATTTGATGCAGAAAATTATCCTTCTGGCAGGAAGGTGTGTCATTGATACGGGAACGGAGCATTTATATGGTTTTATGCTTTTTACTATTCTTGGTTTGTTAATATACAAAAATGATCTCTCATAGGTGACCTGGTATTTTGTACTGATATTTCTTTTGATTTTTTATATTGTGTTAAGGAGCTGTTCCTCTGCACTGCTTTAAAAAAAAAGAAAAAAGAAAAAAGAAAAAAAAAAGATAACCCCAAAATCCATTACGAAGGTATTGACCTTAAATAAGTTAAACCAAATGCCTATTGGAAAACAAATATAAAAAGAGTCCTTTAACCCCAACTGGTATTTGGTCCTTCATGAAAACATGCTAATAGCGTTAGCTGCTTACTGGTGAAAATGGTAACTGAAAACATTTTGTTTATCCACCTCCCATGACGAAATGTACCCCAATTATGAGCTCCAGAACACAAAGATTACCGGTTCAAATGGAAAGAAGTCTAATGTGCACGGGAATTATTTCTAAGAAGGCATTCTGAAAGCACAACCTAAAGGTTGCGTTTTTTCACCAGGCTTCTGTGCCACAACCAGAATCATATGAAGCAGGTGACAGCTTTGGAGGGTAGCTATATGGCCCCACATGTGAGCACTGCGTTTGCGGTTTGACGTTGCAGATGAGCCAAACTAAAAGCTGTCTGTTGCCAGAAAAATCTAGTCTTGCTGCTTCCCTTGTACTGACACTGCCACTCACCTGAAACTAGCAAAACTCCTAGCCAGGCAAAAAAATACAGAGCGATGCTCAGAAACACTACAGAATAAGATGTATTGGAGCACTATGTTCATGACACTGAGCAAAGGTGGCACAGCAAAAGTGACCAAAGGAGACAGCAACCCGAGACTGCACAGGATTTGCACAGGCCCTTGGGTATCTCTGGAAGTTGTGGATTTCAGATAGTATTTCTTCCCTCTGTGCTTCTATAAATGTTAGCTTCTGAGCAAGGTTTTATTTATTTGGCTGACTGAGTCATTCTGTAGGTCAAAGTCAAAAGACAAGTGATTTATATGAAAATTTGGTCTACATGTGTGCTCTTTGGGATATTTTCTGTACCATCTTTGGATGAAATTCATCGAATAGACTGAAAAATTTTGCCTCCTTAAGTCCAGAAGCAGCAATTTGTTTTGTTTGGTTTTTTTTCTATCTGACTTCTTATAAATCCATTTTCAGTCAGATCAGGGAATAGGACTTATCTGTGCGAATCTGGCCAATAATGCAGGATTTTGGAATACTTGCTGTGAAGAGGCCAGGATAAGTAGCCTGAGACAATGACAGGAGATGAACCTCACGAGATTCGGCAGCAACACCTCTTTAGGAATTTCCAGAATGTAGGCTTACAGATTTTACGGATATGGGGACAGGCAAACCCTTACTATCCTGTGGTATCTCCACAGTGCTCCTTTTATTTCCTTGCCTAAGGGAGCTAGGTTGCTCCAGCTATATTTTATACTGGCATCATCCCTTCCAATTCCAGTAACATAGATGGAAGTTCTTGCATCCAGGACACAGAAGTTACTGACCAGCATGTCCTCCCCACTGACAACATAACCAGGAGCCCTGCCAGATGGAAATTCCAATAAAGGCATCACTGGAAGATTAGAAAAATTAGTACATGACACAAAAGCATGCATCTCCTGTGCACCACCTCCATTTCCTCTTCACCATCAAGGGGGTTCCGTTGTCTTGAACCATTTCAATGCCTCAAAGTTGAAGGAGCAACTGGGACAGTGGCAACTTCTTTTTAAGACTGTGAGGTTTAACTCCACTACACATACCAATAGCTAAACTAACCAGAGCAGCATCCTGGATCAGCAGCAATGGTCCACGGCTCTTTTACCTGTGCAGAAATAACTAACAATGTGTAAAGCAGTAGGTCTTTCTTTTTATTTCACGCATCTTCTAATGAGAAATATTCACTCATAACTGCTAGAAGTTATGCACTGGCTTTCTTCATTTTGCCTGCCAGGTTCTAGATCAAGTTAGTAAAAAAATGGAGCAGGCTTGGTGTAATTCCACAAGTTATTAATAGTCCTGTGTAAATTTGTGCACATGTGGAGTTATCCTACTGATGTTGTTGTGAAAGCTATTCTTCTTCCTAGCTGCATTCTACCTTAACAAGAAATCACTTCTATGTGCAATTTCACAGGTATTTCCATGTCCAAATAAAGAAGGAAACTTTGAGGCCATATGTTAAAGATATTCAATAGATCTGCTACATTTCAGTTGGAGATGTAATTGCTCAGTACTTGTGATTCCCTCATTGGTATGGAAAAGGGAGACTGACCATCTTCATGCTCAAGTGTTTATGTCTGTTTCTTTTCACAGCTTGGGACCACAATGATGCACAGATGCCCATCGAGGGCACTAGGAGTTTTCCCCACATTGTAATTTGAGATATTAAAATAATTTTAGCAACTCAGTGACTAATCATTAATCCCACTAAAGAAAAAAAACCCAAAACAAACAAGACAACAAAACAGCAGAAGGAAAGACCTCTGAAGAGTCCCAGAATATTTACAAATCAATTTACTATAATGTCTGTTTTAAATGTAATCATATGAAATCGTATGTGACATTAATAATATTGCATTAATGTGATTTGCCTTAAAATATGCATCATATCTCATCCTGTCTAGTTCACGTTCACCTGGAATAGCCAGTGATAAACAACCAATTTCAGGGTCAGCCGGGTGTTGAAGTTAGTCATACAACTTAGATTGTGTAACTTGTGGCTGTATTTTACAGGACTTCATAAACAGCAACCAGTTTCTGCTTGTTCTTTGCCCTTTAAATTCCGGTAAGACCTTATGTATAGACATGGAGGGAAGGAGAGTAAGAAGATGAATGTATTCCAGATGGGAGAACTTGAACATAGTTATCTACAATCATTTATTGCATTTGTTTATGCTGTGTTGAGGAACATAACTTCTGTGCTTAGCTATTTTTCTTTAAAAGTGTGTATCACAGATTTCAAGCGCAGGCTGTAATAAACACAAACAAGCGTTGTATTCATTCAGCTGCAGGTTTCTCCCGTTCACTCCTCTGCATTCTCTCGTCACTCTCAAAAACAAGAAATGCACGTTTCCAAGTGGGGGGATGAGGGAGCACCGGGACTGAGCTTTTTCTATGCAACCCTTGCTTTTTCACGATTCATTAAACCCTTTCTCCCTTGCGTGTAATTGGACCCCCTCTCATTTACATGCATGAGGGATGCATAATTCCGAGAGAGGTACCGTGGTCCAAAAACAAAAAAAAAAAAAGTAAAAAAAAGAAGTTGGCCCTTGGGCCAGAGCGCAGGAGACACGGGAAAACTTGGCGAGAGCGACCCACGTAGTGCCATTGCATCTCTGGAGCAAGCGAGCTGGTCCCACTGCGCAGTGCCGGTGCTTCGCAGGGAAGTGAACTCCTGCTGAGAAAGCTTTGGGCTGCCTTGGCTGACCCCGGCACCGGGGCTCACTTCAAAACCAATCTTTGCAGTGACCTCAGCTCCCCAGAGAAGTGCTGCTTTGTGTCTGAGGCAGCAAACAGCTCAACTGCCTGGGATCCTGTGCGCATTGGCATCTGATTAATTAATTAATTATTGCTGATAGAGCATTTGGTGCTACAGTGCAGCCTCCAGGGCTTAAATCCTAGTCACTGAAACTGAACCGGCAGTTTTAGGGAGGTGGAAGGGAAGAAAATTTGCTTTTCCCTTCCCCTGCACTATGGAAAAATAACTCTTCATAGCCAATGGATTTTTCCTTGCAGGATAATGTCAGATGTTTAATAGCTTTGTTCCTCCGGTTCATGGTGGTGAAAGGTCCCCAGCCAGAATGTGAAATGTTTTAGTTAGCGTTTTACTCAGTTAGATTTCTATTCCAACCTTAATGATTCTATTCTATTCTATTCTATTCTATTCTATTCTATTTAGAAAAATACATCCCCTGCTTAGTAGAAACTGCTCCTCTCTTTCTTTGCACAGGCTGTTTAGTTCACCTTTACACAGCTCTTAAGATTGCTGTGACAATGCTGAGGTACATTTAAAAAAAGCTGTAACATCATGTCTCACATTGGTAACTCCTGATTTATCGCTAAGATGAAAACAGAATCACAGAATCATAGAATATTTTGAGTTGGGAGGGACCTCAAAGATCATCTAGTTCCAACCCCCCTGCCATGGACAGGTACACCCTCCACTAGACCAGGGTGCCCAAAGCCCCATCCAACCTGGTCTTGAACACTGCCAGGGATGGGGCCTCCACAGCTTCTCTGGGCACCCTGTGCCAGTGCCTCACCACCCTCACAGGGAAGAATTTCTTCCTAATGTCCAAAATCAAGCTTGTTATGATCTAGACAGTGAATAAAAAAGCTTATTTTTTAAGCTATGGTTTTGACTATATGATGTGTAGGCCAGACTGTCTGTGTGTGGGTCAGACAAAAAATTAGGCCCTGCAGAAGAAGCACCGCTGCACCTCTGGGAATACCCGCTCTGTGCTGCCCAGGCAGCTCTGCCCGTGACTGCGCTCTCCAGCACTCCCTCAGGGGGAACAAGCAAGAATTATACTTTTCCTGGTACAAAGAACACCAGTGGTTTTTTCTGACTAATACTGTCAGGAAAACATAAATATCTTCACATTTCAGGTGAATTTGTTGGAAGAGAATCTACAGGGCATGGAGCCTTAGTAATTTATTCTGGAGACAGCAATTGGCTTTACATGTCTTAAGAGATGGTGCTTTATGGTAGTAATAATTTGGTAATTTTTAAGCCCCTAACAGGAAAAAAAAAAAGGTGGCAGTACTTTATGGTATAGCACATGTGATTGTGTCTATTGTACAATGTTGAAACTCACTTCAGATTTTTCTAAAAATTCTTTTTTCTAATTATTTTTTATAAACTAGTTGAGTACATTTGATGGAAGAAAATATTTATACATTATAAGCATTAATATTTGGTGGCAGTGGGAAAGGTTTTTAAGGAATGACATTAAAAAGGTACATAAATATATTAATGAGTGTTTCTTCTAAGCTCTTACTTTATATGCTGCAGTCCATCTTTTAGCTTAACTTCTATTTAAAAAGTTGAAAGAAACTAGGAAATCCCTGCAGAGAACAGCCAGCCACACTTCTGAATTTCAATGTGTCCTTCAAGACGAGCGCCTTTGATTTTAAACGGTAACGTTGTTGCTTTAATCAGTAGACAATCCTTATATATTAGTTGTACTGGCCTATAATTGTAAGAGCTAAATGATACACAAAACTGGATACACATCTTTGCAGGCTGATTAATGGGGAGGACTGAAAGCAAAAGTAAACACTAACCTTACAAAATAAAAGAAGTTAAAAGATAAGTGTTAAGGACCTTTTTTCTTTTTGGAGAATGAAACAAGATTTAGTAGCTTTCCACTTAATTTAAATGAAAAGAATTGCTACCTTACATATTGCACTGATAATGCGGGGGAGAGCGAAAACAAAACCGTCTTTGTAGCAGTGACACCTCCTATAGTTGTTGTGAAGAAACTTTTCCCCTTGGTATCTGCTAACCAATTCTAATTAATGCTGCACATTCCTCCACTGAAATCATTTAATGCATAACAAGGGGGGCTCAAAAAAGAGAGAGAGAGAGAGAGAGAGAGAAGAAATTCTCAATGCTGATGATTGCCCTGTTCGAATTATGGGAGTGAAAGCCCGGGCCCCCTAACCTACTGTCTATAAAGCAGAGCTTTGAAAGAGAGCTGCGACCTACAAAAGCTGTCAATCTCCCTTGCCCCGAAAGCCTGGGTTCACATGGATTCAAGTGACAGCCCTCCTCCCCCGCACACAATACATCAATCTGTCTCTCCCCCGAGCACCCACAGCCCATTGTGCGAGCCGCAGGTGCCTAATATAGCACCCATGGCCGCCCCCCCGGCCCCCCGAGAACCCGCCCCGCACAAAGGGGCCCGGGCAGGGCGGAGGAGGGTGCGCGGCCGCAGGTGGACGGGCAGGGTGCTGCTGGGAGGTGGCTGCCACACAGGCGCTTGGGGCTTTAACTTTCTTTGTGGGGGTGTCTCTGCTTCGGACCGGCATCTTCCCCCGCTTTGGCAAACCTGGTCACCCGCCAGTGGCAAGGGCTGGTGCGGGGTGTTCGATGCTCAGCTTCTGGCGGCTTGGATAAAGGGGTGCTGCAAATGGACGGCAGTGCTTTCTGAGGTGTCGGTAAATACGGAGGGGGCACCTGCTCCTGCCTCGTACAGTCATCTGTAAAGGGGCTCAAACTCTCTTCCCACCATCTTAATGGGCAAACAAGCCCTGGGGACATCTCTGTTCTGAACGACCTGTGAATGTTCAGAACAAGGGCAGTGTAGGCATCCAGCTGTCCAGGCACTACAGGACAGCCCTGGAGGTCTGTGCTGTTGGTGGCCCTAAAAGGAACTGACTGCCCATTTGATACTGGGCTTTGGCTGGTAAAGATCTGGCCTATAATAGTGTCCCAGGTTTTCTGTAGACTGTGAGTAGGACGATGGCACTTGATGTCTCAGTTGTCTATGTAAAATGGAGTGAAGGTTCTTCTCTTCTAGCCACTCCTGTCCTTGTTGGCAAAAACTGTAAATCTGAGGAGATGGGAATGTGTCTGTGTGATTGTACGGTGCCCAGCACAGGAGGACATTTCTGCCATAAAACACATTAGAGGCAACGATGATGTACACGATGAAGACGACTTGCATCCTGTGCTACATCCTGCTAATGCACAGCAATAAAAGTGGCACTAGTTGATCTTCTGTTGCTTTCCATGCCTGAACTGTGAATGCTTTCTTCCTCCCCCTTTAGATCTGCATTACTGAGTCGGGATTGGCGAACCCACAAGATAGCCATGGAGCTTGATATGTCAGGAAACTGCGCAAGGAAACTGGATGTGGAGAAGAGGCAGCTCATCCATGCACATGCCATTACAAATGGTGCATAACCAGCAATTAATATTGGGTTTTTTCCCAACACTTAGGGCACAGATCATCTATTCTGATCTCTTTCAGTAGAATTACATAGTCTGCTCCTGAGTAAATCAAGAAGCCTTGTAAGCCCAGAATTTAACAACCCTGCCTTTACCGAAGTTAAAATTTGCATGAAATATGCTTCTTTTGATTCTGTATATATCAAAAACAAACGAGCAAGCAAATACAAAATAACAGCACAAGCTTGACTTCTTTATGTTCCTTGCCAGGACCGTTCCATGGAGTCCCCCTTTCTCATCACCAGTGACGTGGCTCCATTGTTTCAGAGCTGCACCCTCACCTGCAGGCTTTGCTGGGCGGTGGGGATATCCCGGAGCTCAGTAGCACGGCTGCTATAGCAGCGTGACTCCTGCAGCACTGAGTTGAGTGCGGGCTAATTGCTGAAGTATTTCTTTTGCTTTTGGTGAGGTTTTGCTTCAGTGGTTGCAAATTAAAGTGACACTGCAATTCAAGTCAGCACAGTGGAATGATGCTCTTGCTGCTTTGATCTTGGTCCTTAGATAGATAGCTCCTTGAAAATAAAAAAGGAACTGCTGACTAATTTGGTATTAAGCATCAGTCAGAGATCAAAAATGTCAAAGTGCAAAGCCTGCTTGTAGGTGTGATGGTAACATCTGTAAGTGAGGACAGGTAAAAATTTTCTGATTCTCCTGCAGCAGCTAAGCGTCTTCCACTTTGCTCGCTGAAGAGTTACATTTCAACTTTCATTTCAGATGGATCTTTTAAAATCACCAGCCAGAGCTGGGGCTGAGAGAAACAGCAGTGCAGCACAGTCCAAGCCAGCCAGGTGGGCCTCATGGCAAAACTGTTTGTTTTGAGCTTATTTAAGGAAAAAAATCACCGGTGTAGGATGCCAGCTCTGTTGCCGCAAAGAAAGCAACTGAGCGTACGCATGGGAACAAGTTTCGTTGCTGTTAACTTTCTCTCAGTTTGGACTGACAGAGCACCTTCAGGCACATTTTGAAGCTCCTACCAAAATAATGTGACAAAAGCAAATTCGCACTAATATTGGCTTGTCTCAGCAATTTCTCACAGTATCTGATCAAAAGATCATGTTGTCTGATACTTAGAGTTTCTTTATGCCTTCAAGACTAGGTGAGTGAACTATTCAGTATATCAGAACATAGAAAAGCTTAGTGGTTTCAAGTCAAGCTTTACCTACAGCAGGTTCCTACTGATGTCAATAGCAAAAATTCTCTAGCTTCAAGTGTAGGACCAAGTTGTTAAATTGGCGGCTGACAGTAATTGTCATCTTCACTTCTGGGAATGTTGCTGTTAAGTAGCGGCTTTTGTTTCCTTCTCACGTCTGAGTCAGCTCCAAAGTACCTTGAAGATTCAGTGTTTATACAGTCCATTAAAGACAGGGATGTCCAACCTTTGCTGGGACAGGGCAAAATAAAAATTATTTGTGTAGTGTCACACTTTGCTTTCTTTCTTGACCTCAGTCTTAGCTTTTAAATTCTTGTGGCCACAAACATGGGCAGATCTTAGAGGTAAATGTTTCCCTGAAACCAGCAATTCTCCAAAGCTTTTGCCTTGACCAGGCAATCTGAAAAAATCCTGATGTGCCTGACCATTCTGTCATGATTATCTGCACAAGAAGTCAGGGTCTGGCAATCCTAGCTAAACAGTGTTCTGAATCAAGCTTTGTTCTCCTGAACTTAAACACCTTAGGAGAAGATTAAAACAATGCCAGGCCCAGGAAAAGTAGTCTAAATACCTTGAAGGTACCTGCTACCACTGAATAATAAATAAATAAATTATAACACCCCCTCCCCCCTAAACTAGACTAGCTCTTCAAAAAAACTATCTGCTTCTTTCTTATGTAAGCAACTTCCTTTACACACACATTAAAAACAAAGGTAACAGCCTGGGCACTACGATGAGCTTAACTCAGCTGAAGTACAATTTGCAGTAAGGAGCCTGGAACTGAACTATGGAAGTGATTCATTAGCCATATACTCAGCTCCAGCACGGTGTTGCAGATGGTTATGCTTGGCCTTAATTGCTTCTGTTAACATCATATTCTAGAGCTCATTAGTGATAAACAATGTGTATTAATATAATTCAAACAGGAACTAAATATTAAGGTGGAAATCCATTTGCTGTGATGGCCATTAGTCAATTCACAGTTGTTGAGTGATGCTTGAGAATCTAATATGAATTGGGAGAGTCAATATTTCATCAGGCAGGACCTCTCATCTTCCTGTGAAAAGTTCTTTGTCTAAATAAAACTTCATTAAATGTGCATGCTTGAAAAGGACATGTACTAAGTACTGCTCTCCTGGTTTCCTCAACAGTTTAAACGATAAAGAGTGGATAAGGCAAATTTTGGATCTGACTGGCACTTTAGGAGGATTGTGATGCTTGTCTCCGTGGTAAATCTGTCCCAGAGTTGGTAACTTAAAATGTTTTCAAATGTAGAGAGTTCTCAGCTTTAGTTCCATTTTCTGGATCTGGGCAGGTCACTTTTTTCTGTGAGAGACTATATGCTGGGATTTCTTCAGACGTGTCTGACTGAGAGCACAATTTGCTACTCCTTGTTCTTTATTCATAGTGCGGAGATCTCACAGATGGCTCAGGACCAGAGGTGTGAACATGAAATGTGCCAGTGGCACTATCTTCACAGTCAGAAGCAGTTATGGAGTAAGCTCACCTACTCTCTCCCCACACACCGTTTCTTCTCTCCTGTCTCCCTGAGCATCAGCAAACGTCCGTTTCTCTTTATAACTTTGCTTTGAATGTCTTTTTCCGCAAGATGTAGAAGACCCACTTTACTGGGAGCCTGTGTGATCTGAGAAACAAACATGGCGCAAGTGATGCAAAGACACAAGCAGAAGCTTCAGTCCTGCAGCAGGGCTCCTGTTCTCAGGCCTGGAGAGGAAAGCCACATCCATCATCTGGTGTTTGTTCTCCCAAGTAAAGAAAGAGATGAAGTAAAGGGAGGGAGTATATCAAGTAAAGGGGGGGAATGGGGTCCTGGATATTTGGATGGGAGCCCAGTTCAGGTGTACAAGTTTGTAGGAGGATTAGAACATCCTGAGAGAGTTCAAAGGAACTTGAAAAAAGGAACTTAAAGTCTTTAAGGTGAAATTTGAGAAATTGCCTGGTTTTAGTGTATTTTAAAAAATAGTAGAGAGATAGTTTGACGATTGAGTTACTTACAAAACAGGAGATCTGGAAAGGAGGCTTTTCAGTTTATGTTTATGGAAGGCCTAGCAATATTTAACAACTAGAAGCTGTAATTTGCCAGCTTCAATGCAGGTGCCATTCCTCACCAGTAAGGGTATTGTACATTGAACAGTCTTGCTTGAGTGAGCGCATAGACTGTCACTGCTTGGAATACATCTCCAAGATATTCTTTATTCAACTTCTGGGAAAAATTTTGTAACCTGTACACACAGGAGGTTGGACTAGATGACCCTCATGTTGCCCTCAGAACCCAACTTCTTTGAAATTTGGTAAAGTGCTAGAAAATCAGCTAGATGTATTTGTACAAAATCGCATGTGCTTTCTCTTGGCAAGTTTCACGTCCCTGCCTGTCCCTCACCACACACACCTCAATTTCGCCTACATTTTTTTGGTTGCTACCTGTGATGTGATTCACCGCAGGAAATTACTCCAGCTCACACCTGCGGAAGTCAGCAGAAGGGTTTCTGTTGTCAGAGATCCCTTTTTCCTGATGCTGAACCTCTGCAGTGGTGTTTAGGGTGATAATTACTACCACCAGCACAGCGACCCCGTGGGTAGCCTCATTTCTTGTTTATTCCCCAGCGCATTCACCCCTCTCCCCTTCCAGCAGGATTTACAGGGCATTTCAGTTTGCAGCACGCAGCACCGCCGATCCGTGGGGCTGCGTTTGCCAACCCCCCCCGGACTTTTCGGAACACAGCACGCCCGAAGTTACCCAGGACACCTTCTCACTCCGCTCTCCAACAGGCGCGGGGTGTCCGGTGCCAACCGCTAACCCCGCCTCTGTTTCTCCCAGCCGAGCGCTGGCTCCGGCTTGCGGCTCCCACAGGCGGAACCCGCAGCGAGAGGCTCCCCCCGGCCGCGGGAGGGCGCCTTTCCCCGGAGCCCGGCCCCAGCGGCGCCCTCCGGGGTCTGCGAGCGGGGAGCGCCGCCTGCCGGTGGCACAGCGCGGAGCAGGGTGCTGGGGGCCGGCAGCAGCTCCCTGCAGCGCCCTGGTCTCACCTCACCCCCGGGTTTTTCTCCGCTGCTCCGCTCGAGGCGAGAGCTCAGATGATGCTCTCCTTGGCTGTCACTGATGCCCGCAGTGCAACAGGAGAAGTGCTGATGGGATTGCTGCAGTTTGTCTAGGAAAAGTAATTCATTTCACTTGAATCCTCTTCTGTTTTCCTTTTCCAAACATAAAGAAAATTTTGGTTTATATTTTACTTTATTTTTTTGAGAAGCAGCACACTTTCAGATGTCTATATCATTAAAAACCACATGGTCTAAAATGAGTACCAAAGATGTAGTTCTGATGTTTTTTTTAACCAAAGCCTTTAGTAGCCTTTCAGCAGGTAGTGAGCAGCTAATTACCACTATTAATCAGAATAAAATCTTAATTTACTCCAATTGAGGGTATTAATTTTCCATTTTAAATGGTGAATGGCAAAAAAAACCCCAATATCTGTTACAAATTATCTGACCCTCTCTGCAGCATATGGTTTTGCAGACCAATTTGATCAATGACTGTCAGAGCCCCGAGGGCACTAATAGGCCTTAATGGCCCTGAGCAGCCTCACCTAGGGCTTCCCTTCCACAACCTCCCTGCCCATGGGCTCAGGAGCCTGTTTTAATCTGAGCCTTAGACATTCAGTATCTGCTGGAGCTGCTCTTCAAGAAAGCCGGTCTCTGATTCAGCCGCAGCTATACCTTGGCTGTCCTTGGATCCTGATCTGTGGACTCAGGTCCTGGACGGATATTGGATCTGTCTCATCACCATGGCCCTGTCTGGCCATCCCAGAACTGTCTGGTGCTGGCTATTTTTGCTAGACTTGATCCTGAGCTGTGGACTGACTTCTTAAACTTGAACTTGGACCTGCCTTGTCACCATGGTCTTGTCTGGTGATCCAATATCTTAGCTGAACCTGACTGCCTCCTGGCCTGCCCTGCTCTCTTGCTGGAGGTGGCAGGATGGGTTCTGGCTGGTGAGGTCCTGCCCTGCTGGCTGGATTATCCCTTGGGTCCTGGATCCTCATCCCTTGGAGAGCAGCTGGCCTTTGCTGCAACCTGAAAAATCTAGCAGATGAGGTAAAAAATACTGGTTTATAGCTGCTACATGCTACCAAATATTAGTAGAGGCCATGCTGACATGGTGCAGTTTTAATATAAATGCTGACATCTCTGTATTCTTTTGTAGAACTCATCTTGGACAATTGTGAAGAAGGAGAAGAAACTATATTTCTGAGGTGCAATTTAACCACTGCTGTGACAAGAAGCCAGCAGCTGTGCTACAAGTCCTGGGTTGTCTTCCCTGTCCAGCAAAGCCTGCAGGTTAGGATGTATTTCACAAATAACATGGCTGTGTGAGGAAAAGACTAGCTGGGGCAACCACATGTTGAAGAGCAAAAGCGATGTGGAAAGAAAATGACACATTACAAAGCTCAGTCCAAGCAAGGAGGTTACAAGGTCACCTCTAAGTAGTCAGACATTGAAGATTTCCATCATCTTGTCCATCAACAAGAACATGTGAAAACAGGTAATCAAGAACGTTTACAACTGCTGCACCTCTTGTTCATAGCTAATGTTATAGAAGTCTACTTGGATTTCAAGTTAGAAGACTTTCTTACCAAGGTGGCAAAAAGCAGTCCAAAAGCTTGGCTAGATTGTACTGAGTGTGTGAATGGATTAAATCTGTGCAAGAAAGCATTTGAGTGGGATGTACCACTGTATTTAGAGGTATTTCAAACAAATGGCACCTCCCTCTTGCACAAGATCCTTTCCTTAGTTTCATTACTCTAATTCTCCTTTCTTCACCCCCTCACAAGATGTATCTGTACAGGATCAGTTTCCAGACCTGAGAAAGATTGAGGAGTCCAGTATGACGTGGGTAGAAGGAACGATGTTGTGCTGCTTTGTTGCAGCACTCTGGAGAAGGTGGTGGAGTTAAGCAGTGGCAGAAGGTTCTTAGCTGTGTTGGCCTGTGGAGTCCTGGACGTAGAACTAAGCAGCTTCCTGGGCTCTGCCAGACCCTGTCAGAAGTGATTTTCAGAGCTAGCCTCCCTTTGCTCACACCTCAGTGGTCCTGATACTCACCTCCAATGGCACAGCTGAAAATCCCATGTCAATCCATGCCAAGTCCTGTATCACACCAGCTCTGCCCTTGTTGCTGTTTGGTGGTTTAGGTCTCTTTGGATTTGGCACGCCTTTGTGTCCTTTGACTTCTTTTTGAACCGTGGCACTGAAATAGAAGCAATGGTTGCATGAAGCAGATTTCTAAAGAACATATTGCCCAGCTCCAAAAGAGGAATAGCAGAAGATTTGAGCACAGGAAGATGCCCAAAACCCAGATCCCAGCCTGAAAGAGCTGAAGTATAACCTAACAGAAGTGTTGGCTCTTCTACATTTGCCATTGTTGCTAACTAGCAATAGAAAAGCACAACAGAACTAAGCAAAAAGAAACATCAAGCCTGATGTTTCCCTGTACTCCCAAAGGGAGTAGCCATGCTTCCCTGTACTCCCAAAGCCTGCATGTACAGATGATGCCCATCCCGCACCCATAGGACTCACATAAGCCTCAAGGTGCTGTGACATCACTAGTCATGTAAATACCTTTGAGGAAGTAAAAAAATCATAGAATCATAGAATGATTTGGGTTGGGAGGGACCTCAAAGGTCATGTAGTTCCAACCCTCCCCCGCCATGGGCAGACCTTCACTA
Organism: Psophia crepitans; assembly: GCA_013399095.1. Lineage (NCBI taxonomy): Eukaryota > Metazoa > Chordata > Aves > Gruiformes > Psophiidae > Psophia > Psophia crepitans. Next base: position 112,906 of record VWZZ01003253.1, read on the forward strand.
GACCAGGGTGCCCAAAGCCCCATCCAACCTGGCCTCGAACACTTGCAGGGATGAGGCCTCCACAGCTTCTCTGGGCAACCTGTTCCAGTGCCTCACCACCCTCACAGTAAAGAATTTCTTCCTAATATCTAATCTAAATCACCTCTCTTTTAGTTTAAACCCATTACCCCTTGTCCTGTCACTACACTCCCTGATAAACAGCTCCTCTCTGTCTTTCCTGTAGGCCCCTTTAGGTACTGGAAGGTCGCAATTAGGTCTCCCCAGAGCCATCTCTTCTCCAGGCTGAACAACCCCAACTCCTTCAGCCTGTCCTCGTAGGAGAGCTGCTCCAGTCCTGTGATCAACTTTGTGGTCCTCCTCTGGACTTGTTCCAGCAGCTCCATGTCTTTCCTATACTGGGGACCCCAGAGATGGACTCAGTACTCCAGGTGGGGTCTCACAAGAGCAGAGTAGAGGGGCAGAATCACCTCCTCCTGCTGGCCACACTGTTTCTGATGCAGCCCAGGACACGGGTGGCTTTCTGGGCTGCCAGCGCACACTGCCAGGTCACGTTGAGCTTCTCATCAACCAGCACCCCCAAGTCCTTTTTCCTCAGAGCTGCTCTCGATCCATTCTCTGCCCAGCCTGGAGTTGTGTTTGGGATTGCTCCAATCCATGTGCAGGACCTTGCACTTGGCCTTGTTGAGCTTCATGTGGTTTGCACAGGCCCACCTCTCAAGCCTGCCAAGGTCACTCTGGATGGCATCCCTTCCCTTCAATGTGTCAACTGCACCCCACAGCTTGGTGTCATCAGCAAACTTGGTGAGAGTGCACTCAATCCCACTGTCCATGTTGCTGACATAGACGTTAAACAGTGCCGGTCCCAGTACCGACCCCTGAGGAACGCCACTCGTCACTGATGTCCACTTGGACATCGAGCTGTTGACCACAACTGTTTGAGTGAATCCATGTGTCTCCAATTTAGAGACAAGGATGTCATGCAGGACAGTGTCAAATGCCTTGCACAAGTCCAGGTAGATGACATCAGTCGCTCTTGTCCACGAACGTTGTAACCTCATCGTAGAAGGCCACCAAATCCTCATAAAAGGAACCTGGATGTGGGCGTGACCTGCTCATATTTAACAGAGCTCCTCTCCAAGTTACCAGTAGGTGTTTTTCTACTGTGCTTTGCCATGCTCCATGTTGAGATCATTTTTCAGAAGCTTTGTGGATGGGCTTACAAAGAGAAGAAAACCAGGGAGAATGCACAGGATGAGGCTAGAAGAATATTTGGCTCCACACGTTCAATCATAGTAAATATGTAATTGTACTACCATGTGAGGGAGTATTTACATTGATGCATCAGCTTTATTTTACCCTGTGCTAACCAAACCCGTTATTTTCACCTAAGAAATACAGGCAGGTATTGCCCTCCCTTCATTCTAGAGCTGACACAATCCCCTGGCAAGGCAGAACCACTCCCCCACCCCACCCCCAGCCAGGATCCAGCTATGCAAGAGAAACGAAAATAAACTAATCCGGAATTTCCTAAATTGTGAAAGAGCTTGTAGGTTTTTGTCCTGGTTTCAAATGGGATAGAGTTAATTTTCTTCCTAGGAGCTGGTATAGTGCTGTGTTTTGGATTTAGGATGAGATGTTGATAGCACACTGATGTTTTTAGTTGTTGCCAAGCAGTCAACTTCTCATCTTCTCACACTGCCCTGCCAATGAGAAGACAGGAGGGGACACAGCCAGGACAGTTGACCCAAACTGACCAAAGAGATATCCCATACCATATGGTGTTCTGCTAAGTATGTAGCTGGGGGGTTGGCCAAGAAGGCAGTGCAGCTTAGGAACTGGCTGAGCATCAGCTTTTGTTGGTGAGCAACTGTTCAGCTGTGTTTCATATATTGTTTTATGATTATTATTACTGTTCTCTTCCTTTTCTGTCTTATTAAACTGTCTTTATCTCAATAAATGAGTTTTACTTTTTTTTCTTTTTTGATTCTCTCCCCCATCCTGCTGTGGGAAGGGGAGCAGTGAGTGAACTGCTGTGTGGTGGTTTAACTGCCTGCCAGGTTAAACTATGACAACTTTGAGTTTGGATTCAGTAGTAACTTAATTAGCTCATGCATCTTTTTAGGAGGGAATTGTCTGTCTTAAAGCACCTCACCTTACAAAAGAGCTTCCCCTGATCAGGTACCCCAAGTGGCACAAGCAACAAAAAACTGCATGTCCCATTGCATGATTCCTCCACAATTGCAGCCAGAGTGCTAATGGGAGCGTAAACAACAGCTATGTCAGAGGGTACCTTCGTTGACAGGCACTTTTCTGAACTAAGGAGAGTCCATCAGATCCTTTTCCAAAATAGTGTCTGTGTCCTGCAACTAACTATTTTTGGTCTGCTGGCCTTCATGCAAGCTTTTGTGAGAAGGAACAGTGCCCCCGTTCCTCAAGAGAAATGGCTGTGGCATAGCAGGAAAGAGAGGAGCAGCTCCACCCCCAGCCCTGGACACGCATGCTTGTGCTGCTTCTGTGCCATGTGGCTGGTGACAGGCTGCCCAAAGAATATCTTGCCTTTGGAATGACATGAGAATGAGCCAAAACTTGGCAAGGCACTATCTTTTGTATTTCATGATGGCTTTCAGTGCAGGAAGTCAGTGCAATTGTATTCACACCCCTTTGGATTTATCCCACCTGATACTTATTTTTCATGTCATGACAGGTGGAAGTAGAGTTTATTAGTCTGAACACTTAGGGCTCTGATGTGGATCTTGTCTCCGGTAAAGACATCACCTGAAGATGGCTTTGTGCTTCTTGGATCTCTTACCTGTGAGATAAGAAGTCTTGCATAGGAGGTAAGCTGACTGAGGGGATAAAGCGTTGTAGACTGTGAGCAAAGCTCTCAGGTATTTAAAGCAGTTCTTGTGTAGTGAGATTACTCCAAGATTCTTACAACCACTTCAGTTCAAAAGCAGCTTGTTTGAGGCCCCATTACCAAAAGTAAGAGTGTGCAAAGATGCTGGAGCGGAACTGCCTCTAGAGGCTGACCTGGAACGGGTTCGTCCATGGGGTAATTCAGGCTGGAAGGGACCTCTGGAGGTCACCTATCCAACTGCCTGACGGGTGGCTCAGGGCCTTGTGCCATTGAATTTACCGCTGCCCCATTTTTTGAAATGGTGAAGTTCTGTCTTCATGACCTTGTGATGACGGGACTGGGTGGCGACTAATGGGGATCTTGTGTGATGTTCGGGCCATGTGATGGGACGATGTAAGACCTCCTGCACACAGAAATGCAGCTGTGGCCTCCCACAGACAGCACGGCTGCTTCCCCCTGCCCTCCCCCAGGGCGCCCACTTTCTCTTGACTGGGCTGCATTCCTGGTGGAGTCTGGCTTAGCCGTGTAAGAGGTGATTCCCTTTTCACCAGCAGACCTAGGGGCAAATGCCTTCCCTGTTTGTAATAACTATTTTAAAAGCGTTTTGCAATGATCTTTGGTTCTTCTGCCACCGTGTGGCTGACAGAAGGATGCGGGGCTGGCTACCCGCTGTGCGTGATAAGAGCTTGATTCTCTTAGTGGTGATCACTTAATGAACAAAGGTCTTCTAATAAGGATTGGCTGTGAGCTTTCTCCCTTGTCTCAACCCTCCATGAGGGAAAAGGGGATTCACAACTCCTAGGCAGCTCTCCACTCCCAGTCAGAGCAGAGGAGTACTGGGAAGTGCTCCTCAGCTTGGGATCCCCCAGGTCCTCCAGCAGCTGAGCTATGCGGGGTGTTGCTGCAGGGGGCTGGTGGGGAAAAGCATATGCTTCCTTCAGCCGCCCTGAAGCCGAAGCAGTGTTCCAGCTATGCCCTGCATGGCTACTGCAGAGGGGAGCTGAGTCCTGCCCCGCCAGGACTGCTGCTGAGCAGGGTGTTGAAAAGCAAGTGAAGTGAATGCCTGCTAGGACAGCCCATGGGAGATGCAGAGTCAAGAAAGGCAGAAGCCGTTTCCAGCGTCAAGGTTCTTACCAGCAATATCAAGGTGGTGATGATTGCAGTGTGAACAGGAGCACGTGTGAAAGTACAGGGAACAAGCTCTTAGGGGTGCAATGGGGTCTCATCACTGACATCCCAATCTGTGTCATACACAAGCGATCCTGGTTAAAACACATGGGCGCTGGTTTTGGTGCTTGTGTGTGTGTAAATGGATGAAATACGTGTAAGAATGCATGAGTGGGTGGAATCATGTTATTTGGAGATAGTGTCATAGCACTCCTACAAGCGCTACAAGTCCCCCCAGTCCTACAAAGGAATAAGAAGCAGGTGAAGCCCTCAATTTCCAATATTTATTCATACTGAAACAGTAATACTCATACTAATTTATGACAGTGATTTATGGCCTTGCAAATAAAATGTATTAGTATAAGTATTTGGAGTTATACTTTCATCACTTTTGTAAAAAGGAGAGAGCAAGGTGGTACAAGAACATCACTTGTAATGGGGGTGGGAGGGAGGGAAGGAAGGAAGGAAACAATGGGAGGACACTTTCTTTCCCAATTGTGATGCACTGAAAAAAGAGGAGTGATGCAGCTGGGAAGTGAATGTAACTGTCAGCTGCTGCCTCTCAGCACTGGCAGCACAGCAGTGTGGTTTTCCCAAGCACCTGGATAAAAAGCAGGAGATGAGGAGCCATGTGAGCTGTCCTTTTGTATGCTGAGAGCTGGGATTCTTCTTCTGTGTCTTAAATTAACCAAGTGTTGCATCATCTTAGCCACGGATTTCTCCAACTCTCATTCCCGAGGGAAAAAATGATGCAGCATGTTGCTGATGTGGAATTCATGATCAGGGGACTCATTCCTCAGGGAATGGCTCCACAGTGAGGGGAGCACCGTGCATCCAAATGTGCTGCAAGAATTGTGTGCTTCAGGCCTGCTTCCTTCCTGCTGAAGCCTTTTACTGATGGGTAATGAATGAAAACTCCAGTGACTGTGTCTTCTGAAAGGTTATCTGGAAAACAAGCTCACTTACTTTTTGGTTCTCTAGCTGCAGTATCCCCAGATGGCCCCAAACAACAGGTCAGAACATGGGCAAAGATGAGTTATGGTTCTTCAACAAGTACCTGTGAGTCCAAAAATGCACTTGGGCATCTTGGAGCAATGGGAATCCATACCCTACCTTGACTGACTATGCCGGTGAGTAACGATCTGGTGAGAAAAGCTATGCCAGAGCCTTCTCTCAGTTGGAAGAAAAGGCTCCAACCCCTCATAGCAGCTAAACACCAACTGTTTTTTGAAGTAAGGCAACAAAAATTGTCTGCTAGCCCTGGGGAGAACAATTAGTACACAGCACTCGCCTCCTGCTTGAGCATGCTTTGCCCAGCACTGTGTGCAAGTTGACTTGCTGGTATCTGGCACAGAAGTGAATGTCACAGAGTCTGTACTGGCCATCCCCAATAAAGCAGGTGATCTTCAGCTCTCCTAGAACTTCTATCTCTGCACAAGCAAAAAGAAATATTGCTTCAGAGCTTCTACTGTGAACACATCTCCTCCCTGCACTTCCTCATGGCAACTCTTCCCTAAAGAGATTTTTAGATGCCTTGTACAAATCCTGCCTCACCACTCCAAAAAGGTTTCATTTTCCCTGATATGTCTCCATTACTTGTATTAGACATCCCAATGCTCTACACAAACAAACGCAAAGAGGAGGAGGGGAAGAGAGGAAGAAGTTAAATTAGAAGAACTCAAGGCAGTTTTCCATTGCCTTGCCCTACCATGAGCACCATAACAAGCAAACGAGCCAAGAAAGTAAGATTTACAAGAAGAGCTACACTCCTGGGTGCAGAAGCCAGAGTAAACAAATTATTTTTAGGAGTCTATTAAGTAAAGTGGATGCTAAGAAGCACAGGACCACAAGAAGCAGAGCTAGGAGTAAGGGGTGAGGTAGCCTCCCTGTGCTTTGCCTAGCACACCATCACTACTGATTGAGTCAAGACTGGTTCAGCTGCTGACAAGTCCATGTCAGCTTGTTTCCTGCCCATGGGACTTTGCCCAAAGCACTAACTAATCAGAGCAACCGATCCTTAAACCTTAGTTAGAGACTTCCCCAGGAAGCACTTTTTTTTGCAGTGCTGCTCTAACTCACTGCACTGCATGTCACAGCCGCCCACCAGCCCCAGTCACTGGACATTAGGGGCACCACCTCGGGGAATGCTAGTTTTCCTGCTGGGACCCCTCATTTCAGCCTCTGGGAAGTCAGTGGTCAGGTCCCCAAAGGTTCCACTCACCAGTTCAGGGCACTTCTGTATCTACTGACAGTCCTTGTCTGGAGTGGGCTTGTGTTCCCCACTGAGGCTTACAGCTCTTTCTGTCTTTATTGTATTGACACAGCGTCATCTGTGTTGGTAGAAGACTCTTGTGAGGAAAAAAGATCAAAACTGTAGTCAGAATAACATAACTCTTGAGAGAGATTTCCCAGCTCCCTTGCCTATGCACATTCCTTTTTTGCTTGCAACACAAGGCCCAGTTTCATCTAGAACAGCATTAGTTCAGTAACATGGTAAGTCTTTAAACAGATGGCATCCACGATCCCCTGAGGAGAGAGGCTGACTTGATACCATGTTTTGGTCCTTTTGGCACCATGCAACATGGTGCCCAGGGTACAGGACAACCCTACAGAAAGCTTCACAGTCTTGCTCCAGCAGTGCTCAGCCAGCTGCCAGCACTACAGCCTGCAACAGCCGAGCTGGACACCAGCAACTGCATTCACGGCAAAACACAAGGACAGATCATCCTTCCTTTGCCCTGGTCAGAACTGAGGTGTAGCCCAGGAAATACAAGTATTTATACCTAGTGGCTTGACAGGAATTTAAGAAGTTCTTCGTATGTTTGAAGGTGTCCAAAAGTTTCCTCTTCACACTTTTCGCCACCCTCATACTTCCCTGTCAGAAAAGGAAAGCTGAAACACGTCAGATCCTCAGACCCATCTCCTTGACTTCAGCCAGTGATGCAGCATGTCCAGTGTGACGGTACACCTCTCCTACCCACTGGGGTGCAGCTGTGAGCTCAGGTTATGCCACAGAGCCACAAGGTAAAATACACAGGGAGTTCATGACACTATTTCCTACAGTTTCAGAAATGTGCCTGTTCTACAGATGCCTCCTTTTTTTTCTGAAAAAACTGTCCTGCTGACAGTGCCATGCAGGGCATGGAGCAACATATCTCAGCAGCTGTGCAGCGATTCACAACTGGCTATGGGCACCCTCGTGCCAAGAGGCTTTCACCTCTCTGAGGGTGTCCCACCTCTCTGCCACCACTCAGTGCGTGGTCTGTATATACACAGACATGCTCTGAATACACAACAGTCACTGCAGAACTATGTCTGAAAAAGCTCATTCCCCTGCCTGACAGCCACAACTGCAAGGTATAAAGAAGATGCATGTCCTCTACACACCTCTTCCCTTCATCTGACCTCTAGGACAATTCTTACTCAGTAGACTGAACGGATTTTCCTGACAGCCAGAAACCGAAAGGAAGTTATACAGTGCTCCAAACCACACAAAGAACTGTACGTTTTTATGCCCAAAAATTTAAGTATTTACACATATAAGCACGCTAAGCTTCTTCATAAATTCTCCACTCCATAAGGTGAAGGATGGAAGAGAAGTTGCAGACCATGACTTCATTTAGAAGCAGCTAACCATTTTACCCCAAGGGCACTGCAGCTCCAGACCCCTGCCCAGCACTACACAGATCCTGGAGCTCTTCACAGAGCACTTACTGCCGCTGTGCTGCCGACCAGAGGCTCAGATCACTCAGCAAATGAAGACTTCAGAACACACTTAATTTAAAAGCTCAATGTAGTATCAGGATTATGTTTGACAGTGTTTCTTTAATAAAAAAGTTATGTTACTTTCCCAAAGATTTGTACCTTTTAAATGAGAATTTGATACGTGATGATACCTTTTTTCAAGTACCTATGCTTTCTATTCCTACAATTGTCATTTTACCCACTAAAAAAATCCCAAAGGCTGTATTAATTTGAATTAAACTGAGAACCTTTGAATATCCATGCTTAAGATGAGGTACTTGAGGCACAAAAGCCAGTGATGTTGTCCTCCCAGCATCCTTGTGGAGTCAACAGCGCTCAGTAATTCAGCTACTGAAAATGAGACATAATAACGCACCACTGTGACTTGCTGAAGGACACAGAGAAGAGCTAGGGGTTCATTCTGAGTTTTCCAGCAGCCAGCCCACAACACACCACAAAGCGTCTTGTAATTCAGCTGCTGAAAGCAAGAGCTTGGCTTGTCACAGGCCACCTCTCTGTGATAACTCCCTTCAACGGCTTCATTCTCTGTTTCTGATGGGCTGAGTCCACATCCGTTTGTGAGAGGAGGAGGTACAACCACCAGGGCCAGCATTCAAGATGGCATTTGCATCCTGCAAGTCTTCAACTTCACCTTGCCTCTCTGCTGTACAGCCCTGTATCCCAGCATGTCCACTCTCTCTAGTAGAAACCAAGCAGATACACACAAATAAAAGTTCCCCATCTCCCACTGAAGCTCAGCTGACATCAGTAGCTGTTTTGCTTCTGAATACCTGTCTCTAACCTTACAGCCATGAGAACCTCTTGCCCTGCAACAGCTGAAGGTTCTCAGCTATAAAAAAGCGAACATGACAGTGTAGGTTTATCCAAGCACTGCTCCAAGCTGTGAAACTGGCAGCTCATCAATAGGGAAGGGACACTAGGCACTGAAATTCTTCAGATCAAACAATACATCCTTAAACAGGATGCTAAAAGTAGAAAAGCAAACCTGCTTTTCCCAAAATGCACACCTCCCTTAGTGCTACAGAACATGACCTGTTCCCAAAGCCAGCATAACAGACGGGTGTCTGCACTGAAGTCAAATATGAAAAGCAGGGGGAGGTGGTTTCTCACCTGCTTTCTTAACAGTCACCCATCAGAGTGATTTGAGGTTGCTGTGGTTTAACCCCAGCCAGCAGCTGAGCACCACGCAGCTCCTCGCTGACTCCACCCTGGCGAGGTGGGGGAGAGAATCCGAAGAGCAAAAGTGAGAAAATTTATGGTTGAGATAAAGACAGTTTAATAGGTAAAGCAAAAGTCACATACACAAGCAAAGCAAGACATGGAATTCATTCCCCACTGCCCACGGCAGGCAGGGGTTCAGCCATCCCCAGGACAGCAGGGCTTCCTCACGGATAATGGTTACTTGTGTAGAGAATACAAACACCATGATTCCAAACGTTTCCCCCTTCCTTCCTCTTCCCCCAGTCCCTTATATGCTGAGCATGTCCTCATATAGTATGGAATATCCCTTTGGCCCTTCTGCCTTCCCGGGATCCATATTAGAGACAGCACAAAGAGACTCCCCAGCCTGGTACAGCCCTCAGACTACTACCCACTGTTGCTTCTCCATGTGGGTGGGGATAAGGCTGAGTCACGTAGAGCTAAAGCAATCAAAAGGGACGTCAGGGTCTTGGGATAGTCCCTGGAGGGGTCAGGAGCGCAGGTCATTCTTTCTTCCATCCTTCCAGTTACAGGCAGCAACATTGGAAGGAACAGGCAAAACCAGACCATAAACACATGGCTCCGTGGCTGGTGTCNCTTCTGCCTTCCCGGGATCCATATTAGAGACAGCACAAAGAGACTCCCCAGCCTGGTACAGCCCTCAGACTACTACCCACTGTTGCTTCTCCATGTGGGTGGGGCTAAGGCTGAGTCACGTAGAGCTAAAGCAATCAAAAGGGACGTCAGGGTCTTGGGATAGTCCCTGGAGGGGTCAGGAGCGCAGGTCATTCTTTCTTCCATCCTTCCAGTTACAGGCAGCAACATTGGAAGGAACAGGCAAAACCAGACCATAAACACATGGCTCCGTGGCTGGTGTCACTGCCACAACTTTGGGTTCTTTGGCAATGGAATGGTCTACACAGCACCAGGCTTGATGATCTCTGACAGAGTTTCAGACGGAAAAAAGGGGTTTTGCCCAGGAGCTAGCAGGGCTCACTGACAGAGCTTTAAACTAGGCATGAAGTGGGTGGGGGATGATAGCAACCTTGCCTGCAACAAGTGCTGGGACAACTAGCCCAGGTTGGAGAGATGGGGTGCTGGTGAGTGCCCTCAAGCTATTGCTCAGAGATGTGCTGGACATGGTGCAGCATGTCTGAAGTGTAGAGGTGATTCAGGGGTGCCTGAGGCAATGCGAACCGATGGGGAAACATCTGGAAAATACATCAAAGGAATCCCAGCCAGGAGGTCAGCCTCATCAGGGGCCCAGCTGAAATGCCTCTATGCAAATGCATTAAACAAGAGGAGTTGGAGACATGCGCATGCCTGCAGGGCTATGATGTCATTGCCATTACACAGACGTGGTGGGATGACTCCTATGACTGGAGTGTTGGGATGGAAGGATACAGGCTCTTTAGGAAGGACAGGCAGGGCAGGCGAGGAGGGGGTGTTGCCCTCTATGTCAATGACCAGCTAGAGTGCTTGGAGCTCCACCTTGGGATGGATGAGGAGTTGACTGGAGCTTATGGGTTAGGATTAAAGGGAGGGCAGGGGCAAGGGATGTCATAGCAGGGTCTGCTACCTGACCAGAGAGACCAAGTGGATGAGGCCCTGTATAGGCAGATAGGAGCAGCCTCACATTCACAAGCCCTGGTCCTCATGGTTGAGTTCAACCACAGTGATATTTGTTGGCAGGGTAACACAGCAGGGCACAAGCAGTCCAGGAACGTGTAGATGATAACTTCCTCCTCCACATGATAGAGGAGCCAACAGGAGGGGTGCCATGCTGGACCTTGTCCTCATCAACAAGGAGGGGCTCATAGGGGATGTGGAGCTCAAGGGCAGCCTTGGTTGCTGTGACCACGACATGGTGAGTTCGAGATCCTCGGGGCTGCAAGGAGGGTGCACAGCAAGCTCACTACCCTGGACTTCAGCAGAGCAGACTTCGGTCTCCTCAGAGACCAGCTTGCTAGAATCCCATGGGACAAAGTTCTGAAGGGAAGAGGGGCACAAGACAACTGGCTAGTATTCAAGGGCCATCTCCTCCAAGCTCAGGAGTGATGCATCCCAACAAAGAGCAAGTCAAATAAAAACACCAGGAGGCCTGCATGGATGAATAAGAAGTTCCTGGGCAAAGTCAAACAACAACAACAACAAAAAAGCCTACAGAGGGTGGAAGTTCGGGCAGGCAGCCTGGGAGCAATACAGGGATATTGTCCAAGCAGCCAGGGATCAGGTTAGGAAAGCCAAGGCTCTGACAGAATTAAATCTACCTTGTTAAAGGCAACAAGAAAATTTTCTATAAATATGTCAGCGATAAAAGGAAGACGAGGGAAAATGTGGGTCCCCTCCAGAATCGAACAAGTGACCTGGTCACCCAGGATATGGCAAAAGCTGAGGTACTCAATGACTTTTTTGCCCCAGTCTTCAGTGGCAAGTCCTCTAGCCACACTGGCCAAGTTGCAGAAGGCAAATGCAGGGACCAGGAGAATGAAGAACTGCCCACTGTAGGAGAAGATCAGATTCAAGAATGCCTAAGGAACCTGAAGGTGCACAAGTCCATGGGACCTGACGAGCTGCATCCATGGGTCCTGAGGGAACTGAAGGATGAAGTGGCCAAGCCATTCTCCATCATAATTGAGAAGTTGTGGCAGTTTGACTGGAACAAGGGGAAATATAACCCCCATTTTCAAAAAGGGAAAAAAGGAAGACCTGGGGAACTACAGGCCATTCCG
>VWZZ01003254.1:0-31740 GCA_013399095.1 Psophia crepitans
TGCATTGCTCCTGAACTTGGAGAAAGTGATCCTTGAATACTAATCGGCTTTCTTGTGCCCCTCTTCCCTCCAGGTCTTTGTCCCAAGGTACTCTACCAAGCAGGTCCCTGAAGAGGCCAATGTCTGCTCTCCTGAAGTCCAAGGTAGTGAGCTTGCTGTGTGCCCTCCTCACTCCCCTGCGGATCCTGAACTCCACCATTTCATGGTCACTGCAGCTAAGGCTGCTCTTGAGCTTCACATTCCCAGCCAACCCCTCCTTGCTAGTGAGAGCAATATACTGTCCAGGCAAACATATTCACAGGGGATCTCTGTAGTATCTTTATGTAGCACAATGGAATGAGGTTTTTTTATATATTTATGTAAGTAATATTATAAGTTAGCATACCATAAAGCTGACCAGAGGACTGATCAACACACTGTTTCCTTGACTGGTTTTGATGACATTTTCTACCTCTCTGGGTTGAATATTTAACTTGTCTGTGAGGTTATTTGGGACTCAATTCAGTAATGCTTTCATCAGTTTCGATGACCTAGTAAGGCAGTGTTTGTGGGCATGTGAAAAGGAGGTGTATGTGTGTGGGTGGCTGTGAGTGGTTTTGATTTTTTTGTGGGGTTGTATTTTTGCGGTATTTTTTGTAGGTTTCTTTGGGGGGTAAGAAATGCTGTATTCCAGGATGGATTTAAAATGCTAGTTATCTTTAGGAAGGAGGGTGTCATGCTTTTCCTCCTACTGCTTGTTAATATCCAGACATAATGATAGGTCCTGAATTCTCTGCATTTGATACTGCTTTAATAATATAATTTGAAAAGTAATCTTGCAGTCGCTGGCCAACTTGGAACCGAGTAGGAGATACTGGTTTACCTGGAGGGACATGTACGCTCTTACGGTGATGTGCTGCTCCATTACTGTTTTCTTACTTTAGTTGTCTGTGAGGTTATAGCCTTACAGGCCAAGATCCCATTGTTGTACTAACATCAGTATAGTGTCAGTAATTAACGAAACAACATCTTATAGTTCTTTCCTTCTGTTGTGGAATGGAGTTCTTTAAACAATGATTGTTTTTCAATTTTATAAGTCCTAGGATTTCAGCAGTCACTGGTGCAATAATGCTTGATACAGGTATACTTATAGACGTACACATTAGTTCTTGTAAGTCAAATAACGTGTGAACTTGGTTTTACTAGTTGAGTTTTTGTGTTTCTCTACTTTGTTGCCAGAAGCAGGCAATGTTGCAGTGTCATTGACTTGGTCTAAATTTGTATGGTTGGACATCGCTAGTCATAGAATAGTCTGCAGTAATAAAATATTCCTGCAAAGAATACTGATTATAAAAACAAAACAACCCAGAACCACTTGGGCAGAGAATAGAATGCTAATTCCTGTAAAGTAGATGGCTTTGCGATCACCAATTTATTCTGCTGAACATGTGGTTCATGTTTATCAAAACTAACTTCTTTGATTCCTATGCAGGAATTACCCACCAACATGCACAGACAGCTACGTGCATCACTAGAGAAGGCTTCTTGCTCAAGGCCTAAACCTAGGTGTGCCTTGCTTTCTGAACATGTTAAATATAACTATTCCTGGATAGGTTACTTTTTTAAGGTTTGTTGTCTTTGGTTTTTTTTTTCCTTCCCCCCCTCATGCAAATAGGAGGATTCATTTGTGGATTGAAGATATAACGTATTCTGCAGTCTTAACTGATGAATACATTTTGAAAGATTAGACACAGGACATTTTTTACTTGAGTGTTATGGCAGATCAGTCAGGCTGCTCAGATTTAGGTGTTCACTGAACTGGCTTTAAACTTCAAACTGCAATACCTAAAAACATTTTTTTTGTCAGCCTGCACATGGCATGTACTGAGAGAAAGGGGATAACATCAGCATTTCTTTGCTCTCATTGTCTGTTGCCTACATATTTTCAGTCTACCAGTAGCAAGGTTATCTTTTTCTCTTCACTGCATTAGCTTTCAGAAGATTTCGTTGTACCATAGGATTCTAGAAATTGCGTGCTGGAACCTCTGCCACGGCTTGTTCCAATCCAACAGGAACAGAAAAATGGAGCAAGAATTATGTTGTCTCCAATAACATCCAATTTTTTTCATTATTTCAAAAGTGATCTGTTCTGCTGAATTTTTTTAAACATCTTTCAGCAAAAAAAAAATGTTGGGCATGGAGTAGTGGTCAGAAGCAGTAGCAGCTCCAGAAATGTGGTATCTTACACACACACTGCACCCCCCCTGCAATGTATTATTATAAAGTCATTGTTGGTCTTTGCTTTGTATTTATTTGTACTTTGAATCTGAGAATAACTGTTTGTAAACTACTTTGATAATCTTAACAATGAAAATACAAATGTCTTGTGACATGAAAAACCTCCAAATCTGGATTTTCATAGGGCTGCAAGAACACTTCTATTCCCTTCATTAGAGCTGTCAAAAATGTAGGAACATACATCATGGTGGGATGGAAAAGGTTACTTAAACTTGCCTAAGTAGCTTTCAGCATGAAACCCTAGCCTAGGCATATGCAGCAGTATTGGTAGTCACCTGTAGAGTAACAGTTGCTGGAGATCTCTGTTCTAAGACTTGTGTTCATTTAATAGTTAAAGCATCAAAATCTGAAGTAGTTTTATCTGCTGTGTGTTGAACTGGTTTGAAAAAAGTCAGCTGAAGAAGGGTCGTTCCCTAGCTGTTAATGAGGCAGGTGGGTCAATTTTAGTTAAGTCGAAACAAACTGTGAGTACTCCTGTTTACGCGTCCTAGCTGTGGGTACAGCAGTTATCAGCAGTACAGAGTACTTCACTTTACTGAAATCTGAAATTCACAGAAGAACTGATTAATTTCTTGAGTGTCAGCTTACGTCCATAACAGTCCTCTGCCCTTTACAGTTGTTTTGCAAATGCAGAGGGGATGAAGGAAGAAATGTGCATTCCACTTTTGTGGAATCCTGAGATCATCTTAGTGTTACAGAAAACGATATTAATGAGAAGCTGGAGAATTCCTTTCCGCTTTATTTTCTCTGTTCCTTCCTGCTCCCTAGTTTTTCTTCTTGTATTGATACTGCCCATAAGCTCATGAAAACAGATGTGTTTGAAAAGAGTGTTGAAACAGTGATGTTGAAAATAGCCCCTATTCTGGAAAAAGGTCAGGTAATTGTTTGTTGCAAAAGTAGATTGGAAACAGGTGTGGTGGTTTTTTTTTGTCATGTACGTTTTTCTTCCACAGCAGTGTGAAGCAAAATGTAACTAAATTCTGGTTTTGAAGTCCCAAAGCAATGCATTATACTTTTAGGTAAACTAAATCTCTGCTTCGAAGATATTGTACATCATTGAGAGTGCTTAACTGAGCAAAGCAGCAGTTGTTGCTACTCCCTGCTTTTCTCGTCTCCTGGGATACAACTTGTGTTTTTCATGTGAGTTTCTTAGCTTAATTGTAGGTAGGTGAAATCATAGATAAAATGAAGATAGTAACAGGTATCTCAAACCTGTGCAGAATGGAACCTGAAATAATATTTATTAACAGTGTGCTGTATATGGTTAAAAAGTCTGCTTCTATTTATATTCTGGTGCTCTGCAGGATCTTATTGCACCTGGAATATAGTCGGGTCCGTATATACAAAGTTATTTGAGGGGGTGCTACACAGTGCATGTTTCTTCAATTTTATAGTGGTTGTTAAACTGTTAAAAGACTTACTTTCAGTGAATAATCTTGTTTTGATCTTGAGGCGGAGGGCTGGGGAGTGGGAAGCCTGGCTAAATCTGGAATAAAATTTTTTTTTTTATGTTCTCTAGTTTAGGAGATTTCCTTTCATAAACTTGAAGGCCCAGTATGTATTTTTGGTGTTGCTTCCCTTGAAGTGTAGTTGCTCTTGCACAATACTTTCAGATCTTGCATTTTTGAAAAGTAAATGGAGTTGCATGTGTATGAGGTTTTTTTTATATCTAGATGTTTTGGTTAGGAAATAGTCTGCAAAGTGTTAGGGAGCTATCAGGTACTGCCTTGCTTTCTAGATAAGATTGGGAAAGAATGAATTGTGAAATTAGGTAGCTGAGTTGTATGCAACACAGTGATTGTTAATTTAAAAGTTCTGACATGTATTTGTACTTATTGCATATGTCATGTAAATGCCAACATAAAGCCTACCTGTTTTTTGATTAGAAAAATCACTGTGTTATCTTGGATGTTTATGCATAATTAAAAGGTCCAAAGTTTGTAAAGATGTCTGTTTCTAATTTTAAACCTTTCAGTGATTTTCATTGGATGAAATCATGGCTGCAGGTAACTGGATGAGAGGTTGGTTTTGCACATATGCAAGGCATAGCTTTTTATTTACCTGAAACAGATGAGTTGCCTCTTCTGGTCTGTATAATTATTGTCTGTAAAAGAAAGATTTGGAAACTACTTATGTACCTCAGGGTAGAATTTCACAAGTATACCTTTCTTTTGACAGCTAGAAGATGGACACACTTTATTTGACTACAATGTTGGACTAAATGACATAGTTCAGCTTTTGATACGTTCTGAATCTGAAGCTCCTACCTCTACTGCTGTGACAGATCAGGATGGAGAAGTCAATCCCTGTGCTGTTTCCAACTGCAAGAACAAAGTCAAAAAAGCAAATAGTGGATCACCCAGTCAGCCAAGTACATCATCTCGCTCATTTCTCATTGATCCTGGCATTGGATTGTACAAGGTATGTACAAGCTTTAAAAACTGGAAACTTGCTTTCCGCTTGTGGGTTTAATTTTATTGTTAAAAAAAATTATTATATAAAAATGTGTATCCTCATTGCTTTCTTTCATGATTTGAAGTAATTCCCCAATTTGATGTGACTCAGATTGGCTTCATTTAAGCTGACTTTTGCAGAGTCAAACTCTGACATGTTGTGTTGACTAGAATATGTTCTTCAAAAAGTTTAGAGTACCTGTGAAACAGAAATACCTCCTGTGAGCGGAAGCAGATAATTAAAAAAAAAAAGTGGGAAAGTGTAGCTTTTCCCTTAATTATTTTTTTTTCAGGCTGCCCATGTATTTGTTTTAATACTAATGTTTCAGTGTTACATTACAACTAGATAAACTATGGAAATACACAATTTCTTTAAAGTGCTAGTGATTTAATGATTGCTGGTTTATTGTAGTTTTTTTAGAAATGATGTATATCATTTGTTGTTAGTTTTGTACCTCACTGAATTTTTCGATAATGTCATTTAGGATTACATAAGAGCACCAAAAGTTTAATTTAAAGAGAAAATGGGGAGTTTCCAGATTGCTCTCTCCTTGGTTATTTAGTAGTTCATGTATATATAGGGAATGGTAGCATTTTACCTCCTGTTTGGCTGTTTCCTTTAAATAAGAAATATCAATAACAGTAATAGTTTTGCAGGAAAATGGCTGAAACCACAGAGAAGGAAAAGGAGGTTAAGGCTGCCATACCTATACAAATTAATCTCAGTTAGAGGAATGCTGTTATTTAGGTCTGTTATCTGAATGGAAAGTTATCTTAGTTTCATGTAGACTGTTACTTAATGTTTCAGTTATTACGGACAAATGGTAAGTTAGTTACTCTACGTTCTTGTAGCATTTTGTGCACTGAATTTTATTAATTCTCTGAGTATTCGGGGGGTCAAAAATCAATAGCTTGAATATAGAGACCCAAGTTTGTATGCTTCTCTTTTTTATAGATATCTATTTTATTTTCCCTTCTATGTATCTTTTCTGTATATTTCCAAGAATAGTAAAAATTGTATCAGGTAGACTTGTAATTGTTTTATTCATTATTAAAACAAAATAGAGCGGAGAATAGTGATATTTTCAAACATGCTCAATGAAACCTATTGAGTCAGATGGAATTTTTGCAATCTCTCATACTAGGGACCGGACCTATTTCCTTCATTACTTGTGAAATGATCACTCTTTTCAGACAACTGTATGCCTTTAATACATATTGAGAAAAATAAGGGTACAGCCATTGCATTCTTTGCTATTTGTAGGTGACAGTAGGAATGTATAGAGGATTTCTACTTACGGAATCAGGAAACTTTCAAGGTTGTATTTTTAGCCAATAACATAATTGTTTAATAAAAGTCAGTAAAAAAGGTGATAAACTAAGATGTTATGAGTCTGAATAGATGAATGTATTTAATTATTTTGAATTTGCTTATTTGTCAAACAATAAGGAATTGTCTAGTTACAGGAAGGAATAGTTTATTACAACTTTTTCTGTCTGAGGGAAGTCCTGTGCTTTGCTGCATCTGCATCCAGAGCTATACTCAGCAAGATACCTGTTACTCCATGTTATGAATAGTCTCAGCCTCTGTACCCTCCTTTCTCTTTCTGATTTCAGCTACCAAAAGGAGAGGTAGTATGGAACTTGTAATTTGGAGTAGGGAGGGGGAGAAAGTGGTAGAGTTGATACTGGAAATAATAGTTAACAATAATTATTGTTAGATGATTAAAATAGTGTTTTAAACAGAGTTTCTCTGTATGGTCATTGTATATTATGTAAATCAGAATGATTTGGCTTGTTTTATGTTCCAGTTGTACCTGACATCTGATATTTGCACAGACGCTGAGGTACTAGTAGTGAGTAGAATTGTGTGACTCCTATTCCTTGTTACTAAGACTGAGAATTGTTAGTGGTGTCTGATTTAAGAACTGGGGGTCCTTCCCAAGATGGCCCCGGCATGTGGAGGACGTCACATTGGCTAAGCAGGATACCCATGGCTGATCTTCAATGCCTCTGGCTAAAAGCTGCTTATAATCCAGTTCTCAAAACAGACACCACTACCATGAAATTGTTGCCTGATGTTCCTCAGTGGTATGTGGTAAGAATTATTTGCTCTTAATCTTTGCCAGGGTGGGAAGGCTGTTGTGTGAGTATGCACATCAAAATATGGAAGGATGCGTTGGAGAGGAATGATTAAGGGAGTTTGCACTGTGTTTTGTTGGGTTGTGTTTGTTGGGGTTTTTTTTCTTTTTTTAGGTTTTTTTTTTCTGGTTTTGATGATGATTTTTGACGACTAACATGGCTTCTCTAGCACTTTCATAACTCATTGCAAGAAATAGCAGCAGGTGAGGGTATCCTTAGTAATATGAGTGTGTCTCAACTGTGTTTTTGCGGAGGAGGAAAGGAAGCACTTTCAGCTGCAAGGAATCCAAATACGTAAGGTTCCGGAGGGATGCCTTTGTGGGAGTTCCTTCCAGAAAGGCCAAAATCCACTGTTTATGTTTGAAATGGATTAATATATTTAAAATGAGGGTGTCCTTCTCTGATTTGTTAATTATGTAGCTGAAATTTTCATCCTGGTAAAAAGCTGTACTTTGACTGTAGGTTGTAAGAATAAAAATGAAAAACCCCATGTTGGTATTTTGCATGTAAATGTAAATGAGAAGAGTAAAATACAAAATAATGCTTTCTTGGGACAAACTTGTTAGCTCAAACTGCTGTCAATTGTGTGTTCAAATACCTAAGGACTGCTTCACTGTAAATACTAGAAGTTATTGAGTATGTTTTTTTTGGCTTGTTCCCGTGAAAATACAGTGAGATCGTTCAGTTCATAGAAACTAGTCTTTGCAGTTAGTAGGAGTTAAGTATTTGTCTGCCGCTGTGTTGGTACTTGACAAAGGCTGTAGCTTAAAGCATATATATACGTATATTTATGTATCTCTTACTGTTTATGGTAAATGTTTTCTATAATATGGCTGTGCACTAGTTCTGTAATAACTTTTTTGTGCTTCATGTACTGTTGATGAAGCGTTCTTTAAATATTTCTCTTCTTTTGAGTGTTCTCAGTGTTGTTAAAGAAACATCTGCTTGATTAGCTGAAGACTTGAGAAAATGAAACATAATTTAGAACAGTAAAGTGGTTTAGTTGCTTAATACCAGTATTATTGTGAGTACAGAAGGGAGAAATTCTGAGAGATAGTTCCATTTCTTACAGTCACAAGATTTTGGCTGACAGTGGTGGCAACCTTGTTAGACTTGTTTCTTCCCTCTCTCTCCTCAGGTCTTGAAGGGTTAGAAAAAATATTGCGGGCCAGAAAGATAGAAGGTTGAATATTAATTCCAAGTTGGAGGCTGAGGAAAGTATTTAAACCCCCTTTGTTGTGAGCTGGCATGTTGAAGCTGTGAATGATTATTTATAGACATAAAGAACAATTGGTGAAGCAAGAGGAAAGGATAATGGAAGACATTAACTTTCAGGTTTGGAGGGGAAAAAATCTAGCCCTGCTTTTTAAAATTAGAGATTATTTTCATACTAGATTTTAACAAGGGAAGAGTAATAAAATACTGAAAGTGCAACATGTTCATGACTGCGTGTTAAGTGAACTTCCTCATGATCAGCTAGTTACTGCAGTTGATTGTTTTACTGATAACAAAGTTAAGCAGTAGCATAGTAAGTTGTCTTATTTATTTTTTTCTTTATTGGGATTATATAAAAGAGGCATAAATTCATTACTGAATTTTTCTTTTAGATAAATGAACTGGTGGATGCCCGTGATGTCAGCATTGGAGCCTGGTTTGAAGCTCATATAGAAAATGTTACTCGAGCAACAAAGGGACATAAGAATGGTAAAGCTCAAGGAAAGAGTGGTAACACTTACAAAAGGACTAATGGAAACTTAAGTCAAGATCATTCTAGAGAAAGTGCAAATAATTTGGACAGTACACCATCCACTTCTTACTCAGACTGTATGGACACTGATGAAGAAGCTATTTATCATATCAAGTACGATGAGTAAGTGCTCCTGATACTATTTTGAGGACGTCACATATTGTAATTTGGTTTGTATAAACCAAGAATTTCTTGAAGAAGCTTGGAATCAAAGAAAGCAAGTTCAATATTTCAACAAAGGAAAAAATTACTGAAATTATAATGCTTTTCAGTTGGATATAGTGAATCCATTGGGAGTAATGATATTTATATACTTGTCTAATACTTCTCAAGTATTAATTTCATTGTCTTTATGAAATTTAAAATCCATCCTTCTTATATAAGAAAAAAAAATTATAAAACTGAATTTTTACTGTGAGTTTTTTTCAAGTAAAGTATTGTTTAATTTTTTTTAATGATTCCCTGTGTATATCCAGTTCCTGTCATTGGAGTTAAAGGAGAACTCTCATGAGAGCAAATTAGTTACTTGATTTGGATCAGTTTTATTCCAAATAGAATAATCATGCACAAAATTGCATGTCTGTATGTACAGTAAAGGTTTCTTGTAGAGAACTTAATGACTGAGGACATTAAACTGATTCTGAAGTGGAGAGAGAGTGTTAAGGGCAAGTTTTGGTTTTTTCCTTGATTGTTTCACTCTGTAGTAAAAACAAATTCCAGAGCCTACAACGTGTGGGAGGGAAACCCTGATTTTGGAAGGGTTTCTTATTTATGAATAGATTTTGTACCGCTTCATTTGCTTGAGAAATTGGTCCAGATTTTTTTAAAAATAGTAACAATATTGTTAAGCTTTTAAAGGAATAAAACTTGAAATGAGTTGAAGATTTTTAATTTTTGGTACTGAGGTTAGTAAAAATTATGTAGTATGTGCAATGTAAGATTAAGGTAGTATGCAAAGTATATTAAGTATTAACTAAATGTAGATTTCCAATGTGTTTCTAGAGCAGCTATTTCAGCTTTAGTTATTTTAGTACGTAACTGAGAAGCTGACTTGCAGAGCACTTTTGTTGCTCTTACTAGTAACAGATACAACTTAATGCACCTTTTCAACTCTTATGTTGAGTTCAGAAAACCTGAATTTGATATCTGCAACTGTGTAAGTTTTCTGCTTTAAATGTTAGAGAATTACAAAAGTGGAAGTAGAAATACAAATATTTCATTGAATATTGCAAGAAATACATGAAAATAACTTAGTCAACCAGTATGATCAAAATGAAAATATTCTCTCTTGAAATTACATGCCTATTGTGGTATGATTTCAAAATCCTGGCTTTACGATAATTTTTACAGTAGTGTGGATATATGTAAGTTAGCCATGCACAAACATTTTTGAGAAATAGTGTTTGTAACTGTTGTGGTGAAATTATGTTCCTTATTTGTAGATACTGTTGTTCTTCCTGAGTTAAAAGTACAGAAGTAGAAAACGTTTTACAACAGGTCTGATTTTTCTTTGGCAGCTCACACTAAATTGAAAATAGTGACCTATCTTTAGCGGTACTTCAGGGTGTAGCTGTTCCCTTTAAGCAGGTGGACACGGTTCTTTTTACTATAAGACTATATATAGCAATTGTATATTCTTAGCCAACAAAATTAGATAAGGCACAGAAACATTGTGTCGCAAGGCAGTCATTGAAAGCTCAGTTATTTAACTCATAACTCTAAGGTATTGGAAGTTTGAGCTTTTGGAAAGAAAAAACTATTGGAAGGCTTTCTGGAAAGTGAGACTTGCACATTTATGCATGATTAGGTTTTTGGCGATACCTAACATGCATATTCATCTGGTAGCTATGTGCTTATACCACTTTGCTTGTTTTTGTACATCAGTGTTTATTGCTGGTGTCTGTACATGACACGTGTCTTGCCACTTATATGCTTGATGTGAGTAAATAGGAAGGTCATGGTGTATTTCACTACACAGTTGTTCTCTGCTCCAGAAATTGTTTATCTCCTCACTCTTCTTCAAGGCTCATATTGTACTACCAGTACTGTCTTCTGCACAGGACCTGTTCCTGGGTGTTTTGTGCTTTAGCTTTGGACAGTGCATTTTGCTGCCAGAAGTACTTGGCATTCTCTAGTCTGTCCTTGATGCACTGTTTTGGAGAAGCTCTTCTACCTTTATCTCTTCCTCCTGTTAATCAAGATGATGATTTCAGCTCTGCCTTGCCTACAGCAGACATATTCTTACAAGACATGAAAACACTTGCCATTATCTTAAACACAATAAAAATGGCTTACAAGCAGATGACATAAGCCTGGTGCCTGTAAAGCCATCAGAATTACTTTAATATGTTGGAGGGCCTATGTATCAGGGGTTGACACAGGTCCACAACTTCTCAAATCATCCCTGATGCTTAGTTTTCAGACTGGTTCTCCCTCTCTGCCTGTTATATCCTTCCAGCTGGGAAAAAAAATCACCAAAAAGGATACAGTTGAGGGATAAGTCACGTGTAGTGCATTGAATTGGTCTACTCTAGCCCCTTGACTATGAGGTGTTGTTGTGATGAATAGTAAATATATTCCACTATACCAGGTGTTGTGGCAGGCTTAGTCTGATCCACCCCATCCCCAAAAAAGAGAAGTTCAAACAACATTTTTTTTCTTTTTTTTCTCCTTCTTTCCCCCTCCTAGTAGCTGGAACCAATAATGCTAATAGCAATGTTTATGTAGGAATCTGGAAGTTTGTGCAACCCCATCTCAGGACCAGGTCTTCTATTATCATAGACCCAGTTCTTGCAACAAAGTCCTCTAAGACAGGCCTGTCGTGCCTTGCTGTCTCCAAAAAACACAGATCCATGTCTTGACTCAAGTGAAGGCCTGAAACTATTACTTCTTTACTTTCCTTAGCTGTCCCACAGGTATTCACATGGTATTCATAAATTCAGGACTGACTTATCTCAGAACTACGTACTTGGGAATTTTATCCAAAAGTGTAGCTTTACCTCAGTAATTTTCACTTGGACTGTGCTTGTCAGGAAAGTTCATCTAGTAGACATGGTGGTGTTAGATTGATGGTTGGACTTGATGATCTCTGAGGTCCTTTTTCCAACCTTAGTGATTCTATGATCTTTAGCCTCAGTCATGTCACTCATTTACACTGGAACACACTTCTCTGTGAATTTTATTGGGAATGGTAAGAAAATCTGTGGAAGAGTATGAAGAACTAATTAAGAATTTTAATTTGAAATGTATGTGGAAATTATGATGCATTTACCCTCCGTCCACTGGTTTCAATGAGGTATAATGCTGCCCTAGCCAGTGGTTCTGTGTAGTCCTGTGGCTGTGCACAGGGGAGACTGGGTCTGTAGTGCTTGCTTGTATGTTCCACACCTGACTCTTTAAAGTAGTTAAAACAGCATCAACAGATCTGATGTTCATCTGGTTTTGGTTTTCTAGCTGGAAACATTTGGCAGTTCCATCAAGTGAAGAATCCAATCAATCATTAATTCTTTCTCAACAAAATAACTTCTAGGTCACAGTGTACTCCTACAAACAGCTGTTCTTAAAGGATGAAGCATGACTTGTCCATCCCTTAAGAGAAAGCTGGTTTTAGCAATGGTGCTGCTAGATTTATGTATCACAAGTCCCGTGGAAAACTTACACATTGTTTTGCAGTTTTAGGTTTGGTAAAGCTCACTTTCTTCTAATCCTTCATTTCATAAGCGTGTACTTTATCTGAGGGGCTGAGTCTTTATTTCCTCTATTTCTTGTTTAAACAGTGTAGTTACAGTGAATATGGAGGGGAAAAGTATGGCAGAGCTCTTCTAGCGAAGAGAATGATTAAGAGAAATTAAGCTTTCTGAGGAAGAGTTTAGTTACAGTAATTTCAAAGGAGTAACTACTTTGTGGCTAAACAGAGCTCTTCTACCAGTGTGACTGTTGCAGATGGGAGGTACTACTTTATCGCTTCTTGATTTTGTAGAAAGCAGAATAGCTGAGTTATTTCTGTTTTGTGGTTTCCCTCCCTTCCTGTCCTCCCTCGATCCCCTGAGACTGTATGCCTAGCATTTACCTAAGTCACCTCAGTAGTTGTAAAGCCCACATATTTCTGCAGAGAGATGTGGTTCTGCTTGTAGAAAACCTGGTGCCATTCAGAGTAGCAGAACTTAGTTACAGATTAAACTGTAGTCAGTTCTTGATAAGCTCAAAGACTTACCAGGCTTAGGGCTCTTACTCCGTTCTCTTCCTCACTGTGAAGATGTGGAGCTCATTATCAGTTTTATTAATGCTGACGTCCAGTCAGTACCAACTATCTTGGTTATCCAGTTGTTGCTGTATAGCTTTTGCCTGATAGTCCATCTCCTGCATTCAGTTTCTGAGTGCAGCCTTTTACCTGGAGCCAGCATTCTTTATGTTACAGATGTGTTCCTAGCTGTAGCAGTGCTGTCTTCCTCCCCTTCTACCACTTTATTTACTGTATTTCCATTTCTCCTCTGTGTTGGTATCACAAAGAACCGCTGAAGACTTTGAAATCAAGGTTGTGCTGTCAAGTTTCATACACTGCTATCATACATTTCCTCTGCTCCGAGCAACTGTCTTATAATACAAAAGAAGATGTGAACCTGTTTTGAAAAGAAGAAAGCTGAATCCTTATTTGAAAGGACTCGTGAGAAATCTAACACGTGCTTAGATCCTAAAGTTAACTCAATTACTGTAGGTAGAGCCTCTAGCACAGCTAGGTGAAGAATCACTTCTAAATCAGGAGAAGGACTTAATGTGGCACCATAAGGACATGTCTTGAAGTGCTGTGTCGTACAAATTTGTCCTTTCTTTTTAACTTACTCTGTTTCATATTTGTTGCTTGTGCAGCACTCGATACAGTCTGCTTAGTTTCAGGGAGATAGTTCTCTCGGAGTGTTAACTACTTGATGGTTAGCTCTTTCCTGAAGCAGTGTGAGGACTTACTGATTTACAGACAGTGTATTTTCCTTCCTTTTCGTGTTTAAGTCATTTGCAATGAAGGCCTTCTGTTTAAGAAGGATCTCAGTGATAGTCACAGGAATGTTGGATGTTTCTGCAGCCTGAGAAATGTCTACCTATATGCAAGTATAGATTTAGTATGACTCAAGTATAAGTAACTTTTTTCAGGGCCATTGTGTTTGGCTGCTGATACCCCTCTCAGGTTTTATGTCAATCAACAGAGAAGTTCAAATTAAACCTTGGGGTAATATCCACATGATGTGTCATAAAGTACACTGTAGTTGGTTATTCTAGGGAACAAGAAGGATCATCTATTTACTTCATGGTTAATATGAACTGTGGAGTGATGCTCTCTGAACTCTTTGAGATCTGGAAGTAGGCTGAGGTCTTGTTGTTTCTCAGCCCAAGAGATTATAGTCAAGTCTGTGTTTGTTCTGTGTAAGGTGTGTTGGATGTTTTTGTGGTCCATAAGAATTTACAAAGATATCTCTGATGCTGTAAAGAGCCTGTCTGAAAAGCAATGTGGGGTAGGATGCACTGTGAGTTACATGCCCAGCCTGATTCTGGCAATTTAGGTAGCCAGATGGTTGTTAACTGTTAGTGGGGTTTCCGAAAAGCTTTACCAAGTTCCTGGATCTATGCAGGCGGAAGATAAGAGTATTTCTCATAGTAGTTTTATTAAGAATAGATGATATCTTCTGTGTCGTGTGTCGTCCCCCCCCCTCCCCCCAAGTGTTTCATTTTACTAAAATAGACTTTGTCATTGTTGCTGAACAGGAAGACTTAAACCTGATGGACTTAGTTTCCATGTACATTAGGGTTCTTGTTGTCCATTAGTGTCCCTCTTCAAAGAAAAGCTCTTTGGTTGATACTTTTCTTTGTCTGATGGATCTTCAGGATTCTTACCTTGGTCCTTGCTTCCGTATCAGTACACCATCTATCAGTGGGTTTCCCAGGCTTCTCACCTTGCACTTTACTAAAGCGAATGTTTCTCCTGGGTTTGGTGACAATGCTGCTGTCTCTGAGGGATCCTCAACATTAATGAAGTATAAAACTGGTATTTGATGTTATGCTTCAGAGCATGTGGCAACCACCTAGCTACTTCTGTTTTTCAGCAAGTTGACCTTCGTGATTTCTCTCACACAGGGGGAATGACAGCCTGTATGAGTTTCAGTGGTTTGTGGGTTGTGTTTCCTTTCTTTCTTTCTTTTTTTTTTTTTTTTTTTTTTTTTATATTACAGGATTTATTTTGGGACCTAGACTAGGTTTTGACTTAAACTGAGATTCAACCTGCCTTTAGTTTTGGTTAGAAAACCAGTTTTCTATCTATGTCTCTGATCTTCCAGGTAGCAGTAGAAAGAGGATACAGCGATCTTAGAGATTGTATCAGTGGATGCTCCTAACTTGAAAATCCATTATAAGACTGCTAAGGCAGAGCTTAAGTTGCAATATAGTTTAACTCTGGCATTATTAAAGGATACCACCATTCTGGCTGTCTGTAGAATATTAGTACTGGCTATTACATGTGTTCAGAAGCTATGCTGTGCTTGGATGTGATCCTGCCATAATTGCTGTGTAACAAAGAAATCTGAAACTCGCTCTGTCTAAACTGTGGGTGTGGGGAGCTACTAACTGTGCCTTCAGACTGATGTGTAGGTGGTTACGAGGTCTACTTAAGAGGAACTAGTTTCTCTGAGGTATCATTTCCATGTGGAAAACTTCCATTTCTATCCTGGAATCTGTATGCTGTTGGAGTTTTGAAGTTGAGTAGAACCAACAGCTCTTTCGTGCAGACCAAGCTGTCAGCTTTCAATGGGTGAACTTGTGTTGCACACAGCCTGGCAATTTAGGCATGATCATGAATTTGACTTCCCTAGGGTGATGGTCTCATTTACACCCTGGGTATGTGGATCCTTATTTCTTGCAGAGAACTTGGTTATGTAGTTGCTGCTAATCATGTATTTGCGTGGACTCCCTGTACCAAATATATAGGGCAGAAGGAGTGGTAAGAGGAGAATGTGTGCAGATCTGTGCCTGTTACAGACATAACTTTGTTTACAGAATAAACCTGAGTAATGCATTTCTAAGACATAAATTTACAATGGGTAGTCCAGTTCATTCTTCAGCATGTATAGTTAAGAACAGCATTAATTTTCCCCAGTAACTAGTAAGATGTTTGTTCCTAAGTTGCTGGTGCTGTTGCATCTAAATAAAGAGCTTGTGTTGATATACTGTATATGCTTTTAGCAAATATTATTACTTATTAAGACCTGTAGTCCTCAAGAATAAATTCACTAACTGTTGTGCTAAGAGTTGTAGTCATTTAATAAAAAGACATGCTCTACCCCAAAGAGCTTACAGCCTGCTTTGAAGGGAAGGGCACATAAGAATATGCCATTACCATACCTGTAAGCCTCAGTTAGTATATGCGTCCGTAAGCTTTCCATAAGCTGTGTAAAATCTCATTTTAAAAAAAAATAATGTAGAAAATTGGTAACCACAGTAATTTTAGACCCTCAGATTGTAAATGGAGTCCAGGAAAGGATTAGTATATGTGGTAGCTTATAATAAAAGGGACTCGGTGATCTGGGACACCTGTTGGACTCCTGCATTCCTAAGCGTAAATTGAACTAATTCAGTTGCATCAGTCTGTCAGTGGTAGCTTTCATTATGAGATGGAAGGCATGCTGTTAAACACTAATAAAATGCGTTGACCTGTCCACTCAATACTGCTGTGTTTTCATTTTTGTTTCTACTTTTGCCTAAGAAGCATCTGTAAGATTGGCTATCTCTTTTACCATTTTAAGCGTATTTGCTTCTGGAGTGTTTGAGTCCTGTTAAGGGCCTAGGCGTCTCATGCTAGCTGAAAGACATACAGAAACAGGAACCTGGGCAACAAACTTTCTTTGGGCAGATGGGGAACAGTGCAAGATGAAAAAAACAGTTTAAGAGGAAAAAAGTTGGGAGGGATCCTACTTGAAATTTGTTTTTTTTTTTTCTTTTTTTAATGTTTGTTCATTCCTCAGCTTTCATTCTGCTCAAATGGAAAACATTTATTCATGTAATATTTCCTATTGCAGGAGCTTTGAAGTCTTTAAGTGCAGGAGGAGGAGGTCTTTAAGTACAAGGGGAGTACTTATTGTCAAGATTACTTCTTTTATTTAAACCTTTTTCTTACACATCTATTCTATTTATTCAGGACTAATCAGGGTTGCAGACAGTAAGAGAAGTTCACCTTGAAAGTGGTGTGAGGAGAAACAGTTCCCAATGAAGGCTAAAGGTATTACTCATCGTCCTTTTTATAAAGGGAGAAGTCAAAATTTAAAGAAAACTGTAAGGCATTTTGTTTGAAAGACTGTGATAGCCTAGCACTCTAAAATGCTCTTTTCTGGGGCAGCTGTTACTCTTACAGAAGAGTCGTGCCTATTTCAGGTGATTAGTCTGTTTACACATTCAAAACTTTCTCTCATACAGGTTATTAGACAAAGCTAAAACAATAGGAGACCTTAATTCTTTGAATCACATTAGAAGGAGTGCCACTACGGTGTGGCTGTCTAGGTGTATTAGTTCAAACTTAAAAGTATTTTGGGGGAATAGACTGCACACTACTGCTCCTAATTTAAAGAATTGGATTCCTTGTAGTATTCCATGTCCCATTTGCAGTGGATTTCTGGACTGCATAATCTGTGGTGTAATATCTAAGTGTTTGCGTTTATTAGTCTTCAGAGTTTTTACAGCTGGTATTAACTGTAAGGCTTTGATTTCTAAGGATGTAAACACTTTCCACAAACTGAAAAGGAAATAGTTTGAGGAGAAAATCCAGGTGTTTCTTTTGCCTCTTTAGAAATCATATTATTTGAAGGGAGGGAAGCTTTGCTGTCCTGGTAGTTGTTGAGAGAACAACTGAAATGTAAACAATTAAACTTTTTTCCCCTTTAAAACTGATACTTGGCTGAAAAAAAATTAATGGTGTGGTCAGTGAGAACGAGATTGAACTCTTTCCACTTCCTACTTTGTCTGTAATTAGCTGTAAGTGTTCTCCTTACACAGTTACAGGATTGAACACCTGAGGAAAGGGTTTTCAGAAAATAAGTCTTTCAGTAATTGTGTGACTGGTCATCCTGTGTGCTAGCTAATGAAGTAGACCTTTTTTCCATTACATTCAGAATATTTAGATGCATTATGCAACATTAAATAATTTTTGTATTAAAAATTCAACCTTACATGTATTGCTTACAGCTTCTGAACTTCTGTCTTCATACGCTGTTTCCAGTTTGTATTCTTTTACAGTATCCATGTTGTCCACACAGTGCAACGGTGTAAGTCTAGAAGTTAATTCTTCGTAGTCTTCAGAACTAAAATCATGAGGAAATTAAGATGTTTCTCTTCAGGGTATTAATACGGTTTCTCAGTGTTTAAGCTTCTTAATTCTGTAATTATTAGTTGTTAGGTAATGTTTCCAAGATCATCTTTATGTTCCATGTGGCTGATTTTTATCTTTATTGGTATTCATTATTTCTTCCAGTCTGCCTTTTGAAATAAGTTACTTTTTTCTTGTAATAATAAGTTATCAGACCTACTGGTCATCTTTTGGAAGTGCAAGCACCCAGCTTTATTATCCCAGTGATATTTTTGTTTTTCCATTTGTAATTGTGGCTTAGGTGCTCTTCTGTTACAGTTATTCACTTTCTCAAAATGCTACAGCAAAATTATGCTCATTATTTCCTCAGGTGGCAAATTGTTGCGGAGTGTGTGTGGTGTGAATGTAGTTTTTATTCAGTTTTACCTTCTTAATCAGATTTACCTCCTCTATGAGTTCATTACTTTTTATTTCATCTCTTATTTGTGCCTTTCTATTCCTTTGTTTCTGGGTGTATATTGAATGACTCTTCTGAATTTCTTGATTGGGAAAACAAATTATACTTTTATTCTATTTATCTTGGAAAATAACAACTTAAGACATTGCACGCCTGCACTAACTTTCCTTACCATACTAGTATGGAGAGGGGATGGGGATTGTCTTTTGTTTTGAGAATTTTATCTTTCCAGTTCCAGTTTCTGCTAACAGCTGGGAAAAGTGGTAGGAGTATGTTGCAAGTTCTCAGTAGATTGAGCAGACTTGCGTATATTCTGACAAAAAGCTAATACGTTTTTTAGTATTTGAGTGTTTTAGGAAGGAGAAGATACTGACCAGAGCCAAGAAACACTGGAATTTTTACTTCATGCATAATTCTTTGCTATGGAAACTGTTACCACAGATACGAAATCTTAAAAAATACTTGCTATGCTGGTGTTAGTATTTACAGTTAGAAATATTACGGGAAAAAATGAAATTACATGGAAATACAGCTTAACAATCAACATGAGACTTCTCATGTTGGTGGTATTCGTTAAACTGTAATGATTATGTTTACTGTTATGATGTCTGCTTTTTTCAGTATTAGGTGCCAAGTGTCATGAAAAACCTGGAAAACCAAGATAATGTCCACAGTTGGTTTAAGTGAAAAGGCTGAATTATTTCATATAATCTTCATTTCAATTGTACAAAATCTATGCTAGCCCAATTAGAGCACTTCTGTGAAAATCTATTTTCTCTTGAGGATCACGTTAGGGTTTTAAAAGTAACTCAATAAATAAGAAAACACTGTCAGTAAACATTCATGTCTAACAGGAGTCCTTTGTTTTAGTTTGCTGGAGTAGGTTTTGCATCTCATTCTTGAAGTTTGTTAAAAGATCATATTTATTCTCTTTATGTTTTGGTTTATCTATGGAAGTCCATGTATTCCCATTTTGTGATACTATATTTAAATACTACTGTTGCACAACTAAAACATTAGGTTTTTAAGTTAATGTGGGATTTTTATAAATAAACGTTGGGAAAGTGAACGTGGAGGTAGTAGCATTTATTAATTTACTTAGGTAAATTGTGGCATTACATACATATGAGGGCACAAGATTACTTGGAAGTACTGTTTAATTAGTATAATGAGAAATGGTGGTGTTGTGCTTAACGTACGTAGTGTGACTCTGTCACAAGCCTAAAGCTTGTGACAAATGCTGTTCTGCCTCGGGTGTCAGTTATGGAAAAATGTGAATGACTGAATGTCACAGAATGACAGAATGATTTGGGTTGGAAGGGACCTGAGAGATCATCTAGCTCCAACCCACCTGACATGAGCAGGAACACTTCCAGGGATGGGGCCTCCACAGCTTCTCTGGGCAACTTGTTCCAGGGCCTCACCACCCTCACAGTAAAGAATTTATTCCTAACATCTAATCTAGATCTCCCCTCTTTCAGTTTAAACGCATTCCACCTTGTCCTGTCAGTCCCTCCCCTTGTAAACAGCTCCTCTCCATGTTTCCTGTAGGCCCCCTTTAGGTACTGGAAGGCTGGAATTAGGTCTCCCAGTCGAACATCTGCTAGCATTCACAGATGTCCATAAAAGCATATTTCTGTGTGTGAAGGCACAGCAGCAAAACTTTCAATGTCTGTACTTTATGCAAAAGAAGGGTGAATTCTGACATGGAAAGTCTCACTCTTTTGTAAGCTATCTCTTTTTTCTTCCAAAAGTTTCTGTGAGCTCAATTTCTGAGCTTAAGTCTATGACCAGCCAATGAGGAAGAAAATCACTCAGTGAAGAGTCTGCCTTGTTTTTCTTTCCTTGGAAAGCAGTCAGTTTTTTTTCTGTCTGTTAAAGAGGGCTTTGGGGAGTGTCTTCTAGTCATGCTGATAAGCCATCTTCTTTATTTAGGTTCTTTCATCAGATACTTCCAGGAACAGAGGTGGAGACATTGTTAACAATGACAATCTTTGAAGTACCTCAGCAGTACTGTAGGAAAAGATTGTGTGTTGTATAGGTGTGGGAAAGATGACACAAATCTGAATTTGGAAAAAAAAAATAATAATTAAGTAAAAATAATTTGGTCCAAAGTTCTTCCAGGAAAAACAGAATGTGAAGGGATTTTATTTTTATAAGAGAATAGATTTTTTTCAGATTGGAAGTAAGTTTCTATGAATGCAAGCTGTTGTAACTCACACGTTTTGTTTTTTTTTTGGGGGGGGGGGGGGATGTTGCTGCATTTTTTTTTTTGGCAGTGACACTGACACTTTTTTACTATGTATTAGTTATTTTTGCAATCCCACTGATCTTGTATGTACTTCTCGGTTGATTATTTTCGCTGTACACATAGATGAAGTCTGGTTTTATCTATCTTCTTTAGTCTCATTACATCTAAGCCCTATTTTTTCATTTCAGAGTGCGAGTAAACTGAATCTTCATTTGACTGTGTTACTTGCTGTCTTCTCCAAACTTTCGGAAGGGTTTACTGGAAGATGAATGAAACTGGCTAGTAGCTTCAACATAGCTGTCTTAAGATTTCAGTAGCCTGTTATACTATAGCACGATGTCATTGTTTAGGCATTCAATAAAGTAGACATTATAGTTGCTTTTTCTTTGTCGTATTACTCGTAGATGAATCTATCCTACGGGTTTTGTGGATATTGTAGTAGAATATATATATTATATATATGTAGTATATAGTAAAATAGCATTTTTTTAAAGAAAAGTTTCATGACATAAAGGTAAACCACAGATGTTAGATCTGCAGTACACATTCAAATTGTAAACAAAACCAAGTATAAAGAAATTAGGAACTGTGGAGAGTTACATCATAAGAGTCTTCCATTTGGATAATGGCTTGATCCCAAGCACCAGTCTTTGTATGATATAATTCTCGTCATGCAGATTATTTTTTTTTAATAAGGATCTGAAAATGTTGGGGAAAAAACTGTTTGGTTTTAACTTTTGTAAGTAGATAAGGATATGGTTTTTTACTTGGCTGTTGCTTTATCTAAAGGTACAGCCACTTTTAAACTGTTGTTCATCTTTCTTTAAACAAAAGAAAGAATGGAGATAATGCCAGGCCTAGGTTTGTGCACGCACCCCCCAACCCCCTCACCTGTAGTAGCAAGCTAGTGTGCTAGATTTAATAGACGGCATGAAACAAAGCAAAACGAACTTGTTAAAAATGTCTTTAATTATATCAGTGGGCTTTCAATCAGCTGTTTAGGAGTAGTGGAGTAGATGTCTTGATATCAGGCTATACTCTTATCAGAGCCTCATGCTGTCACTGACAGTAGTTTTACTATTTCTTTATGTAGTGATGCAGTAATTTACAATGTCTGATTTCCTCAAGACCTCAAAGTGATCTTGTTCACTACAGGTAGGCAGGCAGGCTGGAAAGTGACAGAGCCATACTTTTAGTAGTAAGAGTAGGATTTTGCCATTACGATTTAACAGTGCCGTTTGTTAAAAGTACATTAACTGTAAAGTGTGAGTGCTCTTGCTAAAATACCAATAACTGCATGATGGAAAAGTAATGTAAGATACATGATCCTCAGCAATGTTTGTTAAGAAGGAAAAATGTATAGTTTTAATAGCACTTGTTTATAGGCAGTGGACTTACTTTCATTTTCTCTATTAAATTTGTACTATGACCTTATCTAGTCCTAGTTAAATGATGGAAGATTCTTTATTTGCTTACACAAAGTATCAGAAAGGAACTTCACTGTTTTAGTCTAGCATCTTAAGTTTTACTTTTTGCAAGAGGCCAGCTTTTTTCTGCAAGCAGCATTTTCATCATGTCCGTATTGTGCTGTTTTTCGAGCACATATGAAAACTACAGTCTCTACTATAATTGAATAATTGCCTTATACAGAGGATTTAAGAGGGCTGTGGTGTCAAACTGGGAAGTTAACATTTCAAATCATAAAAGCTTGCTTTCTTGCATTGGTATTTTAGTTGTAGTGCTGTCAAATATCACTTGCCATTCTGCTAAATGAGTCTTTCTCAACTTGGAAAGGAATTGGAGCTCTTCAGAAATTATTCATTACTCTTTGGTTTTGTTTGTTTTTTTCGTATGTGTGATGTGATAACATACACCAGGAAGAGGAAAACATCTCTTATAAATCCAAGCAATTTGTGGGTAATATTATGTAAAATACTGTGTAAAAAAAAAAAAAGTCCCCCAAATTTTCAGTGAAAAATAACCAAAAACTTCTTAATTATCATTTAGTGAACAATTAATTTCTTTTGATATTGCATTCCTTACTATATGCTGCCAAGAGAAGTGTGTTTTCAAGAGGAAGAATGATTTCCACATTTATTTTTCTGGGGGTTTTTTTGTTTGTAATTTGAAGGGAGGAACACATTAAATTTGTTAGTTCGTGTATCTCATTGAGAGTCTTAGTTGTGTTTCTCACTTACTACATTTTGTAGTTATATTTTTTTTTTAAACAATGCATGGAATGTGGATTTGGACTATATTCGCCACATGAGTTTGATATGCTATGTTTGTAGGGTTAAATTTTTAAAAAGAACTGTCCTAAATGTGTTGTTACTGGAGTTAGTGGAAATGTAACAAATGCATAAAAGCAAAGCTAAATTAGAAGTATGCAGAGTTGAAGAACCTACTTTTAATCTTCATTACTTTTTCATTGTCATATTAATTGGAATATTGACTTTACTGGGAGTAAACTGGGGCTATGTGCATGCCAAAACCTTGAACTTGATCACATTCCAATCAGAGTCATCCAGTGCTTATAGATTTACTTAAATTTTTTTTTTTGGAGAGAGAGGAAAACTCATGGCAGCTGTTTGTTGCATCTGAGATTCGTCAAATTCCTGCTCTGTGTTTAGATGAAAACTAAACTTTCAAAAGGATATTAGATCAGATTTTTGTATTATGTTTGTTATATGCCCAAAGCACGCTTAAAAATTTATACTTTTCAAAAATTGTCTGTGATTTCTTACTGTTACAGGAGTCTTAGTCATGACTGTTGTTGGTTTTACTTTTTAAGGTACCCAGAGAATGGCATAGTAGAAATGGACACCAGTAATCTTCGACCCCGAGCAAGAACGATTCTGAAGTGGAGTGAACTAAAAGTGGGTGACGTGGTGATGGTTAACTACAATGTTGAGACTCCAGAAGAAAGAGGATTTTGGTTTGATGCAGAAATTACCTCTTTGAGAGAAATCTCAAGGACTAACAAAGAGGTTCATGCTAAAATTCTGCTGGGGTAAGATTCGTTTGACCAACTCCTAAAATATCTACATATCATAGAAAGTATATTTGTTGGATTATTTTTTTAGTCTACTAGTCATCACAAGATTAAAACTAATGTCATACTTTGATTCCACAACTGAGTCATGGAATTACAGTGCATGGTTTTTACAGTGTACAGACTTCGCTGTGAGTCAGAATTTTTACATTTCCTGAGATTGCTGGAGGCAACCATGAGGCTTCATGTATTATCTGTGATTCAAATAGATCAGAGTGTGTTTTTATTTATGTTCCTTTGTGTTATATATTTATACATTTATATTAATTTGTGTATATTATATGTTCAATTCTACTGAAAGCTGAAGAGTCTGTTTTCAGTAGTTTTTGAGGTAATGGGGAACCCGTAGGTCTCACTGACTGTTAGTCATCTGTGACAATTTGAGTAAGAACTGGCTAAGTGAATTTTTAAATAATAAAATATTTATGTGGGTATTATAGCTTCTGAGAAGTAAAATGTGGAACTAAGTTTTCATGTGGCTGAACTCACCTGAGTATCTTTGCTTTGTTTTCCTATTTAATTTAAAAACTTGTATACAGCTCATTAGGAACAATGTTTTCTGCATAAATCCATGGGATATTACTGTCAGTAAGCTGTATGATTGCCTTCTTAGGGATAAACAGATGACCAATCTTTATTGGCATTCTCCTTGAGGAACTCACTGTAACCTTCCTCCTCATTAGATTTCTTCATTCCTTTAACATTATCCTTTTCTGACACAAAAGAACTGAAAGCAAGTGGATGTAGTCTGCCATCTCTACTTATCCTTGCAGAAGAGAGAGGTGTATGAGTACTTACATGTTAGGTGTAAAACTGATGTTAAAATTAAACTGGAACAAAAGTTGACTTTCCTTGTTCTTAAGAAATGACTGATTTAATGTTGGCATGTCTCACATTTATTCAGTGAGTAGTATAACTGTTCCGGGAGTATATTCTGTAATGAATTGGACTATTCACGTATTAGTGTAGTTTTCTCTATGAGAAAGGAGAATTTTTGATTCTGGAGGAAGACTTACAGTATAGGACATGGTTAATTGGAAGAGACACACGAAAGACTTTTGATCAGGTGCAATTCAATATTTTATGTTAAAAATAAAAATGCAATCACACCTAGTACTGCGAAATAGGAAAGACATTGACTTGCTCAGTCATGCAAGTAAATGAAAATCTGTTTTGTGAATGGCGTTTAATTTTTGAATAACAGAAGTTTTAGTAGATAATCTCAGTGCACTATGGTGGTCTTGTATTACGTAGAGGTGTCATACGCACTTGCTTTCTAGGCAAAGCAAAAACTTCAGATCTAAAGCAAGAAGAAATTTAATTGGTTTGAATTATTAACATGGAAGGGAGAAGAGATTAAGATATGGAGGCCAGTCTAGAGAGATGAAGATTTTAACTGTAATGCATTCAGTATTTGTATGGCATTTGGTGAATCACAGACAGACTTCGTGACCTTCTGCAAACAGAACTGTCCATATACCAGTTAACATGAAGTTCAAATGTCTATTGATAACATTTAAAACTGTTGCCTGCATGAATTCTTTCAGATTTTTTCCCATTTCTTAAAATACGGTAATCAAAATATGTTTTATATTGGGAAAAGCAAGCATGTGATGGCTAATAAAAAGTTCTGTTCATGCTGGTTGGAACTGTATAGGATAGTCTTTTTTTAAATCTAAACAAGCTGACAGTTACTCTTCAAATGTGAAGGTAATAACTTCAGATACTGTGAGTAGCATGGCAAGTACCGTGGGGTTCCCCATGGTAGTATTGACAGGCACTCTCCTCTGAAAGGAGTTGAGGGGTTAAGAAAGAAGGCACAGCTGACAAATGTCTTGTTCTAAGGTGGTGAAGAAGTCCATTTTTCAAATGGAATCTTAGTGAATTTTCTTCCTGACTAAGAATTCAGGCTTAATTTACATGTTAAAAGACTGTATGTGCAGTAATCAGCTTGGTTGCAGAAAGTAAGGTTATCTGAGCCCTGCCACTTCCGAAGTTTATCAAGGAATAATTCTGTATCACCTATGCTACATAAGTAATTCCTCTCAATTAACAGTAAAAGTGCAAGATAAATCAGCTAGTTTTCATAAACTTGTGTAAGGAACATGCTGCAACAAGAATCACTTTACATTTCAGGTATGTTGGTTTGCAAAATAAAACCAATCTCTTAGTGTTTAAATGTTTATTAATATGTTTTAATATAAATATATAAATATTAATGTAAATTAATTTATAATTGTTATTTAATTACCTTAGTCTTTATTATTAATCTAATATAATTTAAACTATTATTGATATGTTATCATCAGTTGTTACCATAATGTTAGCATTAGTTAATTGTTTTAAATAAAGGTGAAATCTGTTTTCAATGCTTTATGAGTATATGTTAGTGATTAATTGATTGTATGTTAATGACTAGTTATTTGTGTACTAAAGAACAATCTTAGCAGGCAGTAAAGGGAATGAGAGTTCTTAGGGTTGCTTCAGATACATTCTTGGCTTGGACTTTTTTCTCTTTCTGGTATTACATCAAACAGTTTTGTACGCAGTAGTTGAATGTTTGATTTATTGATCTGAATTGCTTTTGACAAAGATTTGGTGAAGCTATTGGCACAATGACAGGAAATAACAAGACTATGTACTGTTTGTGGTAATGCTTTGGAGCTGGGAGACCATGTGATGAGTACTACTTTTTTTCTACTGTTGACATACATGCATGATTGTTAGGTGTTACGTAGGTCTTAGTCATAACCTAAAGGAAATGTCCTGTACAGTCTGTCATCTTTAGTTTGTCTTCTGGGAAACAGATAGGGTTTAGAGAGTATTATCAAAGACAGGAGTGAGACTGAACAAGGTGAAAAAGAAATCGTCATACAGAAGAATTGACCACATACTAATAATTCTCATTTGTACTGTATTTGCAGTGCAACTGAAACTTGCAATTGCAGGATGTCTAAAACCTATCCAAACTGTACTTACTGTGTCTCAGATACAAGTACTAACGAAACAGAGGTGCTTTGACAGTGGAATATACGTGGACCTAGAATCGTAGGTCTCTCACAACTGTGTGTGTGTGCTTGCACTTCAGAATAGTCTCTGTGTGCGGGACATCTGAACTGATTTTAACTAAATTTGCAGGGTGTACCTCTATTTTTGAACATTCTCTGTTTTTCTTTTCTGGGAGTATCTTCTGTTTCATGATGAAAGCAGTTATTTGTAATCCAGAGTAGTATGATTTGTCTTTGCACTTTAAAGGTCATGTATCAAATGCCTGTTACTGGTGGGTGGTTGTGAGGCAAACTGTTCACAATTTTTTTTTAATGCTGACATAATTAAAGTCACCACACCAAAGTAGTTCAAATGGTGCTTTGCATTTTCTCTTTGTAAGACTTCAGGATAAACAGAGATAAAATCAGCTCTCACTTTTCTTCAATTGGCCTTTGAAAGTTTGAATTTAGCAAGGACTCTGACAATACCAAGTCTAGTATTTTATTTAAGCTTTTGGAGTTACATAAGGATATCGGAAAAATCTGTTCACTCTGCAGGTTTTATAGCTGTTGGACTAAGAGCATGTTTAATGAATTTGACATCTTTATCCGTAGTGGTAGTGGTAAATAAGACGATAGGTCCTAAATTTGCAGTTTTATGTTTGTCATCTTTTAGTTCTTCA
The DNA here is from genome assembly GCA_013399095.1 of Psophia crepitans. Classification (NCBI taxonomy): domain Eukaryota; kingdom Metazoa; phylum Chordata; class Aves; order Gruiformes; family Psophiidae; genus Psophia; species Psophia crepitans. The sequence goes on from VWZZ01003254.1 coordinate 27,387, forward strand.
GGTTCTTCTGTGAGGCTTCCTGCTTCCAAAAATGAAGGAATTTTTTGTTTTCAGATCACTCTTATTTTTAAATATGCTTACTATGTTTTTCTATGTAACCTGCCAGATCTGGGGCTTGTCTTCCTCATTTGAACTAATTTTTTCTGGTATGACTTTGTTCTCAGCAGGCAGTATGATACCTTTTCACAGTTTTTATGCTACTTGTACAGATTTTACTTTAAGCTGCCTCTTTTACTACTTTTGAACAATTTTTTCCATCTATATTTCTGATTTTTTAAGTCCTACATAATATTTGTTTTTATAGCTTTGCAAAGGTGCAGAATTTAAACACATTACAGAGTAGTGAACTAACAGTGAAACAAGTCCTGATTGTTATTCTGGATGATTTCAAGAGTTCCTGACTTTTGTGGATTTCTGTCTAGCTGGTCCAGGAAAAAGTGTTATTGGCAATTGTACTTTGTGTTGACACTTAGACAAATAATGGTACCATACTTCCTATCTCTTTCAGTATATATTGTGATAATCAACACATCACTACTGTTGTTGTCATAGTTTGTAGGTGCCCAATAATGTGGTTCTCATACTGTGCTGCTTCTTTAGGTCTGGAATTTCTGTCTGCATGGTTTATCCCTTACTGATGCTTGTATACTTTTTTGTGGTATAATTTTCTACCCGAAATAACTTACTAAGTGTTTTTTTGTTTTAATGTAGCATCTTTGACTGTTGCTGGTTGATCTGGGAAGACATTGTTTTGCTGATATATGGAATATTAACAAGATTTACTTGGAGCCATTTTGTAAAATAGCTTTCATGCTGTATCAGCAGGTATTCTAATAATAATAATTCTAGTTGCTGAAGAACCTGCCTGCAGCTTTCTTGCACAAACATAAAAATGGCATATTTCTTCTAGGCAACAAAACTTCTGAAAGGGTGAATTTGTGTTTCCCTCTTTCCTCTTCTCCTTATGACTTCAGTGGAGCTGGTCACCTACTTTGAAGAAGAGATCTCCTTTTGAATCAACGGAACTGTTTCCAATCAAGATAGATTCTGATTGTCCAAGAAGCCTGCTGGGATTTTTCATGGTGATTCTGTAGAGGTGATGCCTAGAACTTCTTAAGCACTTCTGTGAACTGCTTTTCCCTAGTCTCTACAGCTAGAGATGGCTCTTTTTGTGATCCACAGCCTTAGGTAATGATCTTGCAATTCTTAACAGGAATGACTCTAACAACAGGAAGAATATTTTGAGTCCCAGTTAATTATCCTGTTGGACAAAAGATCTCATGTTTGGGGGGTGGTGTTTGTATGTGTGAAAAGAATAATTTCTTTAAACTTAAGAAGCGAAGTTTACTGGAAATCAAACTGTTTATTTTTAATTTCCAGATTAGTTTTTCATCTTGCTTCAGTTGTGATTTCGTTCTTGAGGAAAACCTCAAAGAACTAAAAGATATAATGGATGTGAGGTCAGAATATTATTAAAGAGACTTTTGAGTAGCATAGTTTCTCATCTTCTGCAAAAAAAGGAGCCTGGGATGCAGAACAAACTGCCCAGAAAGTATTGGAACACACTGTCATCTACTGGGACTGGGGAAAGGTTGGGCCACTGGGACTGGAGAAAGGTTGCTGTCCAGGATATGTTACTTCAGGCAGATGTTGGAGATAGAAGAACAATATCTGACTGGGAATAGTTCATGAAGACAGCATGAACAGAGTGAGTCCTTTAACCACTCACTGTGGTAATTGTGCTCTCCACCAAGGTCATAAATGAAATGTAGTAGCTTGGTTCAGCACCTATGAAATCAAACCCAGCATATTTAGAAAGAATTGAAAGAGTACATTTTGAAGGGTATTTGGCTGACTTGTTATTACAGGTATCCTTTTCATGCTTTGTCTTTCTCCTTTCCCTTCTTTCTCTGTGGAGAAAAATTTCCATTTTACAAACACTCCCTAAATAGCTATGATGCTCTTCATTTTCCTGCATGCTTTTCTTTACTCCTTTAAAGAGGACAAATCTTCAGGAGCTTCCATTGTGCAGAGAGGAGTGGAAAGATTAGAGTTTTAAGATTGGTTACCCATAATAACTTCTCTTAGATAGAAGAAATATTTTTCTCTTGATATTTCCCTCTTTCTGATTCTTAGAAAGAGAGCATAAAAGGTAATTAAAACAAATTGTCCTTTTTGTGCCATTCTGCTGCACATTGCCTGTTCTTAATTAGCAATATGAAGGAACTGATATTTAGTTGAGTGTTTCAGTTTGCTTTCCCAAAATGGAGAGGAAGTAGACTGGTGCTTGTAATTCAGGCTGAGTCTTTTGGACTGTGAATGCACTGGTGTTTTGTCTGAAATTCTAAAATTTGAGTTGCAAACCAAGTTTGCCTTACTAGAGATAGTGTTACCTCTCATGCTAAGTAGCCCAGTTACCTAATAGCTGCTCAGCCCTTCTGGTGAAGGGGTAAGACTTTGGAGGACCAATCCTACTGAGGGAAAGGAGCAGGTAAATTCTGTGGGTCAAGATTTGTTTAATTGCACAGCTTGTTTCGGAAGGCATTTGGCTTTTAATACCATGGGGCCCGTTATTGGGTTCCTATCTGTCCCTGAAAGTTGTTAATCTTCAAGTGGGACAAGAGCATCTATGCCAACAGGCTGACCAACCTGGTGAGTAGAGCTTTGAGTGTTGAAAGGTCCATGGATGTTGGGTCATGTGCATGGAAAGCAAAAGGTACACCATGATGGGAGCAAGAGGGATCTTGGGATTGGTGAAAGGGATAACTGTACCGGGGCATGAATGCAAATACATCCAGCCTGAGAAATAAGCAGGAGGAATTAGTTCTGCATATAGTCATGGAACATTTGTATAGTGAAGACATGATGGCACAGCTCACATGACTGGAGTGAGAAATGGATAGATAGAAACTTCTCAGGAACGGCAAAGATAGAGATCAGGGCTGCCATGACATGAAGAGGTATGGATATAGGGAGCTCTTCAGGGGGATGATAACAATCTGGTTGAGAACTTGTGGGTCAGGATGGGAGAGTCCAAAAAAGATGATATTGTGGTGGTAGCTCACCTGATGAGGATGAGGAAGAGGACATACCCTTCTTCAAAAGTCTCTGAATTTGTAGGCACTGATTTTCATGGAGGACTCAAATTCCCTGACATCCACCAGCAAGATAACACAGGAACACAAGCAGTGAAGAAGCTCTAGAGCATGCTGGGGACAACTTCTTAGTACAAGTACTGGATAGGTCAATAGGATGATATACAGCTGGATCTATGTTATCTTTAGTATCAAGAACTGCTTGGGGATCAGATGATCGATGTTAGCCTTGGCTATACTGGCTGTGAAATAGTAGATACCAAGATCACAATGGAACTGAGGAAGGAGAGTAGCAGAGTACAGACTCTGGAATTTGGTAGAACAGACTTCAGTTTCATTCAAGGAACTAGTTGGTGGGATCCCATAGGAGGCAATTGTGAAGGGTAATGGAGCTCCACAGAGCTGACAGGTGATTAAGGACAACCTCTTCCAAATGCAAAGATGGATGATTGTGAAACTCAAGAAACTTAATAGATTTACTGAGAGACTGGCAAGACTGAACAGGAAACTTGTGACATAGCTTCAGTGCAAGAAGTCAGTATATAGGAGTTGAAAATGGGGGGCAGTGTAAAAAAAGAGGAATTTTTAAACATGTAAGGATGCTGTCATGAGAACCAAAACTTGCCTAGACTTGGCGCTTGGAAGAGGCATCAAGGGCGATGCAGAAAGCTTTTACCACTGCTTTCGCAGTAGGAGGCTTAACAAGGAAAATACAGATTTATTAATATAAGGCAGATGATTCATTGCCTTAAGTCTTCACTGGCAAGCTTGCTCTGGTAGCTGTGCCTAGTGAAGGCATTCAAGGAGAGTCCTCAGTGGTGAGTGAGGGCTGAGTCAAAGAGTGCTTATGAGGACTTGACCATTGCAAGTCCATGAGACCAGATGGTTTGCACCCAAGTATGCCAAGGGAACTTGCTGATGCTGTAATGATGTTCCTCTGTATTGCATTTGAAAAGTCATGGAAATCAGGAAGGTCCTTGACAACGGGAGAAGGACAAATACTGCATCCACCTTCATAGAATCATCATTGAATCATAGAATGGTTAGGGTTGGAAGGGATCACAAGGATCATCTAGTTCTAACCCCACCACCATGGGCAGGGACACCCTCCACTAGACCAGGATGCCCAAAGCCCCATCCAACCTGGCCTTCAACACTTCCAGGGATGGGGCCTCCACAGCTTCTCTGGGCAACCTGTTCCAGTGCCTCACCACCCTCACAGGGAAGAATTTCTTCCTAACGTCCAATCTAAATCCCCC
>VWZZ01003254.1:32116-134643 GCA_013399095.1 Psophia crepitans
ATGGCATCCCTTCCCTCCAGCGTGTCAACTGCACCACACAGCTTGGTGGTGTTGGCAAATTTGCTGAGGGTGCACTCGATCCCATTGTCCATGTTGCTGACAAAGATGTTAAACAGTGGCGATCCCAGTACCGACCCCTGAGGAACGCCACTCATCACTGCTGTCCACTTGGCCTTCAAAGAAGGCTAGTCAGCCTTATTTTAGTCTGAGGAACACTGTGGGACACTTGAAGTGCTGGTCTTATGAAGATGATTTGGAATAGCCAGGTTGGATTTTTTCCAAATGCAACTTATGCCTTACAAACCTGGCTGCCTTCTATGATAAAACAATTAGCTTTGGGGCCAAGATATCATCTACTTCAACTTGTAGCAGGTCTTTCGTCTGTGCCCCATAATATCTTATCCCAATTAGGATGTTGTGATCTGGGTGGATGGGCAACCAAATGTGTTTAAAGAAGAGGTAAGACTGGATGATCCTTCTCAGAGGGTTGTGGTTAATGAATTGTATGCTACCTGGAAAGCGATAACAAGCAGAGAACTGCAGGGGCGCATCCTAGGACCTATAGTACTCAATATCTGAAGTAACAGTGTGGCAGGGGCAATGTAGTGCACTTTCACCAAGTTTGCAGAGACACCAAATTGATGGAAACTCAAAGGTTGTATTGCCAATCAGAGCAGGCAGGAGGAAGGGGCTGACAGGACCCTCAAATTTGACAAGGTTAAATGCAGATTTTTTTTGCACCTGGGAGGGCAGAGCCCTTTGCAGCAAGGCTAGCTGGGTAGCAGGTCTGACAAGACTGATCTGTAGGTCTTGGTAGACACCAAGCTGAACATAAGCCAGCAGTATGTAATGTAGGCTAAAAGTATCTGGGCTATATGAGAAGGAGTGTAATTAGAAGACTGGAGAAAGCTAGTTATTCCCATTTACTGAACATTCCTTAGACTGCATGAAGAATACTAGATTCCCTCCACCCCCAACACACATGCCCTTTAACTCAGTGCACAAAAGACACAAACTAGAGTGAATTCAGCAAAGGGCTGCTGAGGTGATTCAAGGAGCACATGGTACGTGTCAGGCAGATGAGAGATGATGGACATAAATTGCAACAAGAGGGGGGGAAAATTGGTTGTTTGGATTGCATTCAATAGCTTAACTTTTAAATTACCTAATTGTTATATGTTAAAGCATTAAATTGCTTTAATAAAAAACCACAACAAAAAACCCAAAAAAATCCCAACCCACAAAACCCAACCAACCAAAGCATAAGTACCAAGTGTTAAAAGCTGGAATGTTTTGGGTTTCATAACCGTTTCATATTGCCGTAAGTATCTTTTGAAGGTGACAAATGAGTTGACTTGGATCTTGAGGTTTTTGTTTGTTTTCCCAGAACATAAACCGTATCTTCAGTATGTGTACCACAGTCCTTTCTGTAATGAACGTGCAGATCTGGAACCACAGAGCTTTTGACTTACTCTCTAGAGAGTAATTTTTAGAAGTGTTTTGAAGTTTAGTTTGTTCCCTCTGAGGAAAGTAATTCCAAACAGAAGAAAAGAGATTGAAGTGCAAAAATGCACTTGTGCACTTGTGGTAAGCACAATGTTAGAAAAAGCATTATAGAAAGAAAGAGAAAAGGAGTCGTGCTGAAATAAATGTATACATTTAAGAGAATCACTGAGAAGGGAAGGGAGCTCTTGAGATTGCTAGGGAGGGTCAGCTAGAGCAGGTTGCTTGAGACTCTGTGCAAATGGGTTTTGAATACCTCTATGGGTGGAGACCTCTCTGGACAATCACTGTAAAAGGGTATTCTGTCTGGTCAGAGGGGATTTAATGTGTTTTCTGTTTGTGTCTGTTACCTCTTGTCCTGGCAATAGGAACTAGTGAGAGGAGTCTGGCTCCCTGTTTATATACATGGATAAGAGCTGTCCACACATAAGCTTTCCCCAGGTTAAACACTCCCATATCAAACATGTCCCAGTACCTTAATCGTTTTTGTGGCGCTTTTCTAGAACCACTCCTGTTGTAGACCCATGTCTGTCTTACTGTGAGGAGCCCAGAACTGGCCTCTTGAGTGCTGAGCAGTGAGGAACGTTTATCTTCCCTCTGCCTGCTGGCAGTGCTCTCCTTACTGCAGTCCAGGAGGCTGTTGACCTCCTTTGCTTACAGGGGCACATAGCTGGTTTATGGTCAATTTGTTTGAGTTCCTCAAGGCCTTTCTCTACCAAGCTGCTCTCCAACCAGTCTGCACTCAGCATATACTGGTGGATGGGATACTCCCATGTGCAGGACTTTGAGCTTCTCATTGAACATAATTAAATTCTTCTAACTCTCCAGGTCACTCTGAACGCATCTGCTATATTGGCAACTATTCCTGGTTTTGTATCATCTGCGAACTTGCTGAGAGTCCACTCTGTTCCCATCATTCAGGTCATTAATGAGAATGTTAAACAGTACTAGCCCCAGGATCAAACCCTGAGGTGCTGCTGGCCTTCCTCCAACTGGACTTTGTGCCACTGGTCACAATCCTGTGGATTCAACCAGTTTTCATCCTCCTTACTGTGTACTTAACCTGTACTTTGTCAGCTTGTATATGAGGATGCTATAGGAGAATGTATCAAAAGCTTTAAAGTGTACATAACAACATTTCCTGCTCACCTCTGATTTTCCAAGCAAGTCACCTCATTGCAGAAGACTGGGTGATTAAACATGATTTCCACTTTGTAAGTCCATGCTCACAATTCCTGATACCTTCTTGTTCTTGTATCTGGAAATCATTTCCAGGATTATTTGCTGTATCACCTTCCCATGGGTTGAGGTGAGGCTGACCAATGTGTCAGCAGATCTTCTTTCTTGAAGATAGGAGTGACATTTGCTCCCTTCTAATTCTTGGGAAGGTAGATGTATGAGTTGTCATGAGCTTTCAATGATGACTAAGAGTAGCCTTGTCCAGATGTCAGACAGGTCCCGTAGCGCTCATGGGTACAGTCTGTTAGGCCCCATAGACTGAAATATGTCCAGTTTAAGTGCTCTATAACCTAATCCTCCTCTGGGGCTAAGTATTCCTTGCTCTAGACATTCCCTCTAGCCTCTGGGGCCTGAGATTCCTGAACATTGGTCTTACCAGTAAACACTTAAGGCAAAGAATGCACTGAGTACCTTGGCCTTTTCTGTGGGTTTTGTTCTCGGGGCCCTGCAATGTTTAGCAGTGGGCCCACATTTTCTCTAGTTTTTGTTTGCTGTTTTTATAGTTGCAGAATCCTTCCTTGTTACCTTTCATATCTCTTGCCAGGTTCAAAACAAGACAGACCTTGTCTTTCCCACCCTTACGCCTACAAAATTGGACAGGAACTCCATACTTCTCCCTGGGTCAGCTGCCCCTGCTTCCACTTCTTACACCCTTCCTTTTTATGTCTGAGTTTAGTCTGGGAGCTCCCTGCTCGTCCATGCAGGTCTCATGCTGTCTGATTTTCCTGCACACGGTAATAGACTTTTCTTGAGCTTGGAGGGATAGGATCCTTGAATATCAACCAGCTCTACTGGACCCTTCTTCTCTCCAGGACTGTATCCTGTGGTATTTTACCACGTAGATCTCTGAAAAGAGATGTCTTCTGTCCTGAAATCTGTGGTTGTCTTGCCTTTTACCTGGCTTCCTCCTCTAAGGATCCTGAATTCCATCATCTTACCATCATTGCAGGCAAACTGCCCTGACTTTAATGTCCTGTGACCAGTTCTTCCTAGTTTGTGAGTACTGGGTCTAGTAGTGCACCTCTCCTTGATCACCTCTGTAAGGAAGTTGTTATCACTGCACTCTGGAACTTTCCTAGGTTGGTTGTGTTCTCCTCTATTGTCATTCCAGCAGATAGCAGGGTGCTTCAAATTCCCTGTGAGAACCAGGGCCTGTAAACATGAAAATTCTTCTAGTTGATGGAGAAGGCTTCAGGTTCTTATTCCTGATTAGGTGATCTCTAGGAGGCACCCACTACAGCATCACCCATGTTGTTTGGTCTGCTAATCTTGACCTGTAAGCTCTTGACTGGCTGCTGACCTGCCTTCACATAAGGGGCAACTCTCCCTCATCTTTCTAGCCTGTCCTTCCTGAAAAGCACATATCCATTTGTCACAGTACTCCAGTCATGTGAGCTGTCCCAGCATATCTTCATGATCTTAGTGAGGTCATGGGTCTGCAATAATTATAGAGACTTCTGTATTTGTTATTCTTCATTCTCCGTGCTGTATGCATTGGTGTACGGGTGTTTCCAGGAGGCATCAAAGTGTGCTGATTCCACAGAAATGGCATGAGAGCTTTCCCCATGAGGCTTTTTCTGCTGGCACTTCTTTCTTTACATTGCATACACTTCAAGTGATTGCGTTTCTACCTTTTTTCTTTTTCTTTTTTTTTTTTTTAATTACTATGTTCATTCTCTTCTGATCACCCCAGGCCCTTTGCTTGCCTACCACATCTGTGGTTTCCTCACTTGTTTGTTGAGAAATTTCTCCAACAGTTCTACCCAAAAATCTATAGACATTTGTATATATCTACATAAAAATGAATAATAATGGAATCATTACAGATTCTAAACATACACGTAAGACCTAGAAAGGCTGTATTACCATTATGCAATAGCATTTGAGCACTTGAATGGAGCATTTAGTATTGTGCACTAATGGGACTGGACATCGTGGCACAGGTAGTTGATGTAATTTGTCTGAAGAGAGTTAGGAAATGTAAAGAATGAAGACGTTCCAAAATGGGCAACTGCCCTCTAAATGCCAAATTAATTAGTTAGGGCTTTTTCTCTCTGTAGGTCACTATGTATTCTCTGACTTTCAGGAATTCCTGGTGAGATGAGATTTATAATGTTCTGAGCAGTAGCATCCTGGGATGCCAAACTTTTTCGTTATAGTAATGTCATGTATATTCAAGCTCTGATAATCCATTCATTACTAACTTTTTAGGCTAGAAATGTGGTTTTGGCCATATTTCTGAGCAATTCTCATTTGCCTTTGGTTCGATCTGAAGCATTCTATGGGAAATGTCTTCATATCTTTGTGTTTACTATTTTATGGTGGATACCATTAGGTTTTTTCTTTTTTTCCCCTGCTTGTATGAGTTGTGGTTTTTTATTGGTTTTAGGGCACCTTAAATGTATTTGTTTATGTACTTAATATTATTTTTAGTGAGTTTTTACTGTGTTTCTGTGTCTTGAGACTGTTCCTTTGCTATTCTTTGTTTTCTGAAGGCCATTCTATCCTCACAGTATTCCTATGAGTTTTTGTTGCGAATGGAGTTGCTGCTTCTCATGTCTTTGTTTTTTGAATTGAGATTCTTACTTAATCCAGCTGGCTCCTGTAACTGTATCTAAGCTCAGCACAAGCATATGTGCTGCATCTACTTTCAGAATTGTAATATAATGTAAGATCTAGATAGAAGCTTTAACTTCTTCTGATAGGAATCACCTGTGTGTGGCTCTGTCTCTTTCTAGTGTGGAAGACCTTATTGACTAGTCCAGACACCTGGAATGAGGTCTTGAGCAGACACTTTGTGTTGTTCTGAGTCCCGCAATTAATGCGTTTAGACCAACCCCTGTGATGCCAAGCACAGCTCCTGTAGCTTTGTTTTTCATGTATGAAGCTGTTGGGGTTCTATCTTTGTGGGTCTTCAGCCAGCTCTTTTTTTTTTTTCACATGCTTCTTTGTGAATATTCAGTCAAGTAGGTGTTAACATCTGCATGTTTGAACCTAGGTTTGAAAACTACGGATGCAGTGCCAACCCCAAAATTAATCCAGTTTTAGAAGAGAGTCATTGTGGTCATGGCATCCATGTCCCCTCCCTGATTGAACCAGTGGCTTTCCTGCAGGACCATGGACAGGTCCGCATGTGGGTGAGCTGCTAACCCCCAGTGGATCTCGAGTTTTGGCGCCGCTGGGTGGGCACGATCCATCTCCCTTCCCTGCCTCTTACTCTTTCTCCTCAGTGTATTGGATGGCATTGGACGGTGTCTTGCTCCTGAGCTGCTGTGGTAAACAGATTATTAGAATCTGTCGATATGATTTGCTGTTCCCTCAGGCCAGTGCTTTCCCCTTTCCCCAGGTACTAAGTTTATCCTTGCTTTTTTAATGTTTGTCTGCTTCTACGGATTCCAGGCTTAGGAATAAAGGATAGGCTCTGCATCGAAGTCTCTGCTTTCAGAGTCTGGCTCCATGAACTATAATACATTGTTTTGTAAATGTCTGAAAATGTCCTAGCTGGCCTGTCTGTGTATCCCCAATGTGAATTTGAAGGTTTGTTTTTGTTTTTAAAGGCCTTAACAATTCATATTAGATTATGATGTTTTTAATAGTAAGGTCTTTGATGTATCCTGGGATATAGGTTAGGTTTAATTTATGAGGGTTTTTTTTTCTTAATCTTAGCATTATATATTGAATTATAGAATGGTTTGGGTTGGAAGGGACCTCAAAGATCATCTAGTTCCAACGCCCTGCCATGAGCAGGGACACCCTCCACTGCACCAGGTTGCCCAAAGCCCCATCCAACCTGGCCTTGAACACTTCCAGGGATGGGGCCTCCACAGCTTCTTTGGGGAAACTTGTTCCAGTGCCTCACCATCCTCATAGTAAGAAATTTCTTCCTAATGTTTCATCTAAATCTTCCCCTCTTCTAGTTTAAAGCTGTTACCCCTTGTCCTGTCACTGCGCTCCCTGATAAACAGCCCCACTCTTTCTTTCCTGTAGGCCCCTTTAGGTACTGGAAGGCTGCTAGGAGGTCTCCCTGAAGCCACCTCTTCTCCACGCTGAACAACCCCAACTCTTTCAGCCTGCCTTCATAAGAGAGGCACTCCATCCCTCTGATCATCTTCGTGGCCCTCTGGACTCACTCCAACAGCTCTGTCTTATGTTGGGGTAGTAAAATTTTCATACAGTTGTAAAGTTGGATTGGGTCTTTGACATTATAGTGGCTTGTGTAATAAAAATAAAGTATGTTGAATTGAAAGCACAGCTAATACTGTGCATCTGTATTTTCATGGTAAACCGAATGGATGTGGAGTATTCTGAAAAAAATCTTGAAACTGTTGTCTTTCTGCTTGCATACAATACAGAGTGAAAGAACTGTATAATTCAGTGCAACCTATGAGAATTTGGTGAAGTTATCAATATAATGTGCTATCTTCATGTATGAAAATTTTGTGGATTACCTTTAAAACAAGCCTGTTTAAAATCAAATCTCCAGTCATGTTTGGTGGGAGTTACAATTGTTCTCTGGGCAAGCCTTTCATTCAGTGTAGACAATGTGTGTTTGCAGTTTGTTGAAACCACAGTGTAAGTTATAGTTAATGTTTAAATGTAAAGGAACCAGTAGTGACTTTCACGTTGCAATATTTTATATCAGATTGAGATATTTTCTATTTAACATCTTTTGAAATACACATACTGTTACACATATTTGCTTTAATTTCAAAACATTCTTTTGGCTGACAGTCACTTAGAGTGAATATACTGAAATGAGTGTCACAACATAGTTCTGTTTTTCGAGAGTAGATTTCTGTAGAGATTATTTATTGATAGGACATACTTAATTCTCTGTCTAGTGATTTTAACATATTTGTAATTTTGTATTTTTAAAATAGAAGTTAATAAACAATTCTTCATGAGCTCAGTTCAGGAACATGTTTTTTCCTTGTTTCAGAGGCAAACGAAAATGTTTTTAAAAAACAATCCTCACTTTGAGAAGTGTATATTGAGTAGTTAGGATAGAAATTCATGCAGCTGTTAGATCTGAAAGCACAAAGTGTAAAGATGCAGTGAAATGCTGTCGATACATACACTAAATATGGACTCCAGTGGCTGACCTCCTTCTAAGGGGATAATAGTAAAAGCACTTTGAATGGTAATACTGAAAAGGTTGTTCACGTATTTCTGCAAAGTTATCCAACTGTTGTTTGTTGATGTGGGAGAAAATAGAGTTGCTGGCTGAAAGCACTTCAGAAGCAGAATAGAGAATGATGGATCATAAATGAGCAGTGCATATGAAAAGATAGATACTGAAAGTGGTAGTGAATTTGGTCCTGTCTTGGTTTTTGTATGTTTGTTAACTGAATTTACACATTTGGAGAGCATAGCCATCGTTACATTCTGTTAAGGTTGTGGCTGTTTCTCTGCTGACCTGGACAATACCCTTTGCCGTTAACAACAGAAGCTGACAAATCAGTTTGTCGTAAACATGATTTAGTGTAAGTAAGTTTTTGCTTTTAGGAGGGCTAAAGAGAAATTGTCGTTAGACACTTTTCCTTATAATTATTTGTGTGAATATAACCTTTGTGTGTATTTTTTTTTAATAGTAATTTTTTTCCTGTTTTTATTCAGCTTTGTATTTTGACTCTTAGTGCCTGCTGAAATATTTTTCTTTTAATTTCAATATGGTAAAGTGATAAACCCAGAAAATTCCAGACAGACATCTGACAGTTGTAAATGAATCTCTCAGACTATAAGAACTGATAGAGTTTTCACAGCATGGTAATTATCATCTGGTAGCTTTTATTTTCTTGAAGTTTGACCTTTGAAAATCCAGGATAATGCCCAGTTGTCATACTTTTAGTGAACTGTGATTACGTGTGTCTAGAGTGTTTTGCAACCTGAAGGTTTAAAAAAAAAAAAAAAAAGCAGCGTGGGGAAAAATACAGATATTAGAAGGTTAAGTTGAAGTTTTCTCTCTGGCTATGGCTAAACTATCTAAAAGCAAAGCTTGTATTAGGAATTCTGCTGTATTGAAGGATCTGGCTCTTTTAGGGATTGAATTTCTTCAAATGATTTAGTGTACTTGTTATAAGTACAAATACAGTCCCATTTACTAGGTGTAATGTGTAACTCCAGATTTTTTTTTTAATCTAATTTTTGGTATGGTAAGATGAATAAATGAAGAAAGATGGTATTTCTTGTGTATATTTGACAGAATAATATAACCACAATTTTATTAGATAACCCTAGCTTTTAAGATAAATGATGTGTAGCCTGATCATTAGTAAAGCTATTGTATGTGTAATGTGGCAGAAGAATTAGTCTTTTAAGAGCAACTAGCTGAGCAGAGATTTTTAGCATTTGTAAGGCTTAAGCATTTATTACTAGCTATTATTTGTCACAATGGTAGTTGATCTTCTTCTGTAGTTCCGGATATGCAGCTGTGGCATTTGTTGGAACATACCAGCTTTGTTAAGTTCTTTGACAGTATTCGCTTTCTTCTTGTGCAGCTCATAGCAAAAAGTAAAATGTTTTCTCTGGTTCAAATACTGGCCATCTTTTAGGAAAAGCTTAGTCTGGAAGTTACTTTCTGAGTGCCATTATCTAGAAGGAAGAGTACAGGAGGCACCCAAAAGAGAAGCAATGTCTACCATGACCTAATAGTGATAGAGAAATGATGAATTCTGTGTGTTTTATCAGTTCCATCTAGATACGGGAATAGTATTGCTTATGTCAGTAGGATTACAGTACTATGAGAGGAAAAACATGCTTTGTTGTCAAACCATTGACCTTCTTGGCCACAAGGGCACACTACAGACTCATGCTTAACTTGTTGTCCACCAGGACTCCCAGGTCCTTCTCTGCAGTGCTGCTTCCCAGCAGGTCAAACCCCAGCCCATACTGGTGCCTGAACTTGTTCTTCCCTAGGTGGAGGACCGTGCATTTGCCTTTGCTGATTTAATTTGGTTCTTTTCCATGCAATTCACTAGTCTGTCCAGATCTTGCTTTATTTTTTGTAATAAAGTTGATGATAAAAATACATGCTTCTGCATACTTCACAAAACCTTTTTGCTATGGTGCCTTTTGGAACACTAACATCATTGAACCAGCTTAGAAATATTTTCGTGGTATCTTTCAAGAAAAGAATGTGATAATCATTGTAGTTAAGAGTCATTCTAATAGTTTAATTGATACGAGTGGAATTTACTCCTAATAAATATTTTACTGACCTCAGGTTTGGCTTGTTTTCCAAGGTATGGATATCAGTTAACAAGTGTGTGTAGAGATCTAAGTATAGCTTTGTGGTGGTTTGCCACCTTCTTTCTTGTCTAAAGATTGTATCTAAAGATTGTATGCAGAGAATTACATGTGGTGAAAAGGTTTGGTTTTGTTTGTTTTTTTTTTTTTAAACATTACTTTCTAAATTTCTGGAGAATATGCAATAAAATAAGGGGGTAAATTGAAGTAAAACAGTTCTAAACAATAAGGCAGTGTAGAGAGAGGGGAGGCAATGTTCCAGGTTTTTCCTAGATGCAATTTTCCTCATGAAAGGGATAGTTTATTTAGACTACACACACATTGAATATTTGCCGGATGAAAAATTGAGGGAAGATACACTGTGCAAATATGCTGAAAATTGTGTGAAGTGTACTGGAATTTGGGACTATCTCTGTATTCCACAACATGGGTAAATTCATGTTTATAGCAGCTACCTTGAGACTATCACTGTTGTTTCTTGACAAGATTTTTACTTAATAAATTATGCTTCAAATTTTCTGTAGATGCACATGTAGTTGTACGCTTACTATTATCCAACATATTAGTCAATTTCTGTGACTGTTTTGACTTTTCCGTACAGATCTGCTTTAAAGTGTACTTGTTTATTTTTTATCTTTTGCTTTGTAAGCATAGAGATATGCAAACCAATATGTGTATTTTTTAATGTCAATATAAATTTTCATATTAGGTGAAAGAAGACTAAATTTTATTTTGTTTTTAAAATACATTCACCACTTTGAGTTATGTTAGAAATAAGTGGAAATAAGCTAGGTAGGCAGGCAAGTAGTGGTATAGGTAAGGAAGGTCTTACTATAACTGTTATAAGTTTTATAGCATTACAGAGTGTCAGGAGATTTGTTTTGGTTTTAACTTCATATAATCTAGGACCACCAAAAAATATAAGGCAGTTAAGACTCCGAGTTACAGAAGATAAGCAAAGAAACTTGATGCTTTGAGAACGCAGTCTGTATTTGTTCATTCAGTTTTCCTGCCAGAGTATGTTTACAGTTTGTCCTTTCTGTATTTTAATGCATAGTGCTCTTATGACTGTGAATGAATGGGTATGAATTCAAGGTGTCTTTGCATGCTACTGCAAAAGAGAGAAGTTTCCACTCTCACCTTCACTGCAGAGGCATACTGGCACCCACAGCCCTTTCAGAGGGGTAGTCATTCTTGGAAGTGATCTTCTACCTGTTTCAGGAACAATTTTCTAGTTAAACAGTTCACTCTAAACCAAATCCGGAACTTGTGCTTTAAGTAGAGCTACAGGTTTGGTAACAGCTGGAGGAATTTTAAGTGCTGTAGTTATTCACAAACGGGAAGTGTCTCGGTATCCTTATGTTGTCAGAGGCATACTTTGTCATAACAGAAGCTGGTGTGCAGCGTTCCAGTATGGGTAGTTGGTTCATGCGGTCTCATTCAGGTGCAGAAAATCAAACTTCCTGTGTTCACTGCACTGTGTGGAAACCTAAATAAATCTGAGGGATGTTACCCACAATGGCCAGAACTGTTTTTAATAATGCTTCTTAGGGTGCATTATCTTAAGTACATGATTTTCCTGGTCAGGGAAATTCTATCTGATGGATGTCTTTGCATTAATGTAACATTTGTATGTTCTGTTGAAATGTCCCAAATTTGCTAGCATTTGCTGTTTATGCATATGACCAACAATGGGGAATTTTTTCCTTCCAAAAACTGCAAGGAAGAAAAAGGGTCAAAATAAACACAGATGCCAAAGTAGACAGCTGTCAATACACTTAGAAGACAATAATAATGAATCAAGGCATTATGAGAGTCTGCCCAACACCAGTTCCATGGAGATCTAAACACTGCAGTGCTCAGGGCCACCAAGAAATTGCCTGTTTTTTTTTCCCTGGCTTAGTTTTTTTTCTGCCTTAGTTAATCAGCATGTGCAGAGTCCAAGAACTGGAGTCATCACAATGGAAGTGGTGGGAGAAGACAAAGAGGTAGAGTGGGGAGCAACAGATTCCAGACTGAAGCCTGCTGTTTCTGGAGGTGTTCTGTTATTGTGGTTATCCTTATTTAATTTAGACCTAATGTCTTGTTTCCCTACTTGTCTACAGTTTGATTTAGTTTTGCAGCCTCGAAGTTTTTATAGGGATATGCAACCTGGTTGACTTTCTTTGACAGGATTTTCAAGTCACCTCTGTGATTGTTTCTTACATATATCCTACAAATGCGGCTTAGAACACTCGTTCACCTGGCTCAGACTTATTCTCAGGCCTTTCTATGCTCTAAATATTTGAAAGAAACATAACATCTTCAGTTACCGGTGGTCTTCACCTGGAAAATAGTTTCCAATGTGGCAGTATTTAATCATTATCTTTACAGCTGTTCGTTCTCATTCTTGCTCTGCTTTTCCAGAGACACCTGTAATGGTGCAAGTGCAACAAACCCGAAACTCTTTCAGATTTTCTATTTTTAATGCCTGGGTCTCAACCTGCAAGACATAACGCTTTCCAGCTAGTAAATTGCTTTCTCTTATGTCAAGCTGCTAAATTCTGAAATCAGTAATGACACATAACATGCAATGAAATCAGTGAGATTATGTTCAGTAATTAATACTTCAAATAGGCATTATACTGAAAATACGTACTTAGTTCTAGATTAGGTAGAAGTGTGAAAATGGTAGGAGACCAGACAGATGAAGAAGGCACAATATCCTCCTGAGGAGGGAAGAAAAAGGAGTGTTTTAAAAATGCTGGTGTTTTTATGGCTTTTTCTTCCTAGATACGTTTACATTTGAAGTAGACTTTTAGTAAATACAAAGAGGTTATAATAAGAGGAGGTGAAAACTTTTACATTTAGTATTTCCTAATCCTTCTCTAGAAGCATTTGTATTTTGTAGTTGTGGAATATTTGTTACTCACCGCTGAGATATAGTGAACACATTTTGCACTAAAACCTGATATTAGTAGGACTACCCACAGTACATAATTCAGTATTGTACATGTCTTTGCCATAATGGGTTTTAGGTTTCCAAAACATTTAGAATCATGGCAGTGCTTTTGAAGCTTTCAATTGTTTTTCTTACTCTGTGGGTTCCAAGTAATGTCTATTACTGCGTCTTACAAGTCATGTTTCTGGTTCGTTTCTGACGCTATACTTTTATAATAATAATGTTTGATGTGCTGTATTTGAGATGGTATGATTTTGTCTGGACTGCTGTGCTCAGCCAAAAAAACATTTTGAGGTTTTAGAAGTAGAATTACAAAGTTATGGATGGCTGTCCAAAAGGACATACTCAGCTGCCGAGTAGTCTGAGGGTAATGGAATAGTCTTTTCTTTGAGTTTTAAGTATGCATTCTGGTTTTCTTAGAAGTTACGATACTAGACTGAATTTTGTGTGTAAATTGAAATAAAATATCATGTCAGTGATGAAAAAAAGATGCTAGTTAGCTTTATCTTATTGCATAGGATTCATGAAGTACAGAATGAATCTGTGGAGCTAAGCTGAATGTATTCTTTATTCTTTTTGTTTTTCAGAGGCCCTGAAGACACAATAAATGATTGTAAAATCCTTTTTCTAGAGGAAATGTACAAGATTGAAAAGCCAGGAGCGTATCCATTGACATTTGGGGATGGAGATTTCAAAAGTATGCTTTTTAAAGTATTTAAGTAGAATTACAGATTGAATGATGTTTCTTTAAAAAAAAAAGTAGAAGGATCAGCATACAGAGGAAATAATAATTGTTTTGCATGTTCAGGAAAGTAATAACATAGAATCCTTTCTAGATTTCTATTCTAAAAATGTATTTACTGTAAGATGGCTCTATTAGTTGACATTTCAGACACTGATAAGATCTTAGGGGAACAACTGATAAAGTTCTAAATAAACTGTACAGAATAGATTCATAGCCTCAGTTAAGTTCCTAGACAGATGTCTAGGTCACCAACTGCTTTTGCAATTGACATATCATTTAAACTTTTAATAAATTAATAAATGCTGAAAATGGAATTAGTCTGCAATGATGCACTTCAACCCAATCATTATGTCAGAATTAAAAGATAAGGAACTTTGTGCCAAAGCTGCTTGTATCATGGGAAAAAAGACATAATTGACATTTGGAGTATTATTTGGCCCTGCATTACCTTTTAAAAAATAACTGTGCCATACTTCCTCATCCTCCCCACAACCACAGGAAGGAGTTAGTGACAACTTATCTAAAAAGCAGTGTGAAATTTTGTCGTAAGTTTAAAACTATATTAAGGTTAGGAGTGATAAGAGTGATAGCAACACTGAGAGACTGAACTGCAGCTCTACTAACAGGTATTAGATATTATTATATATTAGACTCCTAACTCTAATGTATTTCTTCAGAACCGTTGTATGTTGCGCTCATTGCACAAGAATTAGTCTGCTTACTGTTTATTGGCCATCACCTAAAAAATCACTGTTTCTCAGAGGAGCAAATACTGTTCACTCTGGTATTCTTATGTGGAACGTGAATTTCTCTAAATGAACTCCTAAAAATTTTTCACTATTTGTGATTTCCTTTCCTCAGATTACTCAAAAAACCATCTGTTCTGGTGTGTTGTTTTGTTGTTTTTGGGCACATTAAAGAGTTTTTGAAACATCTTAAAAGGTGTTTATTTAAAAAAAAAGTAGTATGAGAAATTTTAAAATCTACAGATCACAGAATGGTAGAGTTTGGCAGGGAGCTCTGGAGATCATCTAGTACAACTCCCATGCTGAAGCAGGTTCACCTAGAGCAGGTTGCACAGGGTCGTGTCCAGGCAGGTTTTTAATATCTCCAGAGAGGGAGGTACTGTTTTGCATTTACATACCTACTTAATTGGCAAGTCTATTTGTTTGTGAAACTATCTAAAGGTTATATATATTACAATTCATTTAGTTGTTCCCTGCAGCTACTGTGTAGTGAATTAATTTATAAAATTATATATGTGTTAAGGAAACAAATGATTACTATATTGCTGACTATACAAATTTGTCTACAGTGGCACCATTTGATCTGTCATGAGTACTTATTTGTCATAGAAATATAGAATCGATTTTGTTGGAAAAGACCTTTAAGATCAAGTGTAGCCATTAACCTAGCACTGCCAAGGCCGCCATTAAACCATGTCCCTAAACATCACATCTACACGCCATCTAAATACCTTCAGGGATGGTGACTCAACCACTTCCCTGGGCAGCCTCTTCCAACGCTTGACAGCCCTTTCGGTGAAGAAATTTTTCCTAACATCCAATCTAAACCTCCCCTGGCACACCTTGAGGCCATTTCCTTTCATCCTATTGCTTGTTACTCTGGAGAAGAGACCAACACCCAGCTCACCACAACCTCCTTTGAGGTAGTTGTAGAGAGTGATCAGGTCACCCCTCAGCCTCTTTTTCTCCAGACTAACCAACCTCAGCTCCCTCAGCTGCTCCTCATAAGTCTTGCGCTCCAGATTAGCTTCACCAGCTTTGCTGCCCTTCTCTGGACATGCTCCAGCACCTCAGTGTCATTCTTGTAGTGAGGGGCCCAAGACTGACCACAGCACTCGAGGTGCAGCCTCACCATTCTGTACTTCCTACACTGTTTTCCACCTTTATTGTTCCACAGCCAAGCTCTTTATTTTCACTTAGACCTCCTTCCTCCCTACTTTGGCAGCTGTTTCTTTATTTGTAACCTCTTTGCTTAAACTGCTCATATATTACCATCTGTGTAGAGATTTGCACCCCTGTATGTTTTGTTTCACTTTGTTCCTGGTATCATTTGTATTAATTTCAGGATATTGTTTATAAAAATAAATAAAAGTAACACAAAAATATAATCTTTAAAAATGTAACCCTGAAAACATAATTGATTTGGCAATTTAGCCTTATTTCTTGTTTTGAACTGCTGTTTTTCCTGAGGCCAACTTTCTCACCACACTGTCCTTTTCATTTCTGTTCTTGTGATTTTGATTTTTTTGGTCAGCTGCCTTGTCTTTGTTCACTTACGCACAGTGCACATCAGTTGAGCTGTCTGTCATAAGCAGTATACCTTTTACATCTGGACTGTACTTACATCCCTGTTTGTACTTTATATTTAAAATTTTAAAATATATACAGATATATCTATAAACACACACGGACCTACCTTAGCTTATAGGGTATGAAAAGCTGCAGTTTTTTGTTTCAGTAATGGCAGAAGAAATTCAAAGAGTTAATTGGCCTTAAATACTCCGAGATTGTAAGCACTGTCGGAAGATGCACTGACTGTATTTTTACTGTATTAAGCTATTGTCCATGTCCTTCCAAAAAGATAGAATGCCTACTTTGTCTATCTTAGGAAGATTATTTCCAGTGTTGGCTACCTTTGCAGAAAAATTGTTACTCCTTGAGCATGGCCATACTTTAGATGGGTTTTTAGCTGAAAGTATGTCAATATACACTTAACTACCTTATTTTTACCTGTAACTGCTATTTTGAAATTATTTAATGGGAATCCAAATTTTGCAGCCTAGTAAAAGAGTAGGACTAAACCTAGTAGAAAATGATATTAGAAAATTAGCAACATACTTGTAAATACATTTCAAATATTTATATGGAAAATGGAAATAAGACATAGGTGTCAACATACAGTACTTCCATCATAATCCAGATTTGTGCTATGAATGTGAGAACTCTTCTTGCAAAAGAAGAGAATATGAATTTGTATACGCAACTAAACTCTACAGTGTTGGTAGGGTTAAACAGACTTGTCTTCCTGTGACCGATGTGCAGATATAATCGGGGCATTTGATGTATGACATGGTTAAAGCAGAAATGTGAAACATTAAAGTCATGTCATGAAAATGACTCTTGTTTGTTTGTATATTGAAGAAAGTTGAAAACTCCAGATACTGTTTAACTGAACTAAAATATGTAGACTTTTTGATTATTTTAATCTTTTTAAAAAATATTAATACTAACCTTTGACCTCAAAAACTGTTTTTGTAATCAAAACAAATAAATTACATAGGCCTAAACAGCCTGTGGTGGTAAGAGATAAAGAAAAATACATAGATTCTTTTTGCCTGTTATTTATTGGATAAGGTAGACTAGTAAGTTTCTTTAGGGAATGCTCCGTCATCACTTTCAAAATTTTTCAGGGGGGATACCGCTTACCTGGGATTTCTTCAGTTTGACTTGAGTTGATGTTGACACCTTAGACCGTGAGTTTTGTCTAGCTGTGCTGGAAAATCCACAGATTTGTTCATCAGCGGTCTTAGAATGTTTACTTTCTTTTCAAATAAACCTGAGGAGAGAAGATTACTTCCATTTGGATATTATACAGATAAGTCTTCTAGGCTAGACTTTGATAGAAGCAGTACACTGAGAAATTTTTGCTTTCTTTTTAAATCATAGAATCATAGAATCGCTAAGGTTGGAAAGGACCTCCGAGATCATCAAGTCCAACTGTCAACCTAACACCACCATGCCTACTAAACCATGTCCTGGAGTGCCATGTCTACATATTTTTTGAATGTCTCCAGGGAGGGTGATTCAACCACTTCTCTGGGCAGTCTATTCCAACACCTCACTACTCTTTCCGTGAAGAAGTTTTCCTAATATCCAACCTAAACCTCCTCTGACGCAACTTGAGGCCATTCGCTCTTGTCTTATCGCTTGCTACTTGGGAGAAGAGACTGACACCCTCCTCACTACAACTTTCTTTCAGGTAGTTGTAGAGAGCAATCAGGTCTCCCCTCAGCCTTCTCTTCCCCAGACTAAACAACCCTAGTTCCCTCAGTCGCTCCTCATAAGATTTGTTTTCCAGTCCCTTCACCAGTTTTGTTGCCCTTCTCTGGATACGCTCCAGGACCTCAATGTCCTTCTTGTATTGAGAGGCCCAAAACTGGACACAGTATTTCAGGTGCAGCCTCGTAAAATAACCACTGCTGATAGCTTTACTTATGTGCCTCTCATGTTTTCTAGCCAGGACATATCACTAGATCTTCTATCTGTATCTGATAAATTTTCCTCTTCAGTAGTTCTTCTATGTTCTTCATCTTTTATGGTTTTTTTCTCTTAAAAAAAAAAAATCAACTGCAGTATTACAGCACTTCTTATCACAGAGTGATTTGAGCTGGAAGGGACTTTTTGAAGATCATGATGTCCACTAGCTCCTGCCATGGGCACAAACATCCTCCACTAGACCAGGTTTCCCAAAGACCCATCCAACCTGACTTACAGGGATGTGGCATCCCAACCTCTCTGGGCAACCTGTTGCAGTGCCTCACTGTCACTACAAAAAATGTCTTCCTTCTATGTAGTCTGAATTTCCCTTCTTAGTTTAAAACCATTACCCCTTGTCCTATCACTACAGGCCTTGTTGAAACAGCTTGCCCTGTCTTACTAGCCAGCTTTATATATTGAAAGGCCACAATCAAGTCTCCCTGGAGCCTTCTCTTCTCCAGGCTGAACAAGCCCAACTCCCTCAGCCTGTCCTCATAGGAGAGGTGCTCCAACCCTCTGATAATCTTCATGACCCTTCTCTGGACTTGCACCAGTAGCTCCATGTCTTTCTTGAACTGGGGACAGCGCAGCTGGACGCAGTGGTCCAGGTGGGGTCTCGTGAGAGCAGGGTAAAGGGGCAGAATCACCTCCCTCGACCTCATGGTCACACTTCATTTTATGTAGCCCAGGATATGATTGGCTTTCTGACCTGCCAAATCCATGTCTGCAAGGCTGCTCTCAATCCATTCATCCCCAGCCTGTACTGATATTTGGGATTGTCCTGTGTACTTGGCCTTGTTGAAATTAATGAGGTTCACATGGGTCCACCTCTCAAGCCTGTCAAGGTCTCTCTGGATGACATCCCTTCCAACTGGTGTATCAGCTGCACTACTCAGCTTTGGCATCCACAAGCTTGCTGAGGGTGCACTCAATCCCACTGTCTGTCATTTATGGAGGTATTTAAATACGATTGATCCCAGTATGGATGCCTGCAGATACTGCCTGTTACTGGTTTCCATGTGGATATTGAGCCACTGGATGTGGACCATCAACTCTTTGTATGCAGCCATCCAATGAAGTCCTTATCCATCTAATACTCACCCATCAAACCCATTTAGCAGCAAGAATGTTGTGAGCGACCAGATCAAAGAAAGGCCCTTATGTAAGTCCAGGTACATGATGTCCATCGATAATTCTTCCCTTGTCCACTGATGCAGTAAGTCTATTGCAGAGGGCCACTAGATCAGTCAGGCACGATTTGTCCTTGATGAAGCCATGCTGGCTGTCTCCAGTCACATCTCTGTCTGCCATATGTTTCAGCATAACTTCCACGATTCTGTTCTATGATCTCACTGGGCACTGAGGTGAAGCTGACTGTTCAGTAATTCCTAGGGTCTTACTTTTTACCCTTTTTAAAAACAGGTGCAATATTCCCATTCCTCCTGTCACTGGGGCCTTTCCCTGACTGCTATGGCTTTTTCAGATAGGGTGGAAAGTGGCTTGGCAACTACACCAGCCAGTTCCCTCAGGACCCTGGGATGTATCTCACTGGGTCCCATAGAGTTGTGTACATTCAGATTCCTCAGATGGTCTGGAACCTGATCTTCTCTTACCGTGGGAGAGAAGTCAGTCCCTGCCTTGAAGTTCAGGGACCTGAGAGATGTGGGAAGAGTGATTACCAGTGGAAACTGAGGCAAAAAATTGCTGTGTACCTCAGCCTTCTCCATGTTGATTGTCACTAGTTCTGTCTCATTTATGGGGGCAAAGGGTGGGGGGCAAGTGGGTACATTTTCATTAATCTTCCTTTTCTGATCAACATATCTGTAGAAGTGGTGTGGTTCAGCCCCAGCTGGCAGCTAAGCACCATGCAGCCACTCGCTCACTCCCACCCTCAGCAGGAGGGGGGAGAGAATCAGAAGAGTGAAAGTGAGAAAACTCATGGGTTGAGATAAAAACAGTTTAATAGGACAAACACCTATTAAAGGAAAATAGTGATAATAATAAATACAAAACAAGTGATGAAACAGCACAATTTCTTACCACTGGAGGTCAAAGCTACAATCCTGCCCAGCCTCCCAGCCCATATATACAAGCAAAATGACACAAGGCATTCATTCCCTGCTTCCCATGGCAGGCAGGTGTTCAGCCATCTCCAGGACAGCAGGGCTCTGTCACACATAACAGTTACTTGGGAAGACAAGATACCGTCGGCCTGAGTCAATGCTATGCAAGAGCCCCCCCCAGCTGCTAGGCAAGGTCCACAGCTGCCCAGTTAGAAATGGGACGTGATGATGTATGGAATGGAATATCTCTTTGGTAGTGTGGGTGAGCTGTCTTGGCCATGTCCCCTCCTAGCTTCTTGGGCGCCCCCCACCTTTGTGTTGGTGGGGCAATATGAGAAGCTGAAAAGTCCTTGACTGCTTGGTAACAGCTAAAAATGTTAGTGTGTGATCAACCTTATTCTCATCCTAAATCCAAAACACAGCACTAACCTGCTGCCAGAAGGAAAATTAACTCGATCCCTGCTGAAGCCAGGACACAGATTTACAATTTGCTATTGATGGCTTGGTTTACACCTGCATAATGGAGATCTTTTCTTGCCGAAACCAGGACAAGAAGCCGTTATTACTGTTCTTTGCATCCCTTGCCAAATCCAGCTCCAGCCGTGCCTTAGCTCTCCTGATCCCATCCTACACAACTGGGCAGCGTACCTATATTCTTCCCAGGATACATGTGCCTGGCTCTACTGCTTGTGCATTTCTTTCTTAAGCTTTAATTTGAACAGGAGATTGTTACTCAGCCATGCTGGTCTCTGGCACTCCTTCTCTGGTTGCTTGCACATGGGAATGGAGAGCTCTTGTGCTGTAAGAAAAATGTCCTTGAAGATCTGCCAGCTTTCCTCTGCTCCTTCATCCCTGGGGGAAGTTTCCAGGGGGTCCCATTCTGTAATTTCCTCAACAACTGAAAGTTCACTCTCCTAAAATTCAAGGTCTTGGTCTCTCCATCTGCAAGGAGAGTGTGCAGGTGGCATGTTGGGCATGGGAGAAGAAAAAATATGAGAAACTTTTGTTTAGTCATTTTCTTTACTGCTTGTTTATACAGCAGAAAAAATCCTGTTAGTCTGGATAATCAAATACCTCATTGTAAGAAAAAAGGATTTTCAAGAGGGCAGTGTTTATGTGCAGAATTTTTTTCCTGTAGATACAGTAATGCACTTCTCTAAGATACATAGTATTTGACTTTTTTTTTGTTTTTGACAGGAAAAAGTGGCCCTGAATGCAAGCACTGTAGGGCTGATCCAGATAAGGAGTGCCGTTTTTGTTCATGTTATTTGTGTGGTGGAAAACAGGATGCTCACATGCAACTCCTGTGTGATGAATGTAATATGGCTTATCATATATACTGCCTGAACCCTCCCTTAAGCAAGATACCAGAAGATGAGGACTGGTAAATATACGAGGATGATTTACTTATCTATATTGCCGTTCTATACATGGTACCTTCTTGTTATTTGCACTTTGTGAGAGACAGTACTGAAGATTTTTTTTAATTCTGCTGTGTTTTTCATCCATCTACTTACTATAAGCCGTATGTTTTCTGTCAAGATAATTCTTTTAAATCATTCACAAAGGATAGTAAGCTTTAATGACTACTATGGAGTTTCAAAACTGGTATGTTCATTTTATTAATTATGATCTGTGACATTATCTGATCAGGTTGTGTTTATCAACAGTGGTTGTTCTGCAACTTTTTAATTTTGTTCAAGCTTCACTGCTTGAACAGTTCTCTTATGCTAATCCTTTTCTTTCACTTCATCTTCTGTCCATGGTGCTGCCCCTGTGCCCTTCCTGTGTCTTCTCATTCCCTATACTCCATTTATTTCTTCTGCCGTGGGCGGACCACCACCTTGCTACTTCATTTCTGCTGTCCCTGGTTCTGCCAGCAGGAAAACCAAGCTAACTGGCATTGTTAAATCAAGATAATTGTCTTTTGAAGTGAATCTGCATGGACCCATTAGCTGCCCATTAAATCCTGGACTCTGTACCATTTTTTGTCTTTATTAGGTATCTATAATTTACAACGTTTGTATTTATCACCTGCCGGTGAGTTACGCGAGACTTAGAACCACTTAGATTCAGTGTGGTTTATAAATGAATAATAAGTAGAACTTTATTCTAATAAAGTTTTCCAATATCTAGACATCAATAATTGTCTAAGATGTCTATGGATATATTATGGAATCTCTTTGGACCTTGTGATTAAATTTTACGTAAAATCTATATAAGTGCTTTGGAAGTTTTAGCATTCTCTGGAAATAACTAACTCGATCTCCTATATCATAGTATGATGCCATAGTAGGTTTGTTTATTGGTCAGTGCCTAATAGTCAGCATGTTTTCTGGGGCATTGCATTTTTTCTGAACTCCTTCTGTGTTTATGATAAGTTGTGATTTAGTGGTTGAGTATTAAGAGGTGTTTCTCAGTGTGTGCATTTGGCCATAGGGTACTGGTTTTGGAAGTTGATCTTTTTCTCACGAAACTTCTATGCCAGGAAGAGGTGTGTTCACTGTTTTTGGAGGAACTGCTGGCTTGAAACACTATCTAAAAATATTTTTAATACCTACTGGAAATACGTATGGTCATTGGAACTAAAAATAGTATTTGAATATTGTCTATGTGCCGTCCATTTATTGCATATGCAAAATGATTACAGTATTTATTCATCAGTGTTTACTACACAGCATGTTGGTCTGAACTATCCCCAAGTTTTCTTAGTCAAGGCAGACTAGTCTTCTGTGCATTGACATCTTCTTGCTTCCTACTACTTCTCAACATAAGTGAGTTGATGTCATATGTTGGAAACCATTCTCAGCTCACAAGTGGTTTGTTACTGACTGCAATCCATAAGCAATATTCTTGCCTGATTACACCTGAACTTTGGATATAGCAGCTGAGTTCTTTTTTGACTTCCTTCTTTCAGAATATTCAATGAACCAATCTGTCTGGAAGTACACATCCATTTGGTCCATCCATTCTTCAGTTACCCCTTACTCCCAGAATCCAGTACTCCAGCAACAGTAAAATCTGTCAGTCTTCCAGTGCTAGTCACAGGAAGTTTCTGGTAAAGTAAATATATATACTTAAGTCAGTGACCCACTCCCACAAAACCCCCAAATCCTTTGTTCTACCCTGAAAATACTTTATTCTCTCTGGGTTCTTTTATATGCTCAAATACACAGGTTTGATATACACGTCAGGATACTGATACTGATATCTCGCCAGCCACAAGTGTCTCTGGTTTAGCTAGTGTGCCAAGATTATCTTGACCTGCTCGATACTTCAGATGATTTTTCAGATGAAGTATTAGTGGTTTAGTCTTCACTGGCACCCATTATTTTTCAAAAGCTTCTTATGAAACTTTCTTATGAGTTATGCTACTTCTGTTTCAGAGAGCTATAAGAAAGGTTCAAAGAACAGAAATTTTTGCAAAGCATAGCCATTAGTGCTCTGATCTCCTTACCCTCTTCCAGTAATGTCACGATAACTGTGCGTAGGTCTCCAGAACTGTTTTCCTCTATACGGAAGATTCAGTGCTCTGTGGACAACCACACAAGAAATAAATTGAGTGAAAACACAGTTTTTAGAGTCTCTCAGCTCATGTGCTAAGTGCACTTTTAGACCCTTCTGCTTACATTTCTGGCAAAAAAATAATGATTTTCCACAAGTAGTACAAATTTAATTCATATAGTTAAAATATCTTGGAAAATGTCTGTTAAGCTTCTTAACGTGTTTTTGTTTGCTGTGTAACAAAATGAGTCTTAAAGATTTATTCATGTAAGTAGATATTTGCATCTGTGGGTAAAGTACCTGGGTGGGAGAGGTACTGTTATGGAGCTGGCTTGTGACAGTTAATTTTGGGATACTTTAGTGAAGCCAGCCCTGTGCAGTCTTAATGCGTGGTCATATGTAGAAAGAGTGCGGTTGCACTGGGCAAAGCAGTGTCTCCTAGAACAGATGAGTCTGTGTTCTCCCTTCTTGCATAGTAGCAAAGAGTTGTGGCTGTCTGATCCTTTACTTCTTGACAGATTTTGTTTTAGAAGTGGAAAAAATGTCATTTATTATTTTTATAGTGTAAAATTTGGCAAACTCTCTGCAAGAGCTAAGCCTGCAGTTTGGGAAAGGATGATTAGTTTCTCTTGCAAAGATTAAGCCACCCTGTATGTGAAACAATATTAATAATCCAATCAAAACTCAGTTTAAAAAAGATTAAGGTAATATGGTTACCCTGTCAAGGAGCAGGGAATGCCATAGTTCATTCACCTGGTGAATTTGCACTGTGTTATGTTTCTTCCCTTAACTGGTCATTGCATACTCTTTTTTCAAACAATTATAATATCATTCAAAGTCTTAGTGTTAGACAATTTCAGCATCTTGTATTATTTTTAATTTCTCTATATCGACATAGTTTCATTGTCTTAATAGTTTAACACTCTTTATTGATATAGTGAAATCTGTTCCTGTGGACATTAATCATTAATTCTTCTATTCATATCCACATACAGAAGTTAATTAATAAAGCCAAAACAGTAGTAGTAATAGTAGTAGTACTAGTGGTAGTTACCTAAACTTGGCTATCAATGTTAGCGTAGATCAGACTTCCCCCACTAGCACCATATGGGCCAAACCTGCCCCTTGGGAGCCAGAAACATGGAGAATTGCCTTTGCATTGGTATTCTTGGGGGGGGGATAAAAATGTTATTAGAGGCAGCAAAAGCACCAGTGTACTCCCTTTCTCTCTCTTTGTAGTCACTACATACTAGTATATCTCATACTTTCCTACCAGGATGGCTTTGTGTTAGCTGGAGTGAGTCTCAGCGCTGTATTTCAAGTGGATTCAGTGTTGTGGAGCGAATGAGTGTATACATGTGTGTGTGTCCACACACATTACGTGATACCTTGGAGTTGTTTGACATTCAGCAGTCTGCAGTGAAATTTATTGCACTAGAAGAAAAAATAAGGGTAGAGTGGGCAGGACGTAGAAACAAACCATGAGTACTCGTTAGCAGTGTACTCTGATCTCAGCTTTTTCTTTACATGATCTTAATGAAAAAGAACAGAGTGAAGAGAGGATACAGGAGAAATGGGGACCTCTCGCATATCATGTGAGAAAGAATAGTTAAATATTTTGCCTCTAGCACTCTACCTTCAAAGGTACTGAAATGCCTTTTTTTAAAAGTTGACAGTATTTGTTCAAGTTGGGTTCATTTTTTATGCCATTGGCTTCAACTGCTTAAGACTGGTATATGTTTGCTAGCTTGAAATATTCAGTCAAGATAAACAAATTGACACTATTTTGGCTACAAGAAATGTATTGCCATTATTATGAAGTAATTGAGAATTTACTAAAACCTTTTTTTAGGTATTGTCCTTCCTGCAAAAATGATTCTAATGAAGTTGTAAAGGCTGGAGAAAAGCTCAAACAGAGTAAAAAGAAAGCAAAGATGCCATCTGCCAGTACTGAAAGCCAGAGAGACTGGGGCAAGGTAGAGTGTATTTTAGAAATAGCTGTTATTCTGATTGTTCATGTATGTGCTACATCTATAATTCTACTTATATACGCACTACACAAAATTCAGTACTGGGTTGCACAGACAATAAGACAATGTTTAATCCTGCCCACTATCTACTGGCAGTTAAAGCAGTGGAAGAATTATTAAGGTGACTAGAGGTAAAAACAAAATAAAACAAAAAAACCCAATACCTTCCCCAAACCCATAAACATATATTATGTAATTAACATTCCTTTTAACAATTGTTAACATATTTTAAAGTGTGTATTTGTTATAATTATCAGATGTCTTGATTTATGCATTGAATTTGCAAATAGTCTTCAATATTTTAATACTAATTCATTTTGTCTGATGTATTTTTAGGGCATGGCCTGTGTTGGTCGCACTAAGGAATGCACTATTGTTCCTTCAAATCATTATGGACCTATACCTGGTGTTCCTGTTGGGACAACCTGGAAGTTCAGAGTTCAGGTATGTTGTTTCAGTATTAGCTGTAGTTGAAATAAGTAAGAATAATAAGAATGAGTTGGCCTCTAAAATAAATATAATTTACAACTAAATTACAATGCCATTTTCACCAAGACTAAATAAAGCAAACATGTTCTAATACTGGAAGTGATACTGATAGTAGATAAGGTTGAAGTGTACTGATTTTACAGTACAACTTAATAAGAAGTCTGTTGTTATTAGAATAAACACATGTCACATGTTAAAATTCTAAGTGGGATACTTAGTGAATAGAGTCAAGTATTTTCTGAAGTGTACTTCATATGAACTTATTATTCCACTTAGGACATGTAGACTGTAGATTTTGAAACCATTAGATGGTAGCACTGTAAATTGACTTCCTGTTGGTTTTTTTTGATCATAGTAACATATGTCCAAATCTTCTTTTAGGCTGATGAGCAGCTTAAACCAGTGTAAACCTGTACTGCAACTGAAATTAGCTGTCCATTCAGCCTTTGCTGTTTCTTGCACCATCTCATTTTCTGATGCAGATATTTCCTAGACTCTATGGTAAACTAGATTGGTAAAGAAATTGGCAGAAAAATAATCCCATCTGGGGCAGGAGGAGAGCTAATTTTCCCAGTCCATTTCACATTTTGTTTAAGCATAGTGCCAATACTCAGATGGACAGGAAAAAACAAAGCAGGGAGGATGGTACAGCTTCATTTTGTGCCAGTACTGATTTTTTGTGGCTTTGGAGTGTCCAGCAAACTGTAAACTCACTTCCTTTTCCCCCAGCCTTATCTGATAGTATGATTTTTGGTTTATCTTTGATTTTTTAATTTTTATTTTTAGTTCTTTTTGTTTTTACTTCTTTATCTACAAAATCAGTTAGTTGTCTCTTGCGTGTGTAAAGGATTCTGATTGAATGTTGTCCATCATATTTGGAAGAATAGAAACAGGTTTTTTAACTGTTTGAGGAAGGACTAGCCAAAAATCAAAAGCTGCTTCTGATTTGTTTTCTGAAGTTTTCATCACCTCCTTTCTCATGAGTAGAAAACAGATGTTTTATTATTCAACTGGTAGCAGAGAACACTTAGCAGGCAATTTTCCTCTGATGGTGATGTCTTTCAGTACTGTGTGAAGAATTCTGGATTTGGAAGGCCATGCAAGTTAAAGTTGATATGGTTAGCAGCAGACATTTTCCCCTTAGCAGCAATTTTCAGTTTCTTTCCTTTGTAGAAATCACAATGAAGCAGTCGAAACCTAAACTAGATCTTTTGATCCTTTCTCAACTTCATGTCCATTGTCCTCACTACCATCAATACAAGCCTTAGATGAAGGAAACTGAATTTGTAGTGTAAAATTATGCTACTCATCATACCATACCATTTTATATAAAATAACTTGCTTAAGAAGAAAATTCAGTTTTGATTCTTTGGGCTATTTTGTTGAGCTCTCCTGTGTTTGAAGAACGTTTTTGTGAAAGGAATTAAAATAATTGTCTTTTTCTTGGCTTCCAGATCAAGTAAAGTCTCATAAGTAAGAGGAGTTTCTGAAATAACCTAGGCAGAGTTAAAAATCTCATAATGAAGTTTTATTTTCACTGCTTCAACAAAAAATGAAATTACCAGTTCACCTTTTTACTAGGAATTCCATTGGTAACACAAAAGTAAAAAGTTTTCAGATCTTTCTAGTGCTGGTAGGGAAAAGAAACAGAGCACTGTTTTTGTCAGAAAATTAAGCCAAGAACACTTATTTTTATATATGTGTGTGTGGACTAGACATCAAAAGGCAATTACCATTTCTATGTAATTATTTGATTTTGGGTACAAATGAAATACTTCATCTTTGGTTTTTTTTAAAGATTGAAATGTTTTCTACATAGAAAGTTAAATTACATTTTTGCTTCTCATATGACTAGTCTTTTGTATGAGAAATGAGTTTGTCTCAGCAAATCTGTGAGAATTTAGACTGTAGTTTCTTTATTTCTGATTTGCGTAGTTTTTTATGACACAAACTCTCTTTTCCCTAGAAGGAAATTGACTAAGTATTGCTTCTGGACAGAGCATCTGAAGAGCATCTTTGGCATGAATTACTTACCTGAGTTCATCTTTGGGGTGAATCACCTACCAAAACCCTAAATTTAATTGATAAAACTTGGAAATGAAAGAAGGGAGGGAGGAATGAGTGAAAGAATGTTTGATACAGCAGGAAAAGATGAGTGCGATAGAAGGCCCTCCTTATTCAGCATACTCATAAATGGTCTGGAAAAACGGGCAAATAGCTGGTAAAGTTAGGTGAGAGTGCTAAGTTGGTGTGATGAGTAAACGTGGAGTGGGGAACAGTTCTAACTATATAATTTGTACTGGGCTTTCAGCTACTTCTTACTGTTGTTTAGGAGGAAAGAGATTTTCTAATAGCTAGTTTTGAAAATGTCATCTTTGTACCTAAGAGTGATCAAAAATTAAATCAAGTGTTAAAATTTGTGAAAGAAAGGGTCATCAAAATAAAATATGTTATTACAAACAATAATCAGGATGATTAAAGGAATGGAGTGGGATTCATTCCCCTGGAAAGACTTTTCATTCTGGAAGAATGTTGAAAATGTGGTGGTGTGTAGATGGCTACAAAATGATGCACAGTATGAAAAAAGGGGGACCAGTATATGTACAAAGTACATACTTTTGTAATGCAAAAAGGGGTCATCAAAAAAAAAAGGTCAGCTGCCCGCTTAAAAATGAACAAAAGTAGTACTAGTTTACATGACAGACTCTATTACTGTGACCTCTCTTCTCTCTTGGTACTATAAATCCAAAAGTTTTAAGTGGTTTGGGAAGTCTGAGCCACAGACAGCTGAATGGATGCTGAGACATTGTGCAAGGAAGTATTGTGTCCTTGGGTAGTTTTCATACTGTGCACCACTCTTCTCTATTGCTAGAGGCAGCATCTTTGGCCAGTTGGAACTTTGATCTACTGTATTATATTATGAAAGTAGAAAACTAGAGCAGAAGAATGTAAACTTTGATGGAAAGGGAGTTCAGGTTGGGAAAAGGAGTTCAGGAGTGGGAGTGGCAGAATGAGAAAAACAGGCAGAGTCAAGGTCTGAAGGAAGATTCAAAGGTAGGATCCTAACTGGTTTTGTGCTGGGAACTTTCATTGTATAAATAGTATTTTTGGCATCACATACTGAGAAAATACATATTTTGATATGTGGCTTCTTTTCTATTTATGAAGGTCTGGGGGTGGTTTTAAATATAATTTGGTAGTTTAAAAAAATTAGTAAAAAAAATTTTGTGGGAGAGATATTCCAGTGGACTTTAATGATGTTGACAGTTTATGGTACAGCTGCAGCTCTCAAGTGGTCTAGTTGCAGCTTAGTTGTACATTCATTACAGAGAGTTATCCTGGTTGGAGAAATAGTTTATGATCCATATGTTGTTGCAATGGCTTCTTCTGTTTCCTTAGGCAGTGTGATAATGTTACTCTGCATTGGTCACATTTACAGTGTGTTACCTTAATATCACCTGACATAATGATCTTTACACAGGTCACTGTGATCTTCCTTAGTTAAAAATTGTAAAATGCTACCAAACTGGCAGATCTTCATCTGCTTTGGATTGTTCTAAACAACTGTGCAAGTGGAGTATAGCAGTGAGTACAGTCTTAAGTACTGCTTATGGAAAGAATCGTGGAGATTTTTCCCAATGAAAGAAGTGTACCTTTACATCTTCCAGTGTCACCGCTGTCCTACATTGTCCTTCCATTTTTTGGGTATCCTTTTGGCTTTTCTTCCTTAAAAACAAGTGAAATTCTTAACTTTAATGGCAGTCTTACATGAACTATTTACGCATACAACCCTGTACAATATGTTAAGTGAAAGTTTGCGGTTAAAAGTGGTTGTAGATGGCTGGTTGTTTGAAAAAAAAATGCTAGAAACTATCTTCTTTCTGTTGCCAGGTGAGTGAAGCAGGTGTTCACAGACCACATGTGGGTGGAATCCATGGACGCAGTAATGATGGAGCTTATTCACTTGTATTAGCTGGAGGATTTGAAGATGAAGTGGTATGTCATTTATGCAAGCAATGGTTTTGCTGTTCTAGTGTTACCAGTGTTTATAAACACAGAGTTTTGTTTGTTCATCCTAAAACTAATGCTTATGCAAATATGACTGAAAAAAATAACTACCACTGATAACAAACTGTACAGTTCTTAGTATTTTGGGGGAAATATTTAAGCAAGTCTTTCTTAAAGAATGCTTGTGGTCATACTTATACTCAAGCAAAATATGTCACTTACAGCTGGATTTTATGTTGGTTTAGGGTAGTTAAATTTCAGTAGACTTTCAGAATTTGAATTTAGTATTACTTAAAATCTGATAGTGGAATTAAGTGTAAATAATGTTTTACGATTTTTATTGCTTTTAAGAC
The DNA here is from genome assembly GCA_013399095.1 of Psophia crepitans. Lineage (NCBI taxonomy): Eukaryota > Metazoa > Chordata > Aves > Gruiformes > Psophiidae > Psophia > Psophia crepitans. Next base: position 62,520 of record VWZZ01003254.1, read on the forward strand.
AGATGCTTCTTCCTTTGGGTTTGTTGTATTTCTGAATATGTGATACATTTCTTTTAATGAAGTAAGAATAAAAGGTACATGTTACTTGATTCTGTGAAGTTCTGAAGGTTCTTGACTCCTAGTGATGAGCACTTACAGAACTTCTTAGGAAAGTCTCAATATGTTGTATTATGATCCCCAAAGGTGTTGGAAAAAAAAAATCTACTTTGATGTTAACATCTAAGTAGAGCAAGAAAATGAACTACGTTGCTAAACAAAACAATAACTGCATCCAGCTTTCATCTCATGATGTTGACCGACATTAATTTATGAATAGATTACTGTTTTCTGCAATTAAATAATGTTTACACTGGGTGCATCGCTTCCCGCAGTTCTGCTCCATCAGGTGGAATTTTGAATCACGCAGCAGGTGAAGGATAAAGCAGTAAGCAATCTGTGTTTTTAAAACATGCATAGCTGCTAATCACAAGGAAAAAGGCGCTGGAGAAAGAAACAAGTATCTGAAATGGTGTCAGAATGTAATATTTTCTTTGCCAACAGCACTTAGCAGCTGCTGCTGCTGCGGAGTATTGCCTCTGAAGGACTCTGTATTTCTTTTTGAACAAGTTACATGAGGAGGTACTTGGTGTTGGCATACATTACTACATCTTTAGAGTCAACCCCAGCCCAAGCTCTAGGACCCGTAGCCAGTGGATGCTAAAAACACTGTTGCTCAGTAGTTACACCTGCTATGTTTTGTTTTGTTTTTTCTTCTTGGTGGTGATACTGATGTCCCCATATTTCTGTTGCTGTAATTATTCAATTCAAAATATTTAATAAACTTAATTGGATCCTTTGCATGTATTTTCCAGTTCACCTAAGTGATGTTGTGATGATGTGTTTTTGTGGACACTTAAGTACTGTTATAGTCTAGGTGACATACATAATTTTGAAGAGGCATAGCTGGGGAGAAAAATTGCAGAAGATACCCTAAAAACTTGAATGAATGTCAGTTTTTTTGCAATTCTCTAAGAGTACAAGGTAGAAATATTTTTTTTCCAAGTGCATTTTTGGAATTAGTTTTTCTTCAGTTCTGTTTTAATAGACCAGATGTTATTTCCCAATTTGCTTCCACTTTTCCTGGGTTTTTTTGAAAAGGTTGAAATTAAACTCCTAAACGCATATCCACAGAAAGGTCAAATTCTGTACTTAGAAATATCCTAAGTACAATATCTCATTCCACAAATGAAACTTTTAAGTAAAAACTCAGACAAAAACCTCTGCTCCCATCTATGCACTTTATTGTATGAGAACAAGAAAAAAGAGTTCACTCTTTACTTGAATTTCAATGATATGACATAGGTACTTGTGTATATGTTTTTACAAAATTGAGAAATAAGTACATTTTGGAAGACTTTTACTGCATGTTCAAAAACTTTATGCACTGTTTATGCACAGTGCTGAACATGTGCCGTCTTAGTGCTCTTCTAACGGCTTTGAATTAACAATACATTATTGAGGTAAAATAATTACAAAAATGTGTTGCAGGAAACAGAATTCACTGCCTAGCTTTCAGCTCATGCCATTTTTATGCTGTGTCTTTGGAAACTTACAATCCTGCAGACCCAGACTTGTCCACAACTTTGCTCAGGTTGGGATGTTCTGGATGAATTAGAGGGCTCAGTAACGACGAGTTCTGTCCGTACAGGATCTTCCATCAAGGTTGAGAAGGGGTACAGGCATAGTTTGCAAAATGAGCATTGGGTGAAATTGTTTTGCACATGAAGCTTAACCTCATTCTTAATTACATGCATATAACGTGTTTGCATGTTAACATCTCTTTTGTAAATATTTAACATTGAATTTTAGTGACAAGTTATGTGGCTTCCCTATTTAATATCCAGTATTACAATAGTTAGCTTTAGAGTCTTGAATATGTTAATAGTACTTACTTCCTGGTCTTATTCTTGATAGTAACCATAATAGGAACATTAGCTAAAGAAACTGAGAAGTCTTTCAGGAATTTAAAATCTAAGAATTATTTCAGAATAGGCTAACATTTAAAAGTGAGGCACTGGACATTAACAGTATTTGTGCAGTCACAGTGTTCATGATAAAAGTATTTTGAATTGTCTGTTCATCAAATCAAATAGCAAAAGAAATTTCACTTTTGTGTTCAAAAATTGCCCGTGTATTTTATGTCATTGGTTTTATGTATCAGGCTTAAAACTGCTGTTTATTGTCAAAAGTTTCAAGATCCGTGTTTCTGCTGGGTTGAGTTAGTGTTGTGAAGATGGTAAATTAATTGCGTGGTGTGCTCATTTTAATCTGAACAAAGATTATTTCTTCTTCAAGTGCTTTTGCATATAGGATTGTATGGGAAATTTCTGAACTGAGATTTAGAATTTCTTGGAGAACAATATCTGCTGTGATCATTCACATCCTCTTGTAAAAGATTCTGAGAGTATAAATGAAAATAGCATTCCTAATCATTCAGAAGGGACCCCAAGCAAATATCTTAATTGCTTAGGTTCATTGATATTTTATACCGTACCCAGTCAGCTTCTGGACCATAGCATTCACAAACCACTTCATGAAACGGCTTACTGTCCATTTTAAATGTTCTGTGTCTTTGCATTAATCTTGTGTGTGCATAGTCAGTTCCAAAGTGTCAGTACAAATGTTACTCCACTTGTTTGAAATAGTCCAATTTCAAAATAAAGTGTTTAGCTCGCTGGATTTGCCAGAGCCTTGTGATGAGGATATAGCATTTCAGAACCTTTATTTAGAGTGCATTGCACAGTGAAAGCACTTGATCAGTTCCACCAGTGCCAAGGGTGCAGTGCCAGTACTGTAGTGAACTGCATTCTTAAATAGCTTAAATCCAAGTCAAGTGGCGATAGGAACCCCATGCCAAAGTGTTTCATATCCAAAGACCATTGTGACTAGCAGTTTACCTAGGTATGTGTGTATGACCTGCTTCTTTATTAACCATTTTGCTTGGTTTACCTGGGTCATCTGAATTCAATGTGAGCCCTGGTACAAGAGAGATGTAGTATCCTATAGAAATTTTCTGAATTATCATGTCATACTGACTATGTTACCAAGGGAACAGTTTCCGATTTTCCCACCTCTGTTTTATAATACTGAGAATCCAATGTAATACATTCATTGCAGCCATTAGATGCAGATTCTCTCTATTGTGAGTCACCTGGATTGAGTATGTAACTGAAAACCTGATGCTTGATGTCGTGAAACGTCCTGTTTTCAAAAATCGTCACATTTCCAAGGTCTAAGCACCCTACTGGTTTGGGACCTGCTTGAAGCTCCAATGTAACCTGAAAAAATTTGTGTATGTCACTATATGATAGCTACCAGATATCTTCCTTTTCACTTAGCTGTTACTTGTCCACTTTTGTTGTGTTACTTGTCCTCAGATACTAAGGACATGCTTGACATAATTTTAAGGGTGGTAGCTTTAATACTTACTTCTTACCAGTATTACAGATTTGTAAGACAGCTCCTATTCTGCAGCGGCCTCCTCTCCATCTTTTCTGTTATTCCATTGTAGTGGTTTAACCTTGGCTAAATGCCAGGTGTCCACCAAGCTGCTCTATCACTCCTCTCCTCAGCAGAGCAGAGAGGGGAGAAGGGAAAACAAAATAAGGTGAAAAAGACAACTCCAAAATCATGGGTCAAGATAAAGGCAGTTTTAATGTAGCAAAAGCAAGACGATGCGTGGAAGCAAAGCAAGGAAAAAACAAAAGATTATTCTGTACTTCCCGTCAGCAGGCAATGTCCAGCCACGTCCTGGGAAGCAGGGCTTCAAAACGCATAGTGGTTACCCCGGAAGACAAAACGTTGAACAAAAATGAGTGCCCCCCGTTCCTCCTCCTATCTCTCAGCTTCCCATTGCTGAGCAGAGGTCGTGTGGTATGGAATATCCATTTGGCCAGTCTGGGTCAGCTGCCCTGGCTGTGTCCCCTCCCAGGATCTTGCCCACCCCCAGCCTACAGCTGAGGGGGTGGAAGAAGGGTTGGAGACACAGCCTTGATGTGTGCCGGCACTGCTCGGCAGTAGCCAAAACACTGGTGTGTTATCAGCACCTTGCTGCTACCAATGCACAGCACTGTAAGGGCTGCTACGGGGAAATTAACTCCAGCTCAGCCAGACCCAGTACATCCATATTGTTAGCTATCAGTCCATACAAAATGCTAATTAATACTAAAAAAATACCTTTCTTGCATTATTTTCTGAATTTCATCGTCTCCTCTGTACCTGCATTATATTCAGAATTACTCTCATATTCTGAAAAGCCTTATTTTGTTACAAAGATGCTTTTTGTCATTTTTTACTGCTAGTACTACATCTGTCAACGTAGTCTTATCTGCCTATTTGTCAGCTTCTTTCATAATAGGGCGAGGAGTATGTGTCTATACTGCGTGTATCGGTGCTTTTCCAAAGTTCGTTTGCAAGAGTTTGCATTTCTAAAGCACTGAGGAACCCATTTGACACAATGATAAAGCAGATTAAAAAGTAGAAATTAATGTTGCCAATGCTTAGCAGAGCACCATTTAGCTCTTTTTTTTTGCAATTCATGCTTCCAAAGAAACATTCTATGAGAAATAGTGCCTTAGGTTAAGGACATAGGCCTTGATTTCTGTTTGTGAATGCCTAACATACTGAAAAACTTTATGAAATTCATACATTTTAAGGAGATATTAGTCGTATTAGTGCAGTATATGGACTATCATCAGTCTCTTCCCTTCATAAAATTCTGAAGGGTCAGCATAATTATACTAATCTTTGTTGTGTCAAACCATGAGTTTCATGCTGGACTGAATAGATTTTTCACATGAACACTTCTAAAAATGAATTCTTATGATCTTAAGCATTTCTTTAAATACAGGAAATAAAAGAAGGTTGAAAGTAACAAATTGTAGTTATATGTATAGAGATAAATGAATGTCAAATAGTAAGTGCATGTATTTTAGACAGGCAAGATTTTCCTTGCCTTGCTTTAACTAGGACTGTAGTAAGCCAATTAAATTACTCATAGAGATTGCAGGTTTTTTTCCCCTCAGATCACTAGATCAGTGATCTCCAACAGATAGTCAAAGATAATTGTAACTAAAAAATATTGTCTCAAAAACCTTTTATATCTCCTAAGTAGTAAGGAATAAAGGGAAACGGTACAGGAAGTCAGGGACCAGGTTAGAAAAGCCAAAACCCTGATAGAATTAAACCTGGCCAGGGAAGTTAAAAACAACAAGAAAAGTTTCTATAAATGTATTAGTGACAAAAGGAAGACTAGGGAGAATGTGGGTCCCCTTCAAAATCAAACAGGTGACCTGGTCACCCAGGATACAGAGAAGGCTGAGATATTCAATGACTTCTTTGCCTCAGTCTTCACTGGCAAGTGATCTAGCCACGCTGATCAAGTCGCAGAAGGCAAAGGCAGGGACTGGGAGAATGAAGAACTGCAAACTGTAGGAGAAGATCAGGTTCGAGAAAGGCTAAGGAACCTGAAGGTGCACAAGTCCATGGGACCTGACGAGCTGCATCCACAGATCCTGAGGGAACTGGCAGATGAAGTGGCCAAACCATTGTCCATCATATTGGAGAAGTCGTGGCAGTCTGGTGAAGTTCCCACTGACTGGAAAAGGGGAAACATAATCCCCATTTTCAAGAAGGGAACGAAGGAAGACCCAGGGAACTGTAGGCCGGTCAGCCTCCACCTCCATGCCGGGCAAGATCATGGAGCAGATCCTCCTGCAAACTATGCTCAGGCACATGGAAAGTAAGGAGACGATTGATGGCAGTCAGCACGGCTTCACAAAGGGCAACTCGTGCCTGACAAATTTGGTGGCCTTCTACGGTGGGGTCACAGTGTCAGTGGACAAGGGAAAAGCAAGTGATATCATCTACCTGGACTTGTGCAAAGCTTTTGACGCTGCTCTGCACAACATCCTTGTCTCTAAACTGAAGAGACATGGATCTGACAGACGAATCACTCACTGGATAAGGAATTGTCTGGATGGCCACACTCAAAGAGTTGTGGTCAATTGCTCGATGTCCAAGTGAACATCGGTGACAAGTGGCATCCCTCCAGAGTCAGTACTGGGACTGGCACTGTTTAACATCTTTGTTGGTGACATGGACAGTGGGATTGAGTGCACCCTCAGCAAATTTGCCAACAACACCAAGCTGTGTGGTGTGGTCGACACCCTGGAGGGAAGGGATGCCATCCAGAGGGACCTTGACAGGCCAGTGAGCATCACATGAAATTCAGCAAGGCCAAGTGCAAGGTCCTACATGTGGGTCAGCATAGTCCAAAGCACAACTACAGGCTGGGCGGAGAATGGATTGAGAGCAGCCCTGAGGAGAAGGACTTGGGGGTGCTGGCTGATGAAAAATTCAACATAAGCTTGCTTGCAGCCCAGAAAGCCAACCTTGCCCTGGGCTGCATCAAAAACAGTGTGACCAGCAGGTTGAGGGAGATGATTCCCCCCCTCTACTCTGCTCTCGTGAGACCCCACCTGGAGTACTGCGTCCAGCTCTGGGGTCCTGAGTACAGGAAAGACATGGAGCTGCTGGAGCAAGTCCAGAGGAGGGCCACAAAGATGATCCGAGGGCTGAAGCACCTTTCCTACGAGGACAGGCTGAGAGATTTGGGCTTGTTCAGCCTGGAGAAGAGAAGACTCTGGGGAGACCTAATCACAGCCTTCCAGTACCTAACGGGGACCTACAGGAAAGCTGGCGAGGGGCGGTTTCTTAGGGAGCGCAGTGACAGGACAAGGGGGAATGGGTATAAACTAAAAGAGGGGAGATTTAGATTGGACGTTAGGAAGAAATTCTTCCCTGCGAGGGTGATGAGGCACTGGAACAGTGCCCAGAGAAGCTGTGGAGGCCCCATCCCTGGAAGTGTTGAAGGCCAGGTTGGATGGGGCTTTGGGCAACCTACTATAGTTTAGGATGTCCCTGCCCATGGCAGGGGGGTTGGAACTAGATGATCCTTGTGGTCCCTTCCAACCCAAACCATTCTATGATTCTAAGTAATTTCACAGAAAAGTCTCTTTGACCTGCAAAGGCTTTCTGAGTATTGTATTTTTGGTGAACTTGGTTTGAAGTCAGAACTGGTTTTGAACTGAGCAGAAGATAATGAATCCGGATTGGGTAGCCTGAACTGTTTACATATTAACGTATAATTTAAAGGTCTAGTAATCCACCATTTTGGCACTGAACACAGAAAGGAATAAGAAAAGCCTCAGAAAGTGGTGCACATACAGTAGTTGTCTAGCACGTTCATTTTGGAGTTATTCTTCAAAATGTTGACCTACTTCCATCACCAGTTAGCCACCTGCTGTTTCCTGCTTTGAAGCTGTCTGCCTTACTGTTCCGAGATCCAGGCTGGCTAAGACGAAAATGGTTAAATGTTTTCATTGTGGTGGAATATGCCATGATACTGACAGGTTCTTGCTGTCAAGAGCAGTTGTGGGGAAGGGTCAGAAACGCCAGTTATGATACATTCAGGCTCTGTATTTAGTGAAAGGTGGTTTTTATTGATTTATAAACGAAATATGTAATTTTGCCCTTCCCTTTTAATTTACTACTTTTACTACAGTGCTAAATCATGAAGTTATCAAAAAGAAATCAGACAGTTGGGTGGATAGGCCAATTCTGTCAGGTCTTATATGTGTACAGACTTGTGAGACTTTAATGGAGAAAAATGGTGACATGATTCAGTTTCAGGTGTCCCTACTACTAGGGAAAGAAAATTCTTTCAGGTGTAATTGTCTGATAGTTAATATTTGTCTTGGATTTAAGAATTTCATTTAAAAAGGGTTAGTGCTTTTTTATTTTGCTTTGTCATATTAATCAAAATCTTTGCCTTTATTCATCAGGTTTTACTGAGGTGAAACTGATGAATTGAGGAGCTGATGAACTGATGAAATTATGAGGTTTCTTGTATCAAAAAACCTAAGAAGACTTTGTTTGTTTAGACTGAAGGTTGAAGCTCATCTAGAGAATCTGTTTGTGTTCATAATAGCTTATTTTGCTAACTGATAGATGCAATTTTTGTGTACATGTTGGGACCAGACTTTGAGCATAATACTGGAGATGGAAAGAGAAAATAATTGAGACCTATCTTGAGACAGCTGATAGTTCAGTTACTTGAAGTAGCTAATGCCCCTGTCAGCTGCTGCATAAAAGCAGCCTATAGAAATAATGTGGTCGAATGCTTAGGTGGAATTCAAAATCTTACTTTTTTTCATTCTCCATTATCTTTTTGCTAGACTTAGAACTGATTATGTAACACCATTGAAATAGTGGAATATGATTTAATACAGCTGACCATCTGCTTATGTTCTATGTCTGAGGCTGATTAGCTTGTAGTACTATAAATTTGAGCTCATCTCCACTCAGATGCCTCGATATGAGATACTGCATCAGTGCTACTGTGACTGAAGTTCATTTGCTCTGTAGTGTGATCAAACTTTACAAACAGGAGTGTTAAGAAATATTTATGGAGATAACCTAAGAAAAAGAGACATACAGAGGGCATTAAGAGAAGGCAGAATAACAAAGGTCTTACTAGCTGTTGAAAGAAAGTTTTGGTGCAAGGAAGTTGAATTAAGCTGTGGAAAGAAGAGAAATGGCAGAATTACGTATTTTAAGGTAAGAAAATGGGGAAAATGTAGGAAGAAGGAGTAGAAGAGAAGGGAAAGGGCAAGACTGTTTTAATAACCTTTTTGACAGTTACTTTATTTCTGAAAGAAGAACATACAGACATCAATAATTCCTTTTGCCAAATATTTTAGCTGTTGAATGCAGTATTTACAGCAGTATCAGTATCTTAAGGTCTGTTTTCTGATCCTCTTGAGAAAAAAATAGCTTTCCACCTTTACCTATCAGTTGAACATTGTTACAGGTGGTAGGAAGATCCTGCATTGTCTGTAGATGGACTCAGAACTCAAAGCTATTGAGAAATTGTTTTAATGAGTCATTCATTACTCATCAAAAGGTCCCAAATAATAAGCTGTGTGAATATTCCTGGCATACTCCGCTTTCAAGGTAAAAACACCATAACCACAATGGAAGTAGGTTCTGTAGGTCTTCCATTAGGTCTCCAGGCTACCGCTATACCCATTTCACCTTTGTTTTTCATGGGCTGTGTTCGTGTCCACATGTGTGGACAGGACTCCGTGTCTGTGCATCACTTACTCTTGCTATTCTAGATTTTCTCTCTCTACAAGCACTTAAGTATTCTTCTGAGCTTTCTTCCCCTCCTTGTTTAGGAGTTGCTCTCACAGCAGAGGTTCAAATGTCCTTCCTGTTTCTCTTCATGCGGTCCAGATCAGTGCCCTGTATGGCAAGATCTCTGTCATTTTCCTCCAGTTGTAGGAACTGTGTGTCTTTGTTCCCTGCAATCCTTGTGTTGTTTTTTGTTGTTGTTTTTTTTAATACATCTGATGTGAAATAAGTGTGTGTAGTTCTTCTGGGAAGGAAAGCAGAAATGAGCCTTCCTTAAGCTGGGGGATGTTAAAAGATGTCATCTTGTTTTTTTACCTGTAACAATTATGCTCTGTAATTGTTCCATTTCTCCTCCATTTTCCTGCCCCTGTATTTCCAGTGTCCCCCAAATCCATATAGTTTTGCCTATTTATGCATAGAACAGTTGGATAATTAAAGGGAAGCAAATGTAACCTATCACTTGTGGAATCTGTTCAAGAGGTGAGCGTGTATGCGTGGGCATTATATCCATGCTATCTCTTCAAGCACAGTGACTTCTGGTTACTTGTGGTTAATGAGCGCCACACAGAGAACCAGTCAGTTTTTCTCTGAAGACATCGAAAGTTTGATGTTTTTAGCCCTTTTACATTTAACCCATTATCCATAGAAGTGTGTTCCAGTAAGTAATTATGAACACCGTTGCATTTATGCCTTCTCCCTTCAGTTTTTTTGTTTTAGTCTATAGCTATTTGTCCTTGATTTATGTTTGTCTATTATGCCAAGAAAAAGTCTATTAAGTACTTTCTTCTCGTGATGATTGTTCTGTCTAGTTGTTGAAAAGCAAAACAGTTTGTCAGGAACCTCGCCTATCTTGTAAATTATTTTCTCCATCTTGCTTGCATATGTGGTGTTTCTGTCTTTCCTCTATTTTTTTAATATTCTTCTATATATGTTATTTCAATACTTGTCTCAACATTATGTTCTAAAAAAAGGGGGAAATCACCTTCCAATTTCAGTTTATTTCTGCTTGTACATCAAAAACTGCCTTAGCAGTGTTCCATACTTTGCCACACCATGAATGTGTTTGCTTTCTTCTTTGTTATGAAACCCAAATCATTCTGAATTCACGACTTTCCAAGATATATCTATGTAGTTTTCTGAACTTGGCACAAGCTTCTCATTTAGTGTTAGAATGCAATTTGTTTGAAATAGCCTGATTCATCAAGCAAATCCATTCCTATTCATACTATTATTACAGTCACAGTCATCTTTGTATGATCTGTGCATTTTGTTTGCCTTGACAATCACTGAAAAATTAAACATGGCTCAATTCTGTGATACCTTATTTTATACAATTTATTTTACATAATTTCTTAGTGAGTGGTTCTTGTCGGTCTTTCTTTCTTTTGCAGCTGCTTCATATAATGTCCCCATACAACATCATTCTATTTCTGTTATTTTTTAGAGATTCATTGAGCAGAATAGGTAGACTTTTAGGAAAGGATATATCAGAGTTTATACATGTCTTTGTTAGGTTTTGAGTACTTTTTTCAGTATCATAGGACTTGCTTGTTATTATGTCTAGATAAGTTTTGAACGAGAAATATTCTTAATACTGCAGCTGAATTTCTGCTGGGTTTTCCCTACACAAGATAAACATAATTTCTATAATTAATCTGTGGCCTTGTTCAATCAGGATTTCTCTTTCTAACGATCTCTTTTTCTAATGTTGTCAGTCATTAAATATCTGTAACAGTCTTGCACTGGATCCTTAATAATGTCAGACTTTTAATAGTGGTAAGAAATTGACTGAATTTTATTACTGTGTACAAGTATGTTCAGATTTTTGCTATAAAAGTACATATAATCATTATTTTCCTATTACGTATTTATCTTCTGCTATTGCTCTGTAAAAAATCAGCAGATATTTATATTTGTAGAATATATATATTTCTAGAAATACTTGAATTTGCCAGGAGTAATATGAATATCTGTGAGTTATTTCCTAAAGAAAATAGTAATACTGGCTTTACTTATGTGTATGTAGATTTTGACTGTCTTTACAGTTCATGGTAAAAAAACTGTATCAACCTTCCTGCAATTTAAAGAAAACTATGTGTAGGAAATATACTACAGAATTATATCATCAGCTTACCCATGTGTGTCTAAATGAGTTTAAGCTAGTACTACTGTTGCATTAAAGTACTTGCATCGTATGTAAGGCAGAGCTCTTTGTACTTCTTAGCACTTAGCCCCTTGCACAAGCTGAAGTGATCCCTCCAAGATATTTAATGTGTATCTTACAAACATGGCATTCTTGTAAACCAAATGAAAGCTCTAAAGCAAGTAACCACTTGCTAGAATGTGTTTCCTTCCTCAGAGGAAAAAAAATCCAGTTTTTTAATGCAGGCAGGTTTTTAGTAAGAATTTGCTGGTATGTTACATGCAGACCAGTAGCTTTGTGCTGGCACAACTGCTGTAGAACAATGACACTGGCATTGAAAACGCATCTTTCCATGGCTTGGATTGTAGTTTTTCTCTGTCTAAGCAAATAGAACAAATGAAGGTGCTTTTTAAAAAAAATTGAGTTGCTTTACGTTGGAGTGTTAAAGTGCAGGATAATCTTATTGCACAGGATCGAGGAGATGAATTCACTTACACTGGGAGTGGAGGTAGAGATCTTTCTGGCAACAAAAGGATTGGAGAACATTCATTTGATCAGACCCTGACACACATGAATAGGTAAGTTTTGAAGATAAAAATAAAAAGTATTCCAAAACAGAGCTAGATTGTAGTGCTTTAAAATTTAAAACTGACATTTTGTTGTATTCATTCACTCCTGTACATGCTGCTTTTGTAAGCAGTGGTGCCTCTTGCTGCTAAGAGGCATTTTCTCAAACATTCTGTTTTGTCAATTTAAAGAAACACAAATGAATTTAAAGAAACAGACATGAAACACATTGCCGTATTGCTGGTGCAGCTAGTAGTCATGTCACTGCTTGAAATTGTCCTGTCGTTTCCTTCAGAGGACTCTTAATGTAATGAGAAGTTTGTCAAAACTCTTGTGTGAATGTTTTCTATTCCGGGTGTTTATTTTTAAGTTTCTTCTTCAATGTTTAAATCAATTATGAAAGCAAAAAAGCTTGTTCATTTTCCCATATAAAAAGATATCTTTGCTATTTTGCTAGCCCTTTCTTCCATTATAGTTTTCTATGAAAAGCAAGGAATTAGGGTGTTGCTTTATCAAAAACAAGTGCTCCTAAAAGAAAATATGTGTCCAAAAAGTGAATTAGACATCTGCTTAAGGTATTTTTACATCCTGTAAAAGCCTGCTTGAATAAAGAGTTCTCTCTCCTTTTCTGTTTCTAAGAGCATAATCTCTGTTGTGCTGCTGACCACTTAACACCTGCAGGGTGCTGAGATTGACTGAGACCTTTTCTTTGCCAGGTCTGCTTTTAGATGCGAGCTGCTGCTCTCAAGCAGAGTGGAGAGGGGTTCTTTCTCTCTCTTTGGTGGTACTTAGCGGAGAGAGAGAGGAAAAGCCTGACTTGGCGGCTGAGGACGGGAGGGAGGGAGAGAGAGAGAGAAGGGACGTGATATGAACAAGAACAAGGAGGGAAGGAAGATGGAAGGAAGTAGGCTTAAGCGAGGTTCAGGTTGGAGATTAGGAGAAATTTCTTCTCTGAAAGGGTGGTCAGGCATTGGAACAGGTTGCCCAGGGAGGTGGTGGAGTCACCGTCCCTGCGGGTATTTAAGGAAAGGTTAGACGCAGTACTGAAGGACATGGTTTAGTGGTTAATAGGTGGTGGGGGGAAGACGGTTGGACTGGATAATCCTTGAGGTCTCTTCCAACCTTAATGATTCTATTCTATTCTATTCTAATAGGTTTACAAGCATATTTAGTGAATAGAGCAAACGTGTTTTGGGAAACCGAGTTGAAAGCCAAACTCGTTAGTCTCTGCATTTCTCTGCTCTTAGCAAATGAGCAGTCCCGTGGCGAAGCTTGCCCTGTGGCTTTGCAGGTGTTAGTGCACACGGACTATCACAGGGTGCTGCTCTCGGTTACTGATTTTGATACGAGGTTTTAAACACTTTGAAACTGAATGTAGTGCTGTTTCCATGTAGGTAACCCAGTGTTGATTTTACTTGTGCACATACCTTTCCTTTTTTAAGTTTTGTTTTTATATAAGAAACATTTTAAAGTTGACATTGCATGCGGGTCTCTTACTGTTCTGTACAATGTGGGTCTTACACTTGTACCATGTCTTTTTATAAACCATATTATTTCTTCCATTCTGAGATCCATGGTTTGGTTTGAGTCTGATTCTGAACGGTTTTCAATCCCTGGTCAAATCAGTCAGTACTTTTTTTCTCTCTAGTGTATTTCATCATATTTGTTACTTTTGTGTAGACACTTAAAAAGCCTTAACATTTGCAGTTACTGGAGAATAACAATAGGGAAAGTTTGCCTTTTGTTATAATTTTATTTTGATTCCCTCAATGCTGTTTAGGAAGGTATTATTTTTATAAGTTAAAAACCTTAAATCTAAGACGGTCGGTTTTGTTTATTTAGCAATAGCAGCTGAATTTTAATCGCAACCTTCTCAATAAAACATTTTGTGTTCCCATTTTTTTACTTACCGTACATGGTAGCTTCCATCAATTCTGCAGTTGTTAAAAAATATACTCAGAAGTTCTATGCTGCTTGATAAAGCATAATTAGACAAGAAAAATAGATACAACTTAATTACATTAATTCCTAAAAATCTGTTATGCAAGACTATCTAGTTTATGATGATTTTAAATCTCTTTCCAGGGCATTGGCCCTTAACTGTGATGCCCCACTGGATGACAAAAATGGAGCAGAGTCTAAGAATTGGAGAGCTGGTAAGCCAGTCAGAGTAGTGCGCAGTTCAAAAGGACGACGAATCAGCAAATATGCCCCAGAAGAAGGCAACAGATACGATGGCATTTACAAGGTATTCTGAGTGCAACATAACATTTTTCTTCAGCTGTTTTTAAAAAGTCCCATATTACATTGCAGATTCTTTATTATTACTTAAATAATTATTTTTTTCTCCATAATAGCTTTTTAGGCTTAGCTTATTGGGCAAAGAACTGAAATGAAGTTTTTCAAAGCAGTGATAATAGAACGTAGTCCATAATAGTATATACAAAGCTGAATATGTAAGCTAGTTTATATGTACTTACTGAGTAATATTCATTTGTGGAAATCGAATTATTTCTTCGCTCCTTCCAACTATATTCTAGCTTTTTGTCTGTTTAATGACTTCTCAGCATGTGATACAAAGGTGTGTGCCCTTTAAGAGCACAGTATTTATGAAAAATGGAAAAATGTCACACCTGAGGGAAGAGCTGCTGGATAATAGTAATGTATGACATAGTCTTCTCGTTTCTTGTTGAGCAATTAATGTATGCCTCTGTGCATGTGTTTGGCTTGTGATAAAATAACGTGAGTAATTTTACATTGTTCTTCAGGTTGTGAAATATTGGCCAGAAATTGGAAAATGTGGGTTTTTAGTTTGGCGTTATCTTCTGAGGAGAGATGATGTTGAGCCTGCACCTTGGACTTCTGAAGGAATGGAGCGGTCAAAGAAACTGGGTCTAAGTGTACAGGTTCGAATCAGGACTCGCAGAGGTGTTTTCACGCTCAGTTCCAGTAAACAAATTCCAGAATTAGAAATCAGTTAAATTAAAGCCCCCCCCCCCTTTTTTTCCTTGTACTTCATTGTGGCAGGATTTAATGCATATTTAGTTACAGATTATCTACAGACTGCAAGAATCCTGTAGTAGTGACACAGCAGAAGGAACAGTGGGTGAAGCTTTCTGCCTTAGCAGTGAATTGCTTTGCCTATATGGATTGGAAATTTAAGAGTTGGAATCCAGTTTTGTGATCATTAGGCTGGAAAAAATTTCTGCAAGCAACTGTTGTTATAGCCGAGTCTGTCTGAGAAATAGAAAAATCTGTTCTTTTTATGTATTTTTCTCTCCATGTGACTGAGGAATTTGTATGGAAAGTGTATTTCAGGCATAGAAATAAACTGACCCATAAGGGTTTGGGCAATGCAGAATCCATGAAAGACAGAAAGAAGTAACATACTGTTTCTTTTCTCAGCAAGGCAATGGTCTGTCTTACAGCACACCGACATCTTCAACTTTGCCTAATTGATTTGTATAGTTGTGAGGGCATAGATAGATATGGATATTGGGTTCCTTTTAATACAGTCCAGTCTGGATTAGATTCTTCAACTTGACTACGCTTTCTTAATAATAGGTGCTAATTTAAAGGTTTTCTCTGCCGTGTGCAGTTTTAAAAATTAATTTGTAGTTATCTCAATATGCTGTCACAGGGTTTTATAGCCTTTTAGAAATTAGTCTTGCAGGTATTTAGGAATTCCTGTGTGACAGTGGGTTTTGTTTTAAATCTATGCTTTTTATTTTAGTATCCAGAAGGTTATTTGGAAGCCATGGCTAGTAAGGAGAAGAAAGATAAGGTTAAAAAGCAAACTGTGAAACAGGAGCCAACCAGCCAGAGTAATGGAAACCAGAAAAGGACAATTGATGATGGTATTTCTTTTTACATTTTTAGCATCCATCAGCAAAGTCTGTCATGTTATGTTTATTGAGCCAGTAGTATGAAAACTGTGCGGAAGTGTGAAGTTATTTGGAATACTAATGTGAATTGATAAGCACATGATCTGTAATTAAGTAGTAGTGTAGGGATCTTACTCTTTTGCTGCTATTACAGGTGGTTTTTTCTCTTAAGCTCTGTAGAAAAACGAACAGTCTTCTGTGCACCTGTGTGCTGCAGTCCAAAACAATGCTGCAGAGTAAGAGTCAGAATAGGGATTTGATTGCTGCGTTTCATGAGTGTAATCCATATTTTAGCCTTCTATAAACAGTTTTGTCTTCCCCTTTTATTAGTTGAGACTAACATTCTGTTGTCACTGTGTCTGATGGTCATAATCTTAAGCAGGTATAGAGGAACCTATGAATACATCCAAAGCCATGAGGATGGGAGATGGAGGGAAAGGAGAGGCTTTCCAACTGACTCAAGAGCAGCAATGGCTGATTAGAGAAGACTGTATGAACCAGAAACTGTGGGATGAAGTACTTGCTTCTCTTAAGGAAGGACCAGTATGTTTGTTGCATGCATAATTTTTAATGTTTAGCTTAGAAGAAATCTTGAGTCTCTCTTAAAACTTAATTTGCTTGTTGAACTTTTGCTTCATACAGACTGTGTCTAGCATTATTTTTATTTCTAAGAATTTTGTTTCAGTTTGTCATGTTTTTACCCCAGCTGGAAGCTAAGCACCATGCAGCCGCTTGCTTACTCCCACCTCAGGGCAGGATGAGGGAGAGAATTGGAAGCGTGAAAGTGAGAAAACTCATGGGTTCAGAGAAAAAGTTTAATAGGACAAACTCCCCCCCCCCCAAACTATAAAAACAACAACAAAACCCCAAAACCAAACAGATGATGAACAGCACAATTTCTCATCACCTGAAATTGATGCTGTGCAAGGCCCCCAGGTGACATGCTTCTCATCCCACACCCCAGTTAGAAATGAGATGTGATGTGTTAACAGTGTGGGTCAGCCATCCTGGCCATGACCCTCACCAGCTTGTTGGGGACCCCTCACCTTTGTCTTGGCGGGGCAGTATGAGAAGCTGAAAAGTCCCTGACTGCTTGGTAATAACTAAAACATCAGTGTTTTATCAACATTACTGTCATCCTAAATCTAAAACACAGCACTAACCAGCTGCCAGAAGGAAAATTAACTTGATTCCTGCTGAAACCAGGACACAATTTTACAGTTTGCTATTCATGGCTTGGTTTACGCCTGCATAATGGAGATCTTTTCTTGCTCAAAAAACATTTTGAAGTTAGAAGTGGCGCTTTTTTTTTTTCTTTTTATTTTTGAAGGGAGTGTGTTTTCTCTGACACTCTAAATGTATTTTTGTGCTGTGCTGATGTGAGAAATCAGACATGAAGAAAGATGGTTATAGTCACTACTTTTTGTATAGACAGAAAATAATTTTATGACAGAAAATACAGCTTGCTTGCTCTGTTTAAAAAGATAGAAGTACTGTCATCTTCAGATTTTTATATGAAAATACTATCATCCAAATTTAGATTATCCCACTTTGTAGAGAGTGAACCTTAAGTAAGAGAAGAAAGTACTTTCCTCCCCCTAAATGTCAAGAAAATAGCAAGAATAGCTCAAGATAGAAGAGACTACAGACACTGCTACTAAAAAAGTCCACAAAGGGAGCATCTCCTGAAATTTTGTCTTTCAGTGATAATTAGTCTTAGCAATGTCAAGTTCATAGTTATTTTAGCTGTTTTCCAGATGAAATCAAGGCACTAAGAAGTTGAAATAACTGGATAAAACTCAACTCAGTGAAAAACAAAATGGTTGGAAAATGGATGTCTAAAAATGGACATAGATAACTAATTTATTTGAGAATTACCAGTAGCAATTTATGATTATAACAGAAAAAGCATCTATAAGTCCCTGTTTTTCCACTTACAGTACTTGTTTTTGCTATAAGGCTGCTGCAGTTGTCTTTGTGCAGGAGCTATATAAAGTTATTCACTGTTACCGGCCTTCTTTCCGGTGTCTGTAATGACTAGAAGGAATTTCAGCTCTTAAAATTGTGCATGATGACAGGCACTAGAGATGCCTGTTTGTAAAAAGGAGAAAACAGTAATTCAAAAGTGGTTGAGTTACTGAGAAGTCATTCTCCTACAGATTCCTACCCATAATTTGGTAAAATTTCCTTTTGGTTGCCACTAAAGGCAATGGGAATCACTGGTAGCTTTAGGTCGCTACTGTGAAAATGTAAATCTTTCTGCTTGGAGCGACTACCTTCCTTTTTAAATAAATAAAATGTGGTTTAAGATAAATCTGGTATTTAAAATAAATTTACAAAACCCCATAGTTTGATTCCCTGTAGATCTGCTTTTTTTGTTCTGTACCCAAGCTTGTATTCTTGATACTTGGAGATCAATGACATGCCAGAGATAAGCATGCTTGTGTGTGTAAAACATCTGGTACAAATGTATCTTGAGATTCCTCAGAGATGTCCTGAGAAGATTTAAAAGTCAGAGAGGCTGATTTACACACTGCACAGAATTTGACCTGAGGAGAGAAGGAGCAATGAAGCTAGCCACAATCTGTAAGAACAGGAGGAGGTGCAGAAGTGGCTTTCTTAGCAGAAGTTGTTCCCTTGGCAGAGAAGCAGAGATCTTTCAGGGACACGCACATTTTTAGCAGCAGTTACCAAACACAATTACTTACTTCTCTGACCTATGCCAGGAATCAGGCATGAGTGGCCCTCTGGCCCGCTTCATTTTGTTTCTAACAATACAAACAAGTAAATAATCTTTAAAACATTAGTTCTCTGATTTGTGGAAGAGCAGGAAAACTAAGCAGTTACAGACCTGCTTCCTGATTTACTTCTAGAAAGCTGCACTCACGGATATGGAGGACTTAAGAACTTCTGGAAGTTCATCATCTTTATGTAATAAGTGGCATTTACGAGAACTGTAATAGAGTTTGTCTTTTTTATTCCTTTGCCCTACACTAGAACTTTCTGAAGAAACTGGAACAATCCTTCATGTGTGTGTGCTGCCAAGAGCTGGTTTACCAACCAGTGACAACAGAGTGCCTCCACAACGTCTGTAAAGTAAGAATAAACTCGATCTTGCTCTGGGCTGTTTTCTTGGCTCGGAGACACCAGCCACCAAAGCCAAATGTATTTTAGAAAGACAATAATTATTGCCTAACATTCTGAGCAAAAACATGCGACAAGTTTGCATTCAGTGATTGCTGTATAACCTTAATTTTATGTAACAGAGTGGAAGTATGTTTAGTATAGTTCCTGATAGACATAATGAGTGAAGTTTACCATTGCTGTCATTCCTTTGTGATGAGTGGAACTACACTAGGAGTTGTGGTCCAGGAGCTAGACATTAGTATGGCAACAATAATTTAATTTTACATAGTTAAGGCATAAAATCAGATTTTAAAATTGTGTAACACTCTCACTAAGAATTACTGAAATGATGCAGGGCAAATACAAGAAAATTATTTGGGCTTACTCGGAGAAGGTTAAGTTACCTTCTTGTTCTTGCCGTTGTTTGGTGGGAGGGTCACAGAAGTCAATTTGTAACTCATATGTCTTAAAATCTTGATCAGTTGGGTATAATGTAAGGAGTTTGGACTAGAGTGAATTTTTTTGCATGAATGTGTACAGAATCGTGCACTGAATTGTGCATATTTGTATTGTGGCTGCCATACCTGGTATTTCTGCCCAAGAGCCTAAAAGGACCCAGAATATTGTCATTTTGGTACAATATCTAATAATGCAAGTTTGCTATTTGAGAAGATACAGATCATTATGTTGTTTTGGATGGCCTACACACGTAGAATGATTATGGGTCCTTAAAAAAACGTAAAAAGTGCTATGAAAGGCTTAAAATTTAGAACTATGGAAATTAGAAAACCATGGAGAACTGAATGGCAACAAACTCAGAAAGCACAAAGTTTGAAGATATCAGTATATATTTGCGAATACAAAATACATTAAAAAAAAAAACATCCTTAAAGTTGTAAGGAATAATTTCATAGTAGGCTGTCATTGCTGTTTGAGCACAGATCTGCCATGATAAATTTCTGATACTCAGCTCACATGCTTGGGCTATCTACAGCTTGTGGTAACATAGTAAGAAGGGCAGCACTGACACTAATGTTTCAGAGATTGTATTATTCTACATGTGTCTTTGAGGCTTAACTGAATCTCATCCAGTGAGGTAGATGTGGATTGTTACACAAACAATATACCTGGTATACTCAACTTCCTCTGGAAGGTCTGAGAAACTGTAGCTAGGAGAAAGCTGCAGACATGGCTGTGATTGACAGGAAGGCATTAGTGGAACTGAAGGGGAAATTGCTTTTAATTCCTCCCAAGCTCAATGTTTCACATCCCAGCCCAGAGCAGAGTTCCTTTGTTAGGGCATTTTAGCCATAGAGACAGAGGTAATTATTCCCATTTTTCTGGTAGTACAGCAGGTTGCATCTTTGGCTTATAGTGATTCCTTTGGTTTTGCTGTTAAAGCTGTCAGTCTAAAACAAAGTTCTCACAATTTACTTCTCTGTCTTTGTACGTCCCAGAGCTGTTTACAGCGCTCCTTCAGAGCTGAAGTCTTCACCTGCCCTGCCTGCCGCTATGACCTGGGAAAGGGCTACACCATGGTTCCCAACAAGATCCTGCAGACGCTACTGGACCAGTTCTTCCCTGGTTACAGTAAAGGACGATGATGTGCTGAGATCCTTCCGTACTTCTCCCAGTGACTTTATAGACAGTAAAGGAGAATAAACATGAGAAATTCAACAGTGGACCAGCCAGCTTGATGGGACTCAATATATTGTCACATTTTGAAGCAGCTAACCCTCTTCCCCTCATAGCCATCTTTCCGGTGTAGTGAGAACTCTTAATTCACAGCTGTCTTTTAACATCAAGGGTAGTTTTGGCCAGTTAACAAATAGTTTTTAAAGAAAAAAAGAAAAAAAAAAAAAAAGAAAAAAAGAAAAGCCTCAGCTCTTACTGGCCTAGCTGATGCTTAATTTATGATTTGTTTTTTTTGTAACTACCTCAGGACAGAGGAAAATAAATTGTGGGGATAAAAAATAGTTAGTGAAGTTTTAGCTACACACTGCCTCCTGAATATTAGTTGTGCCTGGTCCATGTGGTTTAATTTACAAGAAAAAACCCCAAACCAAAACAAAAACCCACAAAAAACAGCAAAAAAACCCAGAAACAGCACTTAAGCCAGCTGGATTAAAGAACAGCAAATTCTGTGGTGTGCATAATCCTTTTCTGTCTTTTTCTTCCATTATGCTGTATTTTTTTGCAAGAACAGGCTGATTTTTAGTCTATTTTTGTGAGCTTCATTGTGCTTTTCTTGTATCTTATGCAAGTTGACTACTAATGACTAATGAGAACAATATGAATGCATTGTTGCTGCATTAGTGTAAAGTGATCTGTGTTTTTTGCACTTAAAGAGGGTATTAAAGACACTCTAGTTGTGTAAAAAATATTTCATATAAAAAAGCCACTTCTGTATTAGTTAAACTGTATGCTTTTAGTAGGTCTTGTATCAGTGGCAGTACATCTACACGGTATTGAAGGCAGTGCTAGCTTGGAGAGGGTTCAAATCGCTTCATATTGTGATCTGAAATTTTATATACAATATATCCCCCCCAAAAATATACCTTATTAAATATTTTATGATTCAGAAAAGTTGCTAATTTTGTTTTTACTATTATCTACTTACCTGAAGCATAACATTTTAATTGAATTTTCAGATTACTAAAAGCTTTCTTTAGGTGGGCTTCCTATCTTTCAGACATGAGGCTTTATATTCCTTAACTCATTCCTCAATGGAAAAAACATTGTTAATTAAGACAAAAAACCCCACCCTGGCATTGATATCCACGGGCTCACACATATTTTGCAGCAGTGGCTGTCATGTAGCTACTCCGGTCTGCACTGAGCATTTGAAGGAATCTTCTTGGTGCTCAATCCAGGTACTGGGGCTGGAGGGAGCCGTGGGTGCCTTGCACAGCCGTCAGTCAGAGGTTCCCACCATGGGCACGGGGCTGCACTGACAGGCTGTAGCCTGCAAAGTGTGGGGAAGTATTTACATCACTCCCGGTAACTGGAGATCTTGCCCTTACCCTGGTGCATCGATGAACTGGTCATGGAGGCGCACATGGCAGTGCTCTTTTTGGTGGCTGAAATTTAGCTTACCCACTTCATCCAAAATGAGTAACACCTCTCTCCCCCAACTCTCCCCGCCCCATTTCTACTTTGGATTTCACTTCCATCCAAAATATGTAGTGCTGGTACTATCTCTCTAGTCATAAATCAAAAAAACAGGCATTGCGGAGCAGTTCTGAACAATTTAACTCCTCAGTAGGTGAATCGGTAGTAGTGTTAAGCATACACATTGTAAGAGCTGTAGATAGATGCTTATATCCTGCTGAACTTCAGTGTTTTACAGAATGGTAGCTGAGTATTTTATGGGGAGAACAGATGTAATTTTACCTTTGTAAAAATCAGTGCATCTGTGCAGTAGGCACATAAGATTTGTGGCTTTTTTTACTTGATAGTTGAGTGCTGTGAAATATTTCATATCTTTTAATGCTTTTTTCAATTTGATAGCTTTTACCAATTAATTGATGAGATATATTTGTCAGTTTGAGGTCAACAATGGGAAGTTCTCTGCTTAATACAAATATATGTAAACCAATTTTTTAATACATGTTTTCAATGATAGACATAATCGTGCAACGTGAAACTGGGTTTAACAAACATTAAAGTAGCTTGACAAGACTCTGTGGAGTTAGATTGACAATGCAGAAAGACTGTCCTTTCCTCACATTACAAGTTGGGAGTGTTTTTTTCACAATTTATTACACCCTTAGTGCTGTATCAATAGCCTCTAGAAGATGCCCTTTTCAGTAGTATATTCTAGTGTATAAAATTCTAATTTTCTTCACTACATGTTTAGATATTTTAGGACCTAGGTGCAGCTTTTCATATCAAAACTAGTATCTGGCCTAACCTTCCTTTAATGAAATCCATTCCTATCTCCGGTCATCCGCAGTCTCTTTGTGTAATTAAAGCCCTCCCTGAAGTCTAAAGGTAGGTGATGAAAAAGTTGCAGTCCCAAAACTTTCACTACACAGGACACAAAGATACGCTACTTAAAACAGTGCTCTGAACACTAGCCTCGCTCGTGTAACTTCAGAGGAAGCTCCTGGGCACGAGCGTGCGTGTGGGCCTTCAAGAAGAGGTTGGGTAGCTGCTGGTTGTGGAGAGCAAAGCTGTGCGTTCGAACGTGGCGCTGTGCATGGCAGCAGGGCGCTGGTCTCAGGGTGCTGTGCCTGTTCCCGCAGGGCCGGAGCTAAAGCTGGGGATCAGTTCTTACACACGCTGTAGACTTGTGTGACAAAGCAAGATAAATTGAGTGCACTGTGTAAACCAAAGCCAGTATCCAAAACGGGAGATTTGAGAAACTGTGGAAGGAGAATACTTTGTCAGACGTGAGCTAACTCACACGAAGCAGTTCACAGGCTGTTGGAAAAGGTGTTTCATGCCTTCTCTGGAACAGGAGGACAGGTTTAGATGGAAATACAAGGAAATACTGATGTGATATAGAAAAAAGTTGTTTGTTACTGCTCAGTAAAACTGATCATTCTGGCTCATTTAAAAAAATCAGAGGTTTATTTCAGTATTAATCTCCGCCAGTATTTTGCCTTGTGCAGAAGCTGTTACTGCTGTGGCAATTCTCACCAAAAAAAAGCTTCATAGTTTCATGCTGCTCCTTTGGGTAAATCCAGCTGAAAAGTTAAAATCCAGAACATGACAACACTTAAAATTTTGACCAATTTTATTAGAGTAGGTAGGTAAAAAAAAACAGTATGAAATATTAACACTAGCAATGCTAGTCATAATGCATGAAGTAAATTAAGCAATCTACTTCATCCTTTTTTACAGAATATAAACAATTACTCTTGCAGTTAATATTCCTTATTGCAGATGCCTGGTGCATCTGCATCCTTCCTTCTTTGTTTTCAACCGTATCTTCCATGCCATTTCACATTGGGCGTTAATTGTTAAAACTTTATGACAAACCAGACAAAATGCTGAATCGAGGCAACTTCAACATCAGCTGCTGTGGAACGATCACATTTTGTTTACACCTAATGTATTCATTGTATTTACATTTTAACTGAGCAGTGATTCAATTAACAAACACGGTGATTATCCAAAATATACACAGTATATAAATCCCCTATCAGGTCTTGGAGGAAAAGGCCATCCTGATGGACTCAGAAATCCAGGCAGCTGGAAGCAGTCTTACGAAGATGCTCTCTTCTGTTCAGAGAAGGGAGATTCATAGGCTTCCATTGGTGGGCAGGTACAAACCAGATGTTGATCTCCATATATGTCATCAATGCGAGCAATTGTGGGCCAAAACTTGCTCTCAGGCTTTACAAATGGCTAAGTACAGAAGAAAAGAAAAAAAAAAACCCACAACTATTTTAGTTTTTCTACCAAGCAAACCTACATAATTGCAAGACATTAGAAGTTTAAAGAATGACAAATGCTGGCAGAGTAGATGGTTCTAAGTGAAGTCATACTTCAAATCTTCCCTGAATGCTAACAAGCATGTGTAATGGAGGAGGCAGTCAAAAGACCACATCCTCTAACAAACGCTGGCAAAGAAGCAGTTGTCATGGGATAAAAGACAACTGTGACCCTCTGGCTTACAGACAGGAACCACAGAGAAGTGGAGGAGCCTACCAAGACCTGTGCTGCTCAATGTAGTTACAACGTAATATATATAGAACAAGTGGCAAACGGCACAGGCGCAGTTAAATTCTTCCAGTACGTAACAATAAAATAGATGCAATTCAGTTTTAGGTTACACTTACATTTAGCTGTTAAGATTGTGGAAGGAATTTTTTGTAGTGCTCTGAAGAAGCTGGTGTAACCAGCTCCAGTTTGACCTTTATTTGTATCTGGCTCACGTTTGTGTGATGCGCCCCATGCTGACCGTGCATCTTGTCAAATCCTGATCTTGGGAACAGAGCTGTGACCGTCAGGACGTGGGACTCTGTTTTGGGATCCCCTGGTGCAGTATGTCGGAACTGAACGGCCTGTTTCCCATAGGGATATCCAATACTGAAGTGCTGAGATTTAGAAATCCAAGTTTGCACTTTGTGTGTATAGATTATTTTTTTTAAAAGATCTTATTTTTCCTTGTCTTGGAAAAAAAAAAACAAAACCAAATGGAAGTGCTGTAGAGCTCACGCACATAAAAATTGAGCAACAGTAAAATTGGCTCTGAAGTTTTTATTCTTACCAGATTACTTCATTTCCAACTGACCACAAAACCACAGAGCAGAAAAACACATTTATGTATCACCATACCACTAGGATCCCATTATTTACTCACCAGTGGGAATGCTGCCACTTCTCTGGAATAAGGACGATCCCACTTGGAAGAAGTGACACAGTTTAGTGTATGTGGTGACATCTGCAAGCAAAAAAAGACGTTTAGGACAGGAAATTACTGAACGCAGTTGAATGTATCAGTGCGAACACTCCCTCAAGTTCACATTACATATAAATAATTACTGTCTAGAGAGTCTCTTCAGAATACCATTTATCTGGGGGAAAAAAAGGCAGATTTAAAACAGGAAACAAGTCAGTATCTGGGTTTTTTTCAGTTTGCCTGAAGACACTACCCAAAGTTTGAATATGCTTCCAGCTTTTCACTAAATCCTCTCGGTATTTATAAAGTGTACAGCATTACAGGAGTTGAGCAGAACTTGAGCCTACAGCAATTTAGTGCTGCAGTTGCTAAAATAATTCACTCAATCTTTACTCTTAGTTTTAAGGTCATTCCTCTTAAACCAGATAAATAAGCATCTCTCGTTCGTCACTTTGAGATGGCCTTGAAGATTATAGATCACGTGCTTGTGTACGTAACTTTCTCTGCCCTGTCAGGAAAGGCCAGACTTCTGACTTGAAAAAAGTCAACATGCAAATTTTGAAAAAGTTTAAAGGTTTCTAAACTAAGCCAAATTTCAGTAAGTTCCTGTGCTCACTGTTGCACACAGTTATTTTCCAGAGGACTTTAAGACCTGGAAGTAGGATCACGTACTCTCAAGTAAGTCTCAAAGGGTTAAGCCGATGCTGGTAACTTGCTGTACCTCCCATCTCACCTTTAGTGGGTTAATTTGGGGGTCCATCCTGCCCTCCTCTATTTCAGCTATTTCCTGCCGAATACTGATCATTGCATCACAAAATCTGTCCAGCTCTGCCTTGTCTTCAGACTCTGTTGGTTCAATCATAAGTGTCCCTGCCACTGGCCAGGACATGGTTGGAGCGTGAAAACCTGATAAAGAAGAAATCGGTCACTGACAATAGGTTAATATATGCATTAGCTACCAATTGATTCACGAATTCAGCCCTTTCTATAATCTTTACTGAACTCAAGGGCAGCGTACTGTAGAGCTAAGAGAGACTTTTCAGGTATTTAGTTTCTAACATTAAAGGCGTAATGCCATTGCACGATTTACACTGGAGTTACCCACTAATTTAATGAAATGCCTTTAAAAACACACTCTTTTTTTTGCTTTGTTACTTTTAAGCCCAAAGTGTATCTAGATGATCTTTAAGGTCCCTTCCAACCCAAACGATTCTACGATTCTGTCCTAGGTTATTTCTCTTTCTGCTGCTCACTTTGGGCAAGTATTTTGCCACATTAGCTTCTTAGGACAGGCTGAATGGCAAAGTGAGATGGGTACAGATTTCCGCAGTGGTAAACAAGGTAAAAAAAGAAGGTGGTCTCTGATGATTCCCTTCCCGTACTACTGCTAATTACAGCATTGTGACGATTCTCTTCTGGCTGCAGAGGATGGAACTTTACTAAACTTACCCATATAACTCACTTTAGTACCTACTGAAACGTCTATTTTAAGCGGTGCACACTGTTTACGGCCAGAGCGGCCCACTTACGAAGAGCAGGCAGGGTGGCTTGTTTGGTGTCATGACTGGGCTTTGGATCATTTCACTGACGAGGTATTACTGGCTAGGATTTTAACAGCTTTTATGCCTATTCGTTAGAAACACAGTTGCATGGGATCAAGCAGTTCAATGGATCAGCAGAAGAGTAGCCATGATCAGATTCTTCAGAGAACGTGTACAAAACTGCCTGAACTGTATCAGGATGGAAGTGCTTAAATTATCCTGCTTCAAATGTTTGTGGGGTGTTTGGGGACGCTTTGGGGTTTTTTTGGGTTGGGTTTTTCAGTTTGTTTTTGTTTGGGGTGTTTGGATTTTTTTTTGTTGGAATCTTACTAAGCTTGTGGCTCCAACCCACTTCTCCAATGGTTAACAGTCACATAATCAGGAATTTGAAGGGGCAGTTTACAAAACCGGGGAGGTAGCAGCAGACATCTAAGTAGCTACAACTCAATCCATGCAAATATCTCTCTTAAGCCCTTAATGGACATGAGAAGGCCTGAAATGATCATGAGAGCTTCACCATCCAAAAGCACAGGACTAGAATGTTTCCCTTAAGAAGAGATCTACAAAATTCTGACACCGCTACTTTTAAAAAAGACATTTGACTTACCGTAATCCTGAAGTCTCTTAGCAAGATCTACAGCTTCAATGTTTGCTGTTTTTTTGAAGGGTCTCGTATCCAGAATGAATTCATGGGCTACAAAACCTATGAACAAAAAAAACGTATGCTGTATTTACTTACTAGGAGAATAATGCAATCTACCAAGCAGTCTGTTCTGATTGGTTTTGTGGAGAACGTGGCAAAAAGACGAAAAATAAGCACTTGGGGAAAAACTCAAACCTGAGAAATTATCAGGTAAGAGATATACAACTCAGTATTTGAAGACTGGCCCTCTGAGTCCCACGTCACATGAAGAAGAGGCCTCATTTCCAAGATCAGAACTAGGAAAGGGTGGTCAACTTAGCTCCTACAATTTACAAGTACGCTGAAAAATAATTGGATTTGTCAGCAGCCAAACAGCATTTAGATGTCTTAGTCTATCCTGAATTAACCATGTGCAGGATAATCAGTTTCACGTTATGCCAGAGAAAAGCTCAAATCCGGTGTTACGGAGAGGCTGAAGGCAGAAGTTATCTAAATTTGTGTGTATGATCCTGGAGAACCTTGTTCCATTTTATTGCTGAATCCTTCAAAATTTACAACTTCCATTCACTTCTGAGAGGAAATAATACATTCTCTTAAAATGCAACCTGCAGATTTAGCCAAGGTGTACTCCATTAAATTTAAGAATTTTGAATAGCATACATATTGTATTCAAATGTTCCTTGGTGCCATTCAGCTTAAACAAGCAAAATAGCATTCTCTGACAGTTACTCTCTAATAATAGATAATTCTTTCACCTCTTTTTCATTACTAATGTCCTGCTGCAAGACTGGAGAGCTGTTGCAGGGAACTAGCATGCAGCTAAAGTACTTGGTATTGCCAAGGGGCGGCTTCTCCCCAATCTCACAATAAGGAGTGGAAATGAGAGAAATTTGGTGGGTTTTGATTGTTTTCTTTTTCCAGAGAAAGTGCGCAAAGGAAAGTACAGGTCCAAAAATTGCTTCCAGGTCTTAACTTGTTGTGCCATTGGCTATGGAAGATTTGGAGGTCTCAACTTTGTTGCTTCTTTTTCTACTGTTCATTAATCTGCTACTAGACTTCAAGGAGAACAATCTGGTGCCAAGGTTTACTCCATCTTTTTTCACTATTTAATCTAATTACAAACAGGCATTTTTTCTTCAATTCAGAGTATCTCTGCTTCATTGCAATAACTCCACAGAAGCACTGTGGCAGGTTATTTCTCTCCTTGCAGGCAATATCAAGACAAGTTTGAGATGCGGCTGTCACATTGCATTAAAAAAGA
This sequence comes from Psophia crepitans, assembly GCA_013399095.1. Classification (NCBI taxonomy): domain Eukaryota; kingdom Metazoa; phylum Chordata; class Aves; order Gruiformes; family Psophiidae; genus Psophia; species Psophia crepitans. Next base: position 91,271 of record VWZZ01003254.1, read on the forward strand.
ATAATACTGCAAGCCAACTTTTACACTAGGGAAAAAGAAAACTTTGTAGAAGAAAGCAAATTGTCCAGTACTTGCCTCTTGCTCCTCTGAAAAGGATTTTGTAGTGCTTCTCCAGCCTCTTTGCCATGTAGTTTGCATTTAGTATAGCAATCTCAGAAGCATGTTTCAAGCCCTTTGCTCCCATTGTCTGGAAGAGGAATAACATGAAGAAACAGATCTAAAAACGCTCCCAAGCAAGCTGAGTGTGTTTGTGTACTGGTAAGCATGATCGACAACAGCACCTTCATGCATCTAGCTAGCTTTAAGGCAGTCACACTGCTATTACGCTTTTCTGCACTGCACTCACAGAAAAGCACTGGGCATTAATTGAGAGCAACTTTGGTATACACAGCTTATGAGATTGCTTCGTGTCTAAGAGTTTTTGCTTACGGTCAACAAGTGAACAACTCAAACTGTTCCTCAAACTGAGAAGCTCTGAAGTGAACAGAACAAAGTGAGCAAAGCTCAAGAATGTAGTCAGCACGCTGGCAAGAAGTGCACACACACTGGCTGTCACCGTCCTCACCCCCACGGGAGAAGCATCCAGAGAGCTGCCCAAAAAGCTATGTGTGCTGCCTGTACAGATTATCTCAGCATCTCGTGTCATGTCGCAGATGATACTGTGCATTATAACAAAGACCGGAGCCAAATGGACACATGTGCACTTATTTCTCTGCTAAGGCACTGCAAAAGGACAGTGCTGGAATTGAGCTGCGCCTGAATTTCTTGACACTGCACTTAGAAGTTAAGTTGGCAAAGAAGAAAATCAAAACTGCCTTCAAGGTAGCCACTGTAGATGAGACAGTGTAAACAGACAGCACTTTGCATTGTGAAGAAACAGCTTCCCTTAAAAATGTACTATAGTTTAAATATTCTGTAATAGGAACCAGCTTTCAGTCACGAGTGACTCTTACTCACAGTTGAAAAGCCACCATGGAAGTTGTACCACTCCACATTTGCCCACTTCAAATTCCAGAAGAGCTGGTTTCCCTGGGAGTACGTGTTTCCGTGGCTGGGGTAACAAACTGGCTACGGGGTACTTCTGAATGACGCTGCCTCTTACGTTCACCATTTCAACTCTTTCTCCCACTGAAAGCTTTAAATGTTGCTGAGAGTCCCAGCACACAGAATTTGGATCTACACATATCTCTGCTGGCTGACTGCTTCCATACACGTAACCAAATATTTGCAGGCTTATCACTAAATTGCAAGGCATTAAAAAATTACATAGATCATGATCAGGCTGATGCACATCCAAAGACAAAACTAAGCCCAGTTTTCAAATTCAGTAAAATCCCTTAGAACTCCAGTTCTTATTAAAGAGGTTTTGGAAAGTTACATGCTACATACAGCTCATGTGTAACAATACTGCAGCATACAGCCAAAAATCTTCTTGGAAGAAAGTAATTACCAAGCAGCTTTTAAACACAAAAAACTTTGATATCAGAGACAGTGGAGGGTCAAGCCTGGTTGCAGCTTTCTGCCTTGTGTCCACTTATCTCAAGAATTATTACAGCAAGAGACAGAAGCATTAAGCAAGCTGCATAGATACAGCAGTTGTCCCACCATCCTTTCCTCTTGCAACAGATGGCAATAGGCTATTCCATTGTCCTACTGGAAAACAAGGAGGTTCAAAGGATGTAAATAACCTATGACCATGCTGCAGTCATACAAATTTCAGCCTGCGCAAACATCTTATGACAAATTGCTCTTATGTGGTTCCAGGGGTCCTCAGACTTGCTCAGAGACAGACCCTCAGCCGATACTCCTTATAAAAGTCTACACACCTTGATATACACCCAGGAAATGGGCAATATAGCACTGGAACCCCACGGTGCAGCACTGACAGTACCCAAAGGACATGCATCCTTATCCGCCTGTATTTTGATGACAGGGTGGGTAGGCAAGTAGGGAGCCAAATGTTTCTTCCTAAAAGAAAAACATTTATTTTAGAACTTGAATGTGTGTTCCTGTGTTACCATTTCTAGACAATTTCAGCAGTAGTTTCTCTTCACCTTCCTTCCAAACACAGTCCTCCAGGAAGCCTGGTCTATGTCTTCTTCAAGAGAAAGTTTATTAACATAACTGGTGAGAATGGAGGATGGCACTCAGTTTTCAACTTATCACAAGATATTCATGCAGCGATCCAAATCAAAGTTATTGATGTTATTGCTGGAGTGAGTCCAGAGGACAGTCACAAAGCTGATCAGAGGGCTGGAGCACTTCTCCTACAAGAACAGGCTGAGGGAGTGGGGCTTGTTCAGCCTGGAGAAGAGAAGGCTCCAGGGAGAGCTATTGTGGCCTTCCAAGTACCTAAAGGGGCCTACAGGAAAGCTGGAGAGGGGCTGTTTATCAGGGAGTGCAGTGACAGGACAGGGGGTAATGGGTTTAAACTAAAAGACGGGGGATTTAGATTGGACATTACGAAGAAATTCTTCCCTGTGAGGGTGGTGAGGCACTGGAACAGGTTGCCCAGAGAGGTTATGGAGGCGCCATCCCTGGAAGTGTTGAAGGCCAGGTTGGATGTGGCTTTGGGCAACCTGGTCTAGTGGAGGGTGTCCCTGCCCATGGTGGGTGGGCTGGAACTAGATGATCTTTGAGGTCCCTTCCAACCCTAACCATTCTATGGTTCTATTTTTTTTAAATGAGAAATATTATTTTCTTTTAAAGGAATATGATTGCCCCATAGGATAGATTCACATAGTTCATGTACCGCTTCTGCGTTCCGGACTATGTTTAATATTGGCCCTCAAACTCCACAGATCATCTCTGCATTTAATCAGAAAGACTGCTGAATGAGGTCTACCATACACACTAAAGGGCCACCATGAAAGTCAGGGTTTGGGAATACACATGAAACATTCATGACTATCCTGGAGAAGGACAAAAGTTTACAAACAACACTACTACTTTGCTTATTCATGGTTCTGTACTGAAGTGAACTGCCAACCAAGATTCACTAAGGGAACTTTATTTTTTTCTTTTTTTTAGACGAAAGGCTAATAAAGAGATACTCACACTCCAATTGGTCCCATTCCAGGTCCTCCTCCTCCATGGGGAATGCAAAAAGTTTTGTGAAGGTTTAAGTGAGAGACATCTGAGCCGTAATCTCCAGGACGACACAGTCCCACCTGTGAAGGGAATACTCTGTCTCAAAATATTCTTCATGTGCCATCTTAAGACCTATTACTTCATTCAAGAAAAATAGGTTAAAAAAGATGTTATATGTTTTCCCATTTTTCTTTAACATGATGCCTCACTAACAAGAATTGATGTAAACAACTTTTTGCTTTAGGAATTCCTGTTCATGTCTGTAAAGAATGTTTTTGACAAAGATTAGGCAGACTATGCCAATTTCAGTGAACACCTCCTACATCTTACAACAGATTTCAGGACATAATCAGTTAGAAGAGAATTATTTTTACCATCTAATTTTCACTACTGTTCTTTGAAACCTCACCTCCCCAACACGGTGCCACCTTGTGAGGAAGCTGTGTTATGGTATGAACTGGGTTCTGCTGCGCTGTTTTTGTAGACTCCCAGTTGTAATAAATGTACCTAGGAGATTTTATACCTGGGCATTCATATTTGCTCCGTCTAAGTAAACCTGGCCTCCATGTTTGTGAATTAGGTCACACACATCTCCGATCTCCTCTTCAAACACACCGTTGGTGGAAGGGTATGTGATCATGATGGCTGCCAAGTTCTCTTTGTGCTTGTCCACCTCATGGCAGAGGGAGAGAGAGAGAGAAAGGAAAAAAAAGGTCATTGAGGCTCCTAAATCTTCTTAAGAGAAGATTTTTACAAAAACCATGTAATTAAGGTCATCATTGTTTTACAGATGAGAAGCAACTCTACCAGCAGGTAGTCTAAGTCTTAAGTCATTTATAGTCAGCAAAAGATACTGGGTTCTTTTCTTCTGCAATACCTATGAAAAAAAAGAGTGTTTTCTGAATAAATCAGAACTTTAAGTCAGGGAAGAAGGCATGGTATTAAAAGATGTATGTATAATAAGTCACTTCTGGGACCTTACAGCAAGCCAAGTGAAACATCTGGCCTTCAATGTAAAGCGATCTAATGACCATCCCCCTACTTTCAGCAATACAGTTCTATGACTACCATAAAAGCCTGCTGAAATACATATTTTTGGAAATGTATCCTGCTAATACCTTGGATTCCCAAGATTCACCTGCAGACAATCTACTCAAAAAAAGTGAAAAAAGTTGCCTAGCAACACTTTCCCCCAGCTGAGGTGGGCTTGAGCTAAGTGAAGGCATGGTGCCATTTCAAATGCTTCGCACTCGTGAACATGCTTCATTCATTTCAAATACTAGATGTAGACCGAGAAGGTCTGCTATAAAAGAGCCTGCTGTATAGAAAGACTTTCTGCACCACAGATCTTCAAATTAAAGGAAGTCTGACAAGCGTCACACAGCTAATGGCTGAGCAAAAAAGGGAAGAATTACTTATCCTTTTCAAGCACATCTTCGCTATTATTATCCTGTTGTCTCAAAGAAAAATCTGACTCAGCTGCCAACACTGCTACCTGCAGAGGAGAAGGAGTGTTCCTGTCTTGAAAATTAAAGATAATTAAATACTCACCATTGCTTTTAAATGGGAGATATCAATGCTCCCATTTTTATCTACTTCAATTGGCTGAATCTTCATCCCTGCCATTTGTGCACTTGCTGGATTTGTACCATGAGCAGATTTAGGAATAAGGCAAACCTTAGAAGAGGAAAAGAAGCAGGAACAAAGTAAGCTACCTAAAAAAAATCTTAAAGCATTATAGTCTACCCTCAGCTACAACTCGTTAAGAAAGTTTTCCTAAGGGATTCGGAGGGAATGTTTTCCATTCAAGTATGAGCACCTGAATACTCATTAGAAAAATAAAGTTTTATTTGCCGCAGAAATCATATTTATGGCTGAAATTCCAGAATATTATCTCAGTTAATCACATTTAAAACCCTCTCCTCTCACCCCTCTTTTTTTTTTAAAGACTATTTTTTTACAGTAATCAGCCTCCATTATGTACAATGACTTGAAAGGAAAAAACATCTAACTCCCACCTTCCACTGCATCTTCAGCTGACTTACAAAACATTTTCTTCTGTATTCCATTCAAAACAAAATTTAGACTGAAATGTTTTGGCTGTAGCTAAGACGTTTCAGACAGCTACTTACACGTTCTCCGTGGTTCATTTAAAAAGAAAAAAAAGATAAGTACTTTTACTTAAATAAATGTAAGTTCTTGCTAGTCAGTAAAACAGAGCTCAGGGTATTTCCAGACATTTGTTAGGAAGTCCACCCCTTCTAAAGACAATACATACACCTTCTCTAAAAAAAAAAATCCTTTGCTTCTATTCCATGAGGATACCAAAACATTTTTTCTCTTGGAAGGACTAGTTTACCTAAGTTTATTAAGTAAGTTACTCAAGCTTAGCTGCATTAAATAACTGACAGTAAGGGACTTTGTTTTCCTGAGAAACCGCACAATGGTCTGTACCTCATGTTCCACAGAAACGCTGAGACAAATGTTAATTACCTCAAAAGCTATTCCAAGGAACTGACCTGTCTGTCTCAGCAGCTGGGTATTTGCTGGTTTTGCAGTGCGCTGCCAATGTTTTACCGCACAGCTGTGCTGAGAGGAAACACGGGGACCCCAGCCCCCGCGTTGGGAAGCACTGGGGCACATCTGGAGCTGTTCTGGCTGCACAGCAGATGGGTAAAGTGAGTCTAGATTGCCACCCAGGCGTGCTGGGTTGTATCTGCAGCTGCTGGGCACAAAAGTTACTGATCGGCCAACAAAGCGGATGGATGGGAGCTGCCAGTTGCCGCTGGTACTTTTTTCCCACGAGAGGGCACCAAATCCAAATGACGTCGGCGCCAGGACACTTGATCTGCCGTTTCACTGACTTTCTCCACTCCAGGAGAAAAGGCCACTTAGCTGAAAGCTCAACATTCTGTGGGCTTTCCTTTCTCTGCTCCCCACCGCCCCTGCCCCCCGACCCTTTTTCCCAAGATGATGTTGATTTTGCGATAACGTTTGAAATCCGTCAAGTGTGAGTAACTGCAAGCGGCCCGCGGGCTCCCGCTTCTGCGCTGTGAAACGCTGGGTGTTTCTCAGCATAGGCGGACATGGACACAGAAGCTGGAGGATCTTGCACAGAGTAAGAGGAACAACAAAGCCCAGGTGGATAATCAGAAAATGACTGTCCAAAGACTGACATTTCAACCTAACTTCACTCCCCACTGAAGAAAACTACTCACAAAGCAGCTTGTCATTGTAAAGAGTGGCTGATTCCCAAGAAGTTTGAGGTGATCTAGATGCAACAAAGAAACAAAGACAGAACAAGACAACTACTCACTATCCAATTGTAGGTAGTTTCCTCACACAGAGACTATAGTGCCCAGGAGGCCAGGACAACGACCCTTCCATTTTCAGAAGGCAAATGAGTTCCAAAGCCAAGTATAAAATCCACTAGGGAAAATACGGATATTGCTGCACTAAGGACTCTTGTCCTACCATTTAAAGCCAGCTCTATGAGTGTGTGAAAGAGGAAGCCCTAACTAACCTCAGTCCAAGAAGTTTTTGATGTGGTCCCAAAAACCATTCCTAAACTAATTTCCAGTGGGGTCAGTGCGAAGGTTCACATGGATAAATATTGCATGAAGACACAGGAAAGAAAACAAAAAGATAGCAAGTTTTCACTGTGGAGAAAAGTCATCCTAATAGAACGTTATAAATATCTGTGCTGGTTCTCTAGCACAGGGAACTCTTAACTTACTCATAATTGCTTTACAATGGAGACATACAGTGAAATGACAAATATCCTGTAAACACAAAATCACCCAGGTCACTGAAAGGTCCCATTGCACAGTTCAGAAGAGAACCCACAGTACTGAGCAGTAACATTCAAACCAGAATATACTGGAGCCAGACAGATCTAGAGTATTATACACGACAACAAATCCTAACAACGCGCAACGGCGGTCATAGCTTTGAATCTACTGCCACTCAAAAGATCCTGCAGTGTTGGGGGGAAAAAAGCAACTGCATTAAAAACTAGAAAAGAAATACAGAACAAAGAAAGAGGAACACAGAAGCTCTGTGGATAACCAAAGCTCTGAGATGGCGTTTTTGAGAAGGATGGACAAGTAACTGGAATCCAAGTAGGAAGACAGAAATGAGGATGGATAAGGGTATAATAAAAAAATCTCAGAATTAACACATGATATGCCAGCTGTGAACAGGGAAGAACTGCTCATCGTCTTTCAAGAGTGAGAGGACATGAGATGAAATTGGAAGATGTCAAGATAAAAAAAATAAAAGGAAGCATTTCTTATGAAGAAACATGATTAGATGATAATGGGTGATGATGCCACAGAATGTTTTCCCCAAGATACTGTAAATATTAGAAGCTTCCTCATAAGAGGTCAAGTGATCAGATTTAATTGTAGAAAAATGCTTTAAGTAGTATCTTTGGATTCCTTTGAATCAGCAAGTTCGGAAACCACAGATACGTAGATGCTGGGGCCGTGTACTGGCTAAGTATCACTGTATACTTGCTTTGTCCTTCTACTCCTTGTTGTAAGAGGAGTCTATCAGTCTGCTAGTGACCACTGTAAAACTGGATGCTGGGACTGACAGACTTCTGGTCTGGGCTGATTTGGCTTTTCTTACGTTACAAACATGCAATCATCTCTCCAAAATGAAACTTGCTACCGCCAACTTCTCACACTTATGTATTTCAAACTATTTCATTTCCAATTAAGTTTATGCCTAAAACCTACAGTTAACGCAGCCTTTCTTTCAGGCAGCACAGATTGTTCAGAAAGCACCTAAAGAACAATATTACTTTCAGATTTTTCAGCTATAACTGCCTACCATTAAATGCAAATAGTTTTCTTCAAAAGAAAATTAGAATTCAAAATTCTTTTAAACAGAGCGTACTAGTAAGAATTAATTCCTCTTTGGGGTTAACTGCAGCTGCGCCACCTCTCAGGTTTACAAGAACTCTTTTGTCAGGGTACAATGGTATAATTAAGAAGTGACTCCCTGAGGTCAAATTTTCAGGTAGTTATTCAAGAGAATAAACATCAAGCCTTTAGACTCTAGTGTTGCCAAGTGGAAACGATCCTCGGTGCATCAAAACTGATTTTAATTATTCATCTACAGCTTTTGTGGCCCTTGTGAAACAAGGTTACCTCCATATATCCTACAGAAATTTACTTGAAACATTTTGAATGAACTTAGAGACTTCTGTGAGTAGCTACCAAGACATACCAGGGGCTTGTCTGCTTCCTCTGTCAGGAGTGGCTACAGTGGGAACCAACAGACGTTATAAGCAGTATAAATTCTAGATAAACCAGTTACTGTTTCCTTTGTAATTGAAAAAGCTAGAGAGGGAGTTCTATACCACCTTGAAAAAGCAAAAAACTGTACTGCCCATTTTCTTTTAAGGCATGGATATCTTGGGCCTAAACCCACCTCAGTGAAGATCTGAATCACTGTTGCACATTCATGAGTAGTCTGTGTGATGGCTTCAATGGTTATGTCTGCCCCTTGATCACAAGCCCATCTGTTGGTTTTAGGTCTCTCCCTAAATGTCCTGATGTTTCATGAACCCCCTGAGCTATGAATAACTCATCCTTAAGTTACCTGTCCAAGTCTACCTGAGTCACTTCAATTCTGGCAGCCTGGTCTACCTGCTCATTGGTTTGGTGTTCTCCAGTGGTGCTGCCCTTGGGCTTGTGAGCATCTTATGACATGTACCTGTACAGTACTGCTTTGTGCCTGGGCAGCAATGTCTTGCCAGAAGGCAGCAGCCCAGATGGGTTTACCTCTGTGCTGCCAGTTTGTCTGTTTCCAGTGATGCAGACACCTCAGAGGGCATTTGCCACTATCCATGAGTCAGTATTGACATAGAGTACTGGCTGCTTTTCTCATTCAGCTATCTCTGTGGCCAGCTTCTGACAACTTGTTGCATAGGACTCTACGCATCAGCCTTCCACTTTCTATTGTTATAGAAATGTTTATTGTTATTGTTATAACTCAACAGGATCCACTGGTAAACTGACGACACTGCTTTCCACCTTCTGATAAGTCATTATATGGTGGTACTTTTCGCACAAGTCACCTCCCTTGAGTGATGCTCTGAAATGTACACATTCTGATGAGTCCACGATCTCTTCCAGGCTCCCCATTCAAGCCTGTTGCATTACCAATGCTACCCACTTATTCTATACAGAGTCCTTTGAACACTCAGTATAGCACAGGCAATCGTGGTGCCAAGAGGAGCTGTGCTTCTGTACCAACAACTTCTGAGGCAGCTCAGCCCCCTTTGTACATTGCTAGCATTTCTTTTTCGGTCAGTGTAGTGGGCCTTGGACCCTCAATACCCCACCAGCTCCAAAAGCCTAAAGGCTGACCTTGTATTTCTCCATCTGTTTTCTGTCAGCGGCTGAGCCTCAATGGAGGGCTCACAAGCTCACTGTGACCTGACATACTCATGCATTCCTGTTAGCAGGTGGGAACATAGTTATTACCTAATTGATTGCAGCCTTAGGGGTGTGACAACATCCATCTTGCTGTTTTAGTCCTAAAAACTGGATCTCTTGTGAGATCCTTTGACCTTGCTTTGGTTTTATGGCAAGATCAACTTTCCAAAGGATCTGTATTATTCTTTTCCCCTTCACAAATGCTTCCTCTGATGTGCTGCCCCATAAAATTATGTCATCCACATACTGCAGGTGTTCAGGGGCTTCACCCTGCTTCAGTGCAGTATGTATCAGTCGAAGCACTGACAGGTGTTTCCAGCCCTGGGGCAGACGGTTCCGGGGTGCATGGGACACCCCACCACATGAAAGCAAACAGTGGCCTGCGCTCTGCTGCCAAAGGGATAAAGAAAAATGCCCTGGCAGTATCAGTTGTGGCATACTACTGGGCCACCTTTGACTTCCATTCATATTGGTGCTGTCACTTGTTCCACACAGCAGCATTCAATGGTGGCATTGCTTCATTCAGGCCATGGTAGTACACTGTTATACTCCACCTTCTGTCAAACTTTTGCAATGGCCTTATGGGACTATTTAAGGGTTATTAAGTCTTGCTTATCACTCCTTGACTTGCCAATTGATGGATCAACTTACGGATGGAAAGCAGGGAGTCGGTTGGTGTGATACGGCCACTGGTGCACCATCATGGTACCAACCAGCATCTGCTGTTCTTGCAGCAACCCTACAATGGAGAGGGCAGGCAAGGCAGACAGTTGTTCTATCTTCTTGTTCAATACTGTGCCTACATCAAACGCCCACCAGTATCTTTCTGGGCCTTGAAATACCCACTCCTGAGGTAGTCTGTACCCAGGACACATGGAGACTCCAGGCCATCACAATAGGATGTTTCTGCCATTTGTCCCGTTAGGCTCACCTCAGCCTCCAACACAGATAGCTGTTGGCATCCCCCCCTTCACTCCACAAACCCAGATAGGCCCCACCCCCTCCCATCCTGATGTCATTACGGTACACTGCGCACCAGTATCCACCAAAGCCTTATGCCTCCATGGATCCCATGTGCCATGCCATCAAACGCATACAGTCCATTAAACTTTGTTATCCCCTTCCTCTGCTTAGCCAGAGGCAGGGACCTTTTACTCCTGGTTGTAGTTTTCAGTCGCTGACTCATGTGGGTTCAAACCAGAATTCTCTTCACCAAACCCAAGATGAGATGCATTTGCAGCCCTTACTCTGTGTCTGGGGGACTGCTGGTTGCTTTCCACTGTCTTTGTGGCAGCAGCTGGTGTGGCAGCAACTGGTGTGGCAGTCTTCATAGGTCCCTTCCTAGTGGCTGTTTTTCCCCGCAGTTCACATGCATGGGCTTCTAGCTTCCAGGTGAGTGCACCGTCCCTCTTCCTCATGTCCTACCCCAGCCACAGGGAGAACCAGAGGGTGCCATGGATCTCCTTTTCACTCTGGCAGGGAGAGGCTAACTCCATTGGGCACCCCACACTGCCTGTGGGGATCAGAAGTACAGGGATTCTTTGAAAGACCCTGGATCTAGCAACACAGTTTCTCCACAGTCGATATCTCAAGATGTGCCCAGTCCATCATCACCAGTGAGCTGGCATACAACACAGACGCATGTCACAGACTTCCGCCGGATGGTCCATGTGTACTGGATGTCATTCAGACATGTGGAGACCTGTTTGCTGTCCAGGTCCTGTAGACCACCTCCACCACTAATTCTCTTAGGTACTGAACACCTTCCTCAGCAGAAGTTCAATTGCTTCAGAAATTGACAAGAGCACACATAAGAGAGCACCTCACACTCAACAGGAACCACATCCAAAGGATGTAGATTGTCAACTCTCTTCTGATTTCTTTGTTGACTCCCTGGTCCCCAGCAAGGGATCTCACCTGCTAGGCTTCTCTACCCTCAGTTCCTCACCATCTCCTCCAGCACCCCAGCATTTGAGCGAACAGGTAGCAATATGCTTCCCTGACTGGCAGCCATAATTTTTTTTCCATGTATCTTGGAGCTTGCTCAGGGTTAGGCATGGAGTGGTTTCTGCCTCTTGGATGACTTCTATCACTTCTTCCTAACGTTTCCTTGCCAAAGGACTGGCTTCTTGATCAGATCCCTCCTTCCCTAACTGATGGTACAGTCCTGTTGACCTCCACTGCCAGTGTTTTCATTTACCACTGGGGCAGTCACTGTGGTTGAGATTTGGGTTCCTGTCCCCTCAGAGGTAAAGGCCCACTTTCTCCTGCTGCTGTGACGGTGCTAGACAGAGGCCCAACAGGTACAGGCCAAGCCCTGAAACAGTGCTAGGAGCTGCTGAGTCTTATTGGGGTAGGCAAGGCATCCTTTTATCAAGTGGTGTTCCAATTCAATGGGATTGCATTCCTGTTCAGGTGTAAAATCCCAGGCGATAGGACGTGACAACAGTCCTAGGCACCTGCACCAACCCTCCTATACATCCTGTCACCCAGGCATCAACTGCCAGGCACGTTTCTGTGTTTAGTCTTACACCAGGACCAAACCAGTTTCCCCACACCCAACAACAAGCCGACAATGTTAGATAACAGGATCAAACTTCTTATGTAAAGATGCACAAAGAACTCAGATGCTGACCGAGCTGGACACATCAGCTCCAGAGAAAAGCGAGGTGTAATCTCTTGTTCTCTCCACCAGGTAGCCCATGCAGCACAGGAACGGCATTGCAGCCAGGGTCACAGGCCAGTCCAGACATACAGCCATTGTTTTTATCAAAATGTTTCCAAGCACAGCAAAATACATTGATAAGCCGCACAGCAAACAGCAAGAGCTGAAAGCAGCCATTAAAAAGCCCTCGACTCTCATACACAGTCAAGTAAACAAGCTCTGTGACCCACACCGGAGTCTGCCAATTAACAAATTCACATGCTCACTGTCACTGCCTCAAGCACCATGCTGGGTGCTAAAAGGGACTGTGATGGGTTGACGTGGCCAGTAGCCAAACATCCACACAGCTGCTCACTCACTCCCATCTCCCATGGGACAGGAGAAAATAGAACTAAGGTGAGAAGATGCATGGACTGAGAGAATGATAATTTAATAGGGAAAACAAAAGTTGCATATGCAAGCAAAGCAAGAAGAGGAATTCATTCATTACTTCCCGTGGCCAGGCAGATGTTCAGCCACTTCCTGGAAAGCCGGGCCTCATCATATGTAATGGTTGCTTGGGAAGAAAATGCCATAACCATGATCATCCCCCCACTTCGTCCTCCTTTACCTGAGCATTTATTGCTGAGCATGCCATTATATGGCATAAACCATCCCTTTGGTCAGTGTGGGTCAGCTGCTCTGGCTGTGTCTCTCCCAACGTCTTACCCACCCCCAGCCTACTCCCTTGTGGGTGGGAAGCGGGACAGGGGACAGGGCAGGGCAGAGCAGAGGGGGAAAGAGAGAAAGCCTTGACACTGTGCAAGCAGCAATAGCCACAACATCCCTGTGCTGTCAACACTGCTTTAGCCGCAAATCCAAAGCACAGCACCATATGGGCTGCTGTGGAGGAAGTTAATGAACTTTTAAATTGATACCCATGACCCACGTGGGAAACAGGGAATACTGAAAGTTTGTCACAGGTGAGGATACACAACCTAGTTTCTCTCTAGGTGAGACGTAACTGCTGAATCAACTCTCCTTTCTCCACTTTCCACCCAAACTTCTTCCCCATAGGGGTATTGACACTTACGGTTCTATGACGTTCTCCTTTTGCATTTAAGTATGCTTTGATTGCAGCCAAACCTGCATACTCTCCTTGGGCTCCACTGCAAGAGGAACACAAACCCGTCACACAAGCACACAAACCACAAAGTGCCAGCTCTCTACTGAAACTTCAAAACTGTCCAGCGCTAATCCTTCCCAATGGCTTTAGGCAAGTGTCAGCAAATTAAATGAAGCACATCCCATGAATTAAATTACAAATGCACATGCGTTAATTAACAGCTCTTGCCTTTTTTCCAAATCCTAGATGAAAAAAGTTACGTCGTTTTATGTGCTTACACTATGATGTTATATCCTTTTGGTGACTGAGTTGATGCCCACTTTCTACACCTAGCAGGGGACTACACGCTTGACTACAGAGAGGTAAAGTAATACTGAAATGCACAGTAAAGTGTACACAGTGAAAAACAGGAACTCTTTCAGTGGCATCCTAAGTGTCAGAGTAAATCCTTGCTGCTCATTTTGTATCAAAACTACTAACGGACACAAACAGGCTGCAGCAGTACTCATTCAGCTTTTATTTATTTCAGTGAGCATGCAGATCCCAGGCATTCCTCAGTCAAACCTAGTATTGCCTAGTGCATCGAATACCAGTTTCAACAATCATGCAGTCAGCAGCTCCTACAGCTTACTCCTATCTCAAATCTTGAATTTTAGCTCATATGAGGATATCAGTAAAAGCACCATTTTAAGCAAACAATGGTGGAGAAACCAGCCTCCACAGAGAGGAAAACATAGGAAAAAAATTAATAGAAAAGACATGACAAAATAAAGTTCTGCAGTTTTGAGAAAACAGATCTTTGTTTTCATAACCTTGTATTCAAGGCTTCTCTTTGCAAAATTTAATTTTAGAAATTTCTTCCATTTTTGGCTTGCACGTTTCCTTGAGAGATAAGTTTTTGCAATCAGGTTAAGGAGCAAATGTTCAGAAAAAAATTCCTACCTGTTTGGTTGGAAGGAGATTTTGTCATAGCCAGTAATCTCACACAGGTCCTTCTCTAAATCCTTGAAAAGCTGCTGATATCCTTGAGCTTGATCCAGTGGCACAAAAGGGTGGATGCTGGCAAATTCTTTCCATGAAATAGGCTATTTTAAAAAAAAAAAAAAAAAAGAGTGCCGTAACAAAAATTTCTGCAGATGACTCTGCTTTGTTGCTAAACTCTATGAAGGAAAGAACCTGTCCTGTGCTGAAATAACACTGAAAGATTCCTTGTGCAGCAAGACAAATTCCTAACTCATTGTAGAATGATTTCCAGTAACTTTTTTTTAAACATTCAGGAGATTACTAAAAATCCTTAGCTTCTCCTTGTAGGTCTCCTGCCCTTATGTTGATCTGTAAGATCACGTGGCAAACAGAGAGGAGTCATGTGGAATTGTATGTAACACTCAGTTTGTTTCACGCAGTTTTGTTGCTGTCGATTTGAATTAGAAGAGAATATATACAACAGAAACCAGTGAAGGGAGAAGACATACAGAAGGCAGAGAGAGAAAGGGAACAAGCGAAACCTAGCGAAAGATCAAAGTGAGAAGCCAACAGGGAGAGAGCAGAAGCAGCTCAGAGTCAAAAAGTCATTCAGCAAACGAATGAGCCTTTGCCAGGCTGTTTGGGACTCCAGCTACTCACCTGGGGAAAAGGAGTGCTATCCTAAGAAACAGCAAACTGACAAAGAAGCAAGAATTGCCAATTCCACCTGACTCTTTCCGTATTTCTAACCACGTGACTGTAAGATTTGTAAAGCAGATTTCGTTACATCCTGTGGCACCACAGCAGGGAACAAGAGTGTGGTATCCAATTCCAAAAATTATTTTCAATATTTTTTTCAGAATGGAGCCTTCAAAGCCATTCGTCCTCCTGCTGTTGTTGCACTCCTGCTGTGATTTTTGGAGCTTTTTTGCGAGCTGAAAAGAGAGCTGATGACTTTAGCTGCTTCTGAAACTGCCTCCTGAGCCAGAGCGAAGAACAAAAGCAGTCTTTACTTCTCTACAATCATGCTAGGTCTCAAGTCAGACAGTATTATTGCAACTTACTGTAAGTTCAGCTGAACTATTGAGCTTCATGGTGCAGGACCCCTAAAAATACAAACACATTTGTCAGTATTTATTAGAATATATGAGTATATATGTAAGTACCTATTTTTTTTTCTTTTTGGTAAATACCTACCAAAGGAATCATGCTGTGAACAAGGGAAATATCTTTGTTTTCTAATCTTTTCATGTACCGCACGATATTTGTTTCAGAGTGATAGCTGGAGAACACAAAATGAGGTGTTAAAGCAAGCAGATTAGTTATACGAGCTGTTTGATCTGTGCTCTAACAGAGGAAAAGTCATAAAAAGAGTTTAGGATTGAGGATCATTTTTAATATATACTAGGAACTTCTTTTCAAATCAGTACTTTATGCTTGCTAATAGCAATGTGGGTTAAAAATGGCTAGTATTTTTCGCTTAGAAATGCTATCACTAAATATGGAATATAAGGGCTCTAGTAAGTCTGCTGATACTATGTCCTCAAATAATAGCCTGTGCAATGTAGCAGATTAATGGAAAAACACATCACCCATGTGACTATGAGTATTGCTTTGCCCATTTAAAATGTGAAAACTTATCCAAAAATGCTTCTAAACAGATTACTTTAGAGTAACAAGTGACTGTGTGAGTACAACTAGAAAACTGTCCTCAACTGACTCCACTACCACTTTTGAAAGGAGATACTTTCAGATTCCATTAAAATATCACATATATAGCAATTTCACAAACCTGTTGAAAACCTGATGTGTCAAGAATTTGGAAGTTCTCTTAAATGGGGTGCTAAGGACGCCTTTGGTTTCCTCGCCCATACCCTCAGCAATTAGCTCCTTTGACACAAAGAAACATGGAATCAAATACTTTCATGGAAACTTCCCTTTTCACAGTCAATTTCCATCAGAACTAGCTTATACTACCACCTTACCTTAAGATTTAATCAGCTCTTTAGGCAAAACCCCCACTTTATTAGCATACCTGTATGTATCTAGTATGACAACAGCATTATATTAAAACTGGGTACAGATGTCTCAGCAGTCCTCATCTTGGAAGTATTGCTGCTAGTTACTAATGACATGCAACAAAAATTCCAGTGGGAGAGAAATAACTGACCACCATTTCCCAACCCTCACAAAACAAGTAACATCCTAAATGCAAGATGTATAAGCTGACTGAAAGCATTAAGTGTCACAATCAGAAAATGGCATTACTTGGTTATATAAATCATTGTTATCTCATACTGCCTCTATCTCTCAGAGATCTGAAATTATCAGTATTTAACAAGTCGTATAGATACCCACTGTCCCAAGAGCGGTTTTGCTTTGCAGTAAACTTCTGAAACATTCAGTTAATTTAATACCTATGATCTATTGTCTACTTACAGCTGAAGACTCACAACCAAAAATCCATAATATGTCATCTAGGTCTTTCTCATTTACAGTTTCATCAAGTGATACACCAAGCTATGGATAAAAGCAACAGCAATTACTCAAAGCTGTTAATTACAGAGGCAGAGTATATTTGTTCTGGTTGAGAAAAAGTATTACGGAAACACAGGAGGGAAAAAAGACCAACCTACCCAGCAATATGTAAATGTCACTTCATTTTATGTAATAGATACATACATTTATGTAATTTACATAAAGTGCTCCAATTCCTACCCTTCCCCTGCTAAACCATCCAAGCCAGATGGCTTGCAAGCTTCAAGACTTGTGACCTCGCTTCTAATGTTTCTAAGTGTTCTCCTTCAATAGGAAAATTGCCTGTTTTGCTAGACCACTCCCTCCCACCTTCCCATTTCACAGAACATATTAGACTTTGCCAAAAGTCCTTAGGGCCTACCAAAATGTGGTTTAGATCGCAATACGTCTCTAAACACTGCCAAGGGACCTGAATTGTGGAAGTCACCTTGCATTTCATCACTAGGTTTTAGAGTCTCTCCACTCTAGCCCTTAGTGGCATATTTAACATGAAACAATTAGATAATCTTATTAAATAGGCATAAAATAGAATGATTATTGCTGGAAGTTCAGTATAATCAGTTAACAACTTCATTCTTTATATTATCTTTATAACTGATTGATATATCTGAGCAAAGGACAAGAAGTCTTAAATAATTTTGTTCTGTTTAGCCCATGTAATGACTAGAAACTTCACGCAGAAGAAGTCATGCTACAAAATTTCTGAAAGGTTATGGGAGTTGCTTACTCTGCCATCACCATAAATCCGAAAATTTATCTTTCTAAGAGCTGCCCTGTCCAAAACCTCTTTGACTGCGCATCCACACGTGATCGTCAAGGTATCAAAGAACAGATCATGATGTAGTTTATGACCAGCTCGCCTGAGACCTATAAAAAACAGTAAGTTAATTCTATTACCTGCATGCTGTATTGCTTGCTTATGCAGTACTTAGGTAACAACGTTATCCATCTCATAAGTAAATGCTTTTACATAACCAAGGTAATAACATACATATTCCCCTTGTATACAGAGCAGCAGTATCACCAGCTTTTCAGTGAAATGTCACTACACATGAAATGCATCTAAATCAGATTCAGACCTAACTAATAATGGAAATTGAGTCCAGGGAAAATCCTTCTGATACATCAGATTTGTAACATACACAGTAGCAGAATTGGTATGTGAATGCAATAAGGACAAAATCAAAAGACTAGAAAGAAAAACCTTGTTATACAAATGGATATTAACCATGATGGAGCTTGCCATAACAAGGTTTAGAGTCTTAGTGCTTTTCACAGCAGCAAAATGTCTTCCAGCTAAGCTGGCAAATAAAGTATGGATAATTGTGGCAATCGTCTCTCAATTCCCAGCATACCAGTTCCGCATAGCTCCTTCTGACAGCAGTGATACTCATGCCAGTGAAAAAAACCTGCCAGACCACATAGTCCAACTGCCATGATTATTTTCTGTTACAGATTCTGTGCTTTCAGTCAGCTGCCAAACTTTGGGATTTCAGTGTTCATGGCAGGTATGATCACCCAACTTCTCTGAAGTGTTCCTACTTCTTTAATCTCATCCATCACTTATTCTTGCTATGTTATTAACACTCTGGGCAGATTTCTGTGTGTAAACTAGTAAGTGAAGTACAGAGCTCAGAGCTGGAAAACAGCATTTGAATCTTATTATCTAGAGACTCCTGCGTGGACTTCTGTTAGTTTCCCAAGGAAACAGAAGAAATGCTTGCAAGTTCATATCACACAGATATCCAATTCTTGGATGCCATTATCAAAAGTATACAATAATGTTAGCTATGAATTTTGTATTCTCTAGAGTTGAGAGAACACACAATGGCTGGCAAAAAACCCTTAAGTTTATTTAAGAAGATGTTAGGATTTAAGAAGAGTTTCTGCAAACGTTGAATGCTCACCTTCAGCCAAGATTAGAGTAGCATTGTGTACCCGTCTTGCAATATGCCTTAATCCATCAGACCCATGGTATACACCAAACATGGCTGCCATGTTAGCCAGAAGAGCCTAGAGTCCAAACACAGTTCAGGACATTATTAGCATTATTATCAAAGATTACTTCATGTTAGTTTAATGAAAAGTTTCTTTAGCACACAGAGACAACCACGTATCCTCAGCTGATGTTATACTTGATTACATGTTGCCTAGAAAATAAAAGGTGGGAAAGGCAAAATATTGTTATGAAATTGTAAGCACTGATTATGAATTCAATGCCCTTTGAAATGTAACTGCGTCATCAATTAACATGAATTTAAATTCAACTACTGCAACAAAGACGACTGAAGACTCTCAGGTAAAGCCAGTCTCATAGGAAACTGATTGGTTAGAACTGGTACAAAACATTTATCGAATATCTCAGGAATACTAAGTAATAAGGCTTGCTTTAATAATAGTAATCTCTCCTCAAAATCTGGCACAACATCAAGAACATAAGCAAAGCATTGATAGGAGTGGAAAAAAATACGACCTTGTCTGGTCGGAGGTCTGTGGAGCCATGCTATTTGGATAATTACTTACTTAATCACGATATTTTCCTATAAAGACAGCTCTTTGGCAATGTAATATTTTTGCATCAAATCACGCAGAAAAAAATATAAGCTGTGAAAATTTGAACAAGTAGTTTTAGAATTTAAAAATGGATGACTTTTTTTTTGCCTTGAGTGGAAAATTTCTGATCATTAAAATTCCCTTCCATTTTATTAAGAAGCCTGCCCTGTTTTATTAAGAAGTCTGTCTCATCTATAACAAACACAGCAATACTCAGTGGCGTTAACGCTATGAGACAGATGGACTCGTGACACTGCACAAATTCAGGGCTAAAGTCTTATTAAAGGGAACATACTAATACCCTCTTCAGGCAGCGTTCCATTTTTCAAAGGGCTGAAAACAAATGCAGAAACACCAGGATATTTCAATGTTCTCCATTTTTTCTAGTTAAAACTCTCAAAAGTAAAGCTACCTCAAAATTAATGTGATGTTAGGACTACAATTTTATGGTTTAACTTGTTCCCACTGAAAATAAAGCAAGAGAAGTTACCTGTGCTGTGCAGATGTTGCTGGTAGCTTTATCCCTCCTGATATGCTGCTCTCGTGTTTGCAAAGCAAGTCGGTACACCTCCTTTCCATTTGCATCTCTAAGTGACATGCGAAAATGTTACTTCTGCTACTTTGCAATTACAGTAATTTAAAACATTGGGCTCTGCATGCTAACCAGAAGCTAGTCATCTGTCCTCAGAGACAGCAGATGTTTGGGGATTTTGACTATACAGCTTAGTTTATCAACAGTCCATCCAGAGGGACCTGGACAGGCTGGAGAAATGGACTGACAGGAATCTCACGAAGTTCAGCAAGAACTGCAAAGCCCTGCACCTGATGAAGAATCCCATGCACCAGTACATGTTGGGGGCCACCCAGCCGGAATGCAGCTTGGTAGAAACAACCCTGGGGGTCCTTGGGGATGCCAAGTTGAACATGAGCCAGCAATGGGCCCACACAGCAAAGAAGGTAAATGGCATCCTGGGCTGCATTTGACAAAGCTTTGCCAGCAGGTCAAGAGAAGTGATCCTTGCCCTCAGCACTGGTGAGGCCACACGTGGAGTGCTGTGTCCAGTTCTGGGCTCCTCAGTACAAGAGACATGGACCTACTGGAGAGAATCCAGTGAAGGCCCACAAAGACATCGGAGGGACCGGAGCATCTCTCCTCTGAGGAAAGGCTGAGAGAGCTGGGAAGGTTCAGCCTAGAGAAAAGGTGGCTCAGGGAGGCCCTCATCAATGTATATAAATACCTGAAGGGAAGGTGCACAGAGTCAGGCTTTTATTGGTAGTGCCCAGTGACAGGACCAGAGGCAATGGGTCCACATTGAAACCCAGGAGGTTCCTCCCGGACATAAAGAAACACTTCTCCGCTGTGATGGTGACTGAGCACTAGCACAGGTTGCCCAGAGAAACTGGCATCTCCTTCCTTGGAGATCTTCATAAGACATCTGGACGCTGTCCTGGGCTACTGGCTCTAGGTCACCTTGGTTGAGCAGGGGAGGTTGGACCAGATGACTCCAGAAATCTCTTCCAACCTCAACCATACTGTGATTCTTTGATCAAAAACTTGCAAAATCCACAGCAGAAAGCTGCACTGAGTACTGTGGATTTTTCCATTTTAACATTTCCTTTTCCAACTTTCTTGACATGTAGAAAGATTAAAGTACATTAAAAATATTAAACTAGGTGTGGTCAAAGAGTAGCAGTAGTATGACCTTAATAAACAGAATTACTGTTCTTTTGTAAAAGACTGTACCAGAGTTCTGACCAAAATCTGATTTGGGGATCAGAACTAAGAGTAAAGCCTAAGGATACTCAGAATAAGCAAGAGGGTTAAAAATATATTTGAAAGAATATTACTATACAAATAGAATATTTCTAAGCTCATTGATAACTGTTACTGTCATTAGTTATTTTGGTTACTGAAGTACTTCTGAACAGCTTCTACGCCAAAGATACCCAGTCTTCGCAGTGACAATTACTTTGCATTTCCACTATTCTCAGTTAGACACCTTGTCAAAATACGTTCCCAATAACAAGAATTAGAGGTAAGTTTTTGTATGTTACTTCTCTGCTTTGTTTAAGCTTGACTAAAATTTAAATTAGATTTAAGTACCTTCTTGATTATTTGGGAGGTTCTACTTCCCAAATTTTGGGAACTTTCTACTTCTTTCCATTTATGTTTTTAATGACTGGATGTCAGAGGAAAAGGTGTAACAGTACAGAATAAGCTGAGTAAGTTAGCTTGTACAGTCTCATGCAATCACAATTAACCATCTCTGCTGTTTCAGTTATCTCTTCATCCCACATTGCAGCAAGCACTATAGACCGTTCACAGCTTCATTCCACACAAATGCAATTCCTTAAGCTTGCTTCCTAAAAATTGAAGTCAAATTTTATTCCCTCAGTTTTCAAGAAAAAAGGTGTTCGGTACAACATCGTGGTCAGCTGTCATTCAAGGTAGACATAACGTGTTTTATTTCGATTCCCCCTGAACACACTAACGGTGACGGGAGCCTTTACCTTGTGACGCCCACCATTCTGCCCGGCATCATTCTCACTAGATTTTCCTTGACAGCAAAGAATGCAGCATGGGGTCCCCCGTAGCACAGCGGCACGCCAAACCTCTGGGAGTTACCCAGGACCACATCTACCCCAAACTCTCCAGGAGGCTTCAGAATACAGAGAGCCAGAAGATCAGTAGCGCAGCAGGCGAGAGCCTGCAAACAGAGGTGCACAGAGCAGTCAGCCTCTTCTGAAGGAACAGCGTTTGCATGGGAGCCAAGTTTGAACAAGATGTAGTTTGAAACAGTTCCATGTAACTTGCACAGAGCAGAGGTGCAATGATTGTAATGGATATCAATTACATGGAGCTGAAGAGTAATATTTTAGGCAGTAGCTCATATAATAATTTCTATGTCTACGGCTGTCTGATGCATCACATTGAAATCTGATGAGATCAATAAAATTTACTTTACCCCATTCTGATGAGCCTTCTCAACAAGTTCAGAGAAGTCTTCCACCTTCCCTTCAGTATCTGGATACTGAAATAATACTCCACTGACATCCTTTCCACTGAAATCCATCTCATGGGGTAATTTGAGCTCAGTAATAACACCCGTGTAACTGGAAAACAAAAACATGCAGAAGAGGACATATTCAAACCACTTTCTGCCCTGGAGTGATACTTAACATGATGTTTTCATGGGCTTATATACGACCTTTTTTTCTTTAACGCACAGAGAGCTGAACATCCTTCGCAGCACTAAACATTGAGAAAGTTTCATGTCACAGTAAATAGTACTGAAGAATAATTGAATTTGATATCATCATCAGAAATATGGAACAAAGCAGAGCAGATGATGCATAAGCTACTCAGTATCAATATTTTGCTGCTTTAGCATGTTGAACTCTGATAATCAAGTAATACTTTTTAGAAGATGTTTACTTTACACGGTAAACTTAAAATGGATTTAGCTTTCATTAAAAGAGAAGCTTTTCTATCTAGGGTAATTACTTTCCTCGTTAAAAAAATGACCAAACTGAATTCAATAAGCAAATCTATATATTTGCACAAACAACTTAAGGGAAAATGAAATATTTCCTTTTCACCAGATGTTTAGTCTCTTTTAAAATATCTTTAATTACTTCATAGTTGTATTTGAATGAAGGTAGAAGCAACACCAAATGTTAACAGATTTTTGCTTCTATTTTGCAAAGAAAGCATAATCCTATAATCCAAAAATGTTAGGTATATGGTGAAGAGGCACACATGAAAAATGATTCAATGTAAGTGCAAAGATATGGTGGAAAATGAAGAAAAACATTACTTGGCTCTAGTTTGGACCACTGCTATAGTTTGAGGGTGGCAGCGGGCATCTACATAGAACTTCCTTCTTTTATTGTGCCTGTTAAAAAGAAAAGGAGAAAAGGAATGGTTACATATGAAGAATACATTGTTTTCCACAGAAATAAAACTAATTGGTTTTCTAAATATGAGTCTTCCCAAGTTAAAAGGCAGTTTTAAATTTTGGTTATCATAACCAAATTAAGTCTAAGATTGAATGAAGGTTCTGGTTCATTTCAGACACTCAAATGAGATTTATACGTGACAAAAATTAATAGAGGCTCTGAAACAGAACAAGGATCCAACTTCAGAAGCTGCAGGATTGCCTCCACACAATCATACTCTTTTAAAGGAACAATGGTGGTCTTTAATACAGATTTTCAATGTTGCTCCGGATAACCAAATATGAGCCCTCAAAATAGTAAAACAGAGACTACGACAATTGCCTCGTTTTCTCTGGTAAACATAATTTTATGTCAGACTGATGCTTTGAACAACTGAATAGCTGCAACACAGGCTCTGCTGTGTAATCTCCTTGCTGATCAACAGTCCTGCACTGACCTTCACTCATCTCTCAGATTTCATTTGACTTGCAGTTCCTTTTCAAAAGCCCCTACAACACAGATCCCTGAAAGTAAATTTGGATATACCAGTAACAGTTTCACTTTTAGCAACTTTGGACTGACGTACTTCACTTTTTTTAAAGCTCCTTTTAACCACTAGTGGAAAAAACCAAACAATTCGTATCTTCAGTGTTCATGGACACAAGAGATCCATGTAGCACAAAGGCCCCAAGGCAGGTGGGAACCCAAATGAATTAATTAACCTTGACAGACGCACTGTCTGGGCCCTGCTCTGTTGGGAAGACATTATGGGATGCAGGGGAAGAGCATTTTGGGATTGCAAGGGCTTATTATGAGATGTTTAGGGGCAAAAGGATACATCTAAGTGATTCTGGGAGGAACAAATGTAAGAAAACAGGGGTAAGGGGGTAAAGAGGGCCAGTCATATTAAATAGTTGCTGGTTGATGTTCTTGCATCCAACTACTGCAGTCTGGACTCTCTTCTTGTTAAATTCCTTTCTGATTCTTTTCATGGGTGAGGGGACTCTGTATTCAGGGAGGAGAGGTAGGTGTATATGGCTGTCTGGGTGTCAGCAACTGAAGTGACCAGAGTGAGTGGACTTCAGTGCCAATAACTGGAGTAACACCTCAGCCATAGGGGCCCATGTGTCTGTGGTGGCAGCAGCTGGAGTCGGTGTGTGTCTGGGTGCCAGCAGCTGGGCTGGTACCATGGGCAGGGCAACAAGACTCTCTACAGTAGGACCATGTCTCTCTTGTTCTGGGGAGCCCAGAACTGGGCAAAGTACTTCAGGTGTGGCCTCAGCAGTGCTGAGGAGAGGGCAAGGATCACCTCTGTTGTGTTGGCAACACTCTTACAAATGCAGCCCAGCATACCATTTGCCTTCTTTCCCACCAGAGCACATTGCTGGCTTGTGTTTGACTTGGTGTCCCCCAGGACCCCTAAAGGGTCTTTTCTGCAAAGCTTCTTTCCAGCCTGCCAGCCCCCAGCATGTACTCCGTATGCCTGGGGTTGTTCCTTTCCAGGTGCAGGACTTTGCACATCCCCTTATTGAGCTTCATGAGGGTTCTGTCAGCCCACTTCTCCAGCCTGTCAAGGTCCCTCTGGATGGCAGCACAACCATCTGGTGTATCAGCTGATCATCCTAGTTTTGTGTAATCAGCAAGCTTGCTGAGGATACACTCTGTGCCATCATCCAGATCATGAACTGGACCCAGTGGGTCCATTAGTAACTGGTCTCCAGTTAGACTCCGTGTGACTGATTACTATCCTCTCAGCCCAGTCTTCAGACAGTTTTCAATCCACCTCACTCTCACCTCATTCAGCCCATACTTCTTCAGCTTCTCTGTGAGGATTTAAGGGAGATGGTAAAGGTAGGTAATATCCACTGCTCTCCCCTCATCTACCAAGCCAACCATGTATTTGTAGATGGTTATCAGCTTGGTCAGGCATGACTTCCCCTGCATGAATCCATGCTGGTGACTCCTGATTACCTTCTTGTCCTTCACATGACTGGAAATGGTTTTCAAGGCTAGCAGTTGTTCCATCATCTTCTGAGAAATTGAGGTGACGCTGACAAGCTGGTAGTTCTCTGCATTCTCACTCCTGCCCTTCCTGAAGATAGGAGTGACATTTGCTTTCCTCCAGTGCTGATTGTTCAGAGATACAGTGGCCTTGCAATGACACCAGACAGCTCCCTCAGCACTCATGGGTGCATCGCATCAATGTCCACGGACCTGTGTAGGTCCAGTTTGCTTAAGTATTCCCTAACCTGACCCTCCTGCACCAAGAGTAAGTCTTCCCTGTTCTCGACTTTCCCACTGGTCTCTAGGTTCTTAGGTTTCTTAAGGCCTTAAGACGTCTGAGTTCAACATTCACATCAACACTGAGAACTTTGCTGGTGGCTTAATAACATGGGCTATAGCTGTTTAGTGATCTGCCGACAGTGAAAAGGCGACACTCCAACCAACTCACCCATCCATGTCTACACAGGTGAGACACCTTTCAAGCCCCAAAATTCCCTCCTACTGGGATTTAACCATACATTTAAACATAGTACCTGTGACATAATTGCATGGCTTCTGCAGCAGCTGTCCCCTCATCCAGCAACGATGCGTTAGCCACGTCCATTCCTGTGATATCGCACACCATAGTCTGGTAATTTAGCAGGCTCTCCAGCCTGCCCTGGGAGACCTCAGGTTGGTAAGGTGTATACTGCGTAACCCTGTAAGAAAGGAATTCTGAGTTTTGGTCCAGGAAAATAAATACATAACAGAGTTATGCCAATATGTAACTGAACTATGTCATAGGAAAAATAAACTGTAAAGCATAATTCACTAACATGAAAGTTTGTTAGAAAACAGTTCTTTTTACATGGCTGTAATTTACTGGTGTCCCAGAAGCTTGAGAGTATTTTTTCTTCTGGTATTGACTTGCGTTTTTACAGGAGATGAATTCTATTTCTCCCTTCTGAAAAGAGATAGTACTTTTAAAACAGAGGTGTGAGCGCCTCTTGGGGAAAGCAGAGAGCGAGCAGGCGCTGAGTGTGGGAGAACTGAGTCAAGTCACAATATCCAAATGAGAATGCTTAGTTCAATCACATCTAGGTATTGCCATTATCTTCCAATAATCTTTCTGAAGCCCTTTCCTTGCCAAGTCTTCTCCACTCCTATGGGAGGAAAGGCATTTGGCATTTCAGAAGATCAAGCTCAGAAATATGCAACTTCTTGTGAAATGACAGTTTTCATATGTGTTAGTGAAGGGAAGTGAGACTGATGTGAATTTTATCTGTTTTCCTTTGGAAAAAAAAAAAAAAAAAAAGTAGAGGCAACATTAAACAATTTCTCAGAAAACGCAACAGTCTATGGGAAACACGGCATTACAACAGTCCACAAACACAAAGCAGCGTGAGTCCAGCAATGAAAGGGAAGAACAGAGATCAGATTCTCCTCTTACTGCTGGAAATTTGGGTAACAGGTTCCACGGTGGTCCAGGACAGATTTTATGCCAGTTTGAATTTAGACTAGTGGCCAGAAACAAGTGACAAATGGCAACAGTTGTGGCCTCTGTTTTCTAGCAATAGAAGAAAACAACAGTTAAGTTTCCCAAAATGGCAGTGGTAAGCCCCAGACTTTTGAAAAAAGCTTATGGGTGAAGGGATAAGCATTTGAAAGTATTTGAAAGCTCAAGTCATGTAAATTCAAAAGAAGGTGAGCGACAAGTATTTTTAAAGAACAAGCTGCAGAACCTGTGGTATACAGCAAGATGAAGGAGGCGATAAAATAGTAATGCAAGAGAGAAGGTAGGAAAAAAGTCCTGGAGAATGGAAGAGCTAGAAAGAAGGACATAGTAAATGAACTGAAAATGTCATACATGATGCTAATGTATTTACTGTCTGTTCAAATGATACATCTGCTCAAATTTTGCACATAAAATCACAGAATCATAGAACATCCCAAGTTAGAAGGGACCCAAAAGGATCATCGCGTCCAGCTCCTGGCTCTGCACAGGACCAGCCGAGTCAGAGCATATGACACATACTATTCAGTACAATGACAGAAGCCAATAGCTATATATCAAGTTAGATAAATATCGATGATTTTCCAAAACTGAACTACTTAATTCCTAAATTACTTATCATTATATACGTGACTGCATGGTTCACAAGCAAGACCATATCCTAGGTTGCATGCAACATTGCTCATCTCAATAGTAGTAACTTTTTTTTCTCTCTCCACGGTTGCTAAACACCGTTTCCAGTTTGTCAGATAAACTTCCAAGATGGGAGAACAGAGATTTGTTTTCTGAATGGTCCTCCTGCCCACCCAGTTCTCACCAATAAAAAGAGTTATTCCCAATTTCTTTGCATGAACAACGAGTTTTCTTGCTTAATAAATGAAATTCCTCTGTACTCGATGTTAACAATGTTGCTTTCTCATTTTATTTCAGCTAAAGGCCTTTTTTTGCATGGTAACTTGCAGGAGGAACTAAAAATAGACTAATAAGAATTAAAGCATTGAGATTAATTGGTATGCGTTAGAGAAATATTACTCAGTGCAAGAGAAGAAAAATAAATTAAGAATCATTGGTTAGCACTTGCCAGAGTAAACAATTAATGGGAGTGAGATTTTAATTAAAGTTGAGTATACTGGCTTTATTGTTCACCTCAACAAAAATATTTTGTTAAACCACTACTAATTAGGGACTGATACAAAATGAGAAAGGTAGAAAAAATAAAAAGAAAAATCACTAGTAGAGAAGCAATACTTTACATTAAACTTGGCTGCAAATTTTGCTAAAGGACATTAAAGTTGTAGCTGTTCATGTGGTGCAAAATTCTCAATTTTATTTCCAAAAATAAAGCTTCTTTCTTATGACATGAGTAATATTCACAACTCCTTACTTGCTGAGAATCCTCTTTCCTAAGATTTTCTTATATAAGTAGATATAGACTTTGCAATGAATGCTTCAAAGCAGATCACTCAAATCAGCTACCCAGAAACCTATTAAAAAAGCCTCCAGAATTTCTACTCACAGTTTATGCTCAAATTACTTTTTAAATGAAGCTTTTATATTGTGTTAAATAAATCAATAAATAAATCTACTCTTAAACTGCTACTAAGTAGCTGCTAATTTGATATTGCCCTTGAACAACCTAAATCCCACCCCACATAACTGGAAGAATTTACTAGACTACAAAATGAAGCTTTTGTTATGCTTTTGAATGGTAAAAACAGTTGAAGTAAAATCAACCAGTTTCTGAAAGGATGGAAAAAATTCAGCCAAGAAATCATGAATTCCAGTACTACTGCAAATTACAAACCATGAAGTTTACCAGTTGTATGGATAAAGACACCTTTTATAATGTAAACGACACTTAGTTACACACCTTTTTTTGTTTGTTGTTTGGCAATGTCTAAGCACCTAAATCTTTTAACATAATAATTCTACTTTTCCACAATTTCTTCAAATAAAATAGCTGGTTTTAGACTGCACTCGGACTTCTGTCTGAATCTATACTACATGTTAAGCGACTCTTTAATTTAAAAGCAAAGTCTTTAAAAGTAAAAGCAGTTTCTAAAGTGCACTTTTACATAAATCAGATCTCTAAAAAGCACACTAAACTGTCTGTCATTCAAAACCCCCCTCTCTTCTGCTCTCGGTTTGTTCAAGTGGCTATGCTGCACATAACTCAAGTCTGGTTATAAATTATGTTCTTGCCATTTTAGGCATCTGCAAGACTAATGTCATGCAATGGCAGAGGTAGAATTGATTTGGATTTCCAGTTATACAGAGCATTCTTTTTGAGATCTGACAAGTAATAAGACAAAATGAACTTAAAAGTAAGGACTGACCACTAGTAGAATTTAAAGCCAACATATATGAGCCACGGAAAAAAGATAAATCATACATCTGACAACACTGGAAAACTGATACTGAAGTTCAGTCATGAATACATGAAATTTTTTAATTATCTGACTTTTATGGACCAGACACTACTGTTAAAGCCAAAACTGAAACAAACCACAAAAAAAAGAGCTGTAATTAATTTAAATATGCACATATATAATTATTGCAGTGTAGAAAGACACTAGAGTAAAGCTGTACAACTGGGAGCCATCCAACTGCAAGCAGTTTCATGCAGCCCGTAAAATTCCCAAATGCTGTACTGCATATAGATGCACCCAGATACATCATTTGGCACTTTGTGCATCTTTAAAGAGCAGTTATAAGAGTGTTCCTAAAAGTGTCTTAACCATGGGTTTGAGAAAGCTGGAGGGTCTTATGAAAGAGCATGGAGACATGCCAGTTTCCACTGCAATCATAAACACAGAATTTACTGCCAATTTGGCAGGCTTTCTAGTTGCTTGTGCAGCTTTCTGTATCCAGCCTACAAGTAGAAAACAGCTGTGTAATGTTTATATCAGGTTTTTGGACAGTACGCAGTAATCTTCAGAATGCAATGCGTAAGTGCCAAGTGCTACTAGCTAATAAGTTTAATAGGTTACGCTATCAATATAAAGACTGCAGGTGTCCCTAATATAGTACTTTAGTCTTCCATATGTGATGTCTGGGTACAAAGGAATCAGCTGAGCTGCGCGTTGGAGACCTCATGCTCTGTTGTATGGTAGCAGTGTGACTTTAAAGGCCTTCTCTATTTTCAAGGCCTTATAGGTAATTTTATCCATTTACCCTCCCCAAATAAATACTACACTATTTTGACACATATGTTAAGAAGTCTGTATGTATGCTGATTTCTGAAACCAAACATTCCTCACATGTACAGTTATTCATCTATGTCCACGGCAGGGCACAGAATTAACTTGGTATGCTGCTAGGGAAAGAGCTCAGCACACCTGAGTGTGAAAAACTTAATGAATATGTTAATATGGAGTACAGCAGAATAAAAACCATGCATCCATCCCAGCAGACAGATGACAGGTATTCATACATTTGAGGGGTCTGTGCTGAAAGTCACATAACTGGTGGTATGCCCCAAAAGAAACCCTTCTGCCTGCATTTTAGAGTTGAGATGTTCCAAAGATAAAGTAAGGTACACATTGATCTGCTATTTATTTGTTTGGAAAAAACCAGGCTAATATTTTTGCTAATATCAGCTAAGTAGTGTATGGAAAATACTTTTAAGACCTCAACCCCATGTTAGCCTGGAATTGTTAGTCACAGACTGCTAGGAGTAATGAAGTGTTAGCAGCCAATAACCAAGACCAAAAGGAAATTCGATAGAGTTGGGCAGAGACGAACCAAATTAAATTCAGCAAAGGCAAGTGCAGGGTCCTGCACCTATGAAAGAATAACCCCAAGCACCAGTACAGGCCGGGGCTTGACCTGCTGGGAACCAGCACTGCAGAGAAGGATCTGGGAGGTGGACAGCAAGGTCTCCATGAGCCAGCAGTGTGCCCTTGTGGCCATGAAGGTCAATGGTATCCTGGGGTGCATCAAGAAAAGCGTGGCCAGCAGGTCAAGGGAAGTTATCCTCCTCCTCTACTCTGTCTTGGTGAGGCCACACCTGGAGTGCTGTGTTCTGGGCTCCCCACGTCAAGAAGAACAGGGAACTACTCGAGAGAGTCCATCAGAGGGCTACCAAGATAATTAGGGGGCTGGAGCATCTCTCTTATGAGGAAAGATTGAGAGAGCTGGGTCTGTTTAGCCTACAGAAGTGAAAACTGAGAAGGGATCTCATCAATGCTTATAAATATCTAAAGGTTGAATGTCAAAAGGAGGGCGCCAGACTTGTTTCAGTGGTGCCCAGTGACNTGGGCTCCCCACGTCAAGAAGAACAGGGAACTACTCGAGAGAGTCCATCAGAGGGCTACCAAGATAATTAGGGGGCTGGAGCATCTCTCTTATGAGGAAAGATTGAGAGAGCTGGGTCTGTTTAGCCTACAGAAGTGAAAACTGAGAAGGGATCTCATCAATGCTTATAAATATCTAAAGGTTGAATGTCAAAAGGAGGGCGCCAGACTTGTTTCAGTGGTGCCCAGTGACAGGACACAGGGCAATTGGCACAAACTGATACACAAGAAGTTCATCTGAATATGAGGAAAAAAAATCCTTACTGTGAGGATGACAGAGCACTGGCACAGGCTGCCCAGAGAGGTTGTGGAGTCTCCTTCTCTGGAGATATTCCAAACCCACCTGGATGCAATCCTGTTCTATAGGTGATCCTGCTCTAGCAGGAGGAGATCGGCCTAGATGATCTCCAGAAGTCCCTTCCAACCCCTACTGCTCTGTAGTTCTGTGAAATCAAGTATCAAAAATAAGGGATACTTATCCTCTACCCTCTGTGACTAAGCCAAATTTCTCTTGTAGGAGACTGGAATTTTAACTGCAGCATTTGAGGTCCGCGACAGAAATTCCTCTGCTTGGTCTCTAACATTCAATCAAAGTGTTCTTTGGATAAAAAGTTATCTGAAAAATATCTACTCCAGGTGTTTTGAAATAGCTTGTTTCATGAATACAGAAGTAGTTAAACTGGGATTCAGACTTAAAAGAAAAGGACTTAATAGTGCATAGTTTTGTTCAGACAGTTTTATCTCACAATAATTAAGCTATTCATCTTTTATGGTGAACAGAGATATAGATCATTGCTCAAATGCTTCAAAAAGTTTCGAAACTCCAACAGTGTTGAGTATTTTCTTAACAGAACCTGAGATTTGGGAAGACTTTTGTGGTAATCTTCTAAAGAAAGCAGTGTGGGTCAGTAGTCTCATTTCCACCTGAAAACACATTTTGTTCTAAACAGTTTCATCCTCAAAATCTACCTCTCTGCTTCCTGCCTCCTCCTAGCAAGTCCAAGTGTCCTAAATACTGTGAAGTCCTTCACTTCTGTGTTCACAGACTTCTATGAACGATCTTTTATAAACTTATGTTGTATTCCAATGCAAGCCTTGCTCTAATGAATGCCAAGCAACAAGAAACTACGAGTCATGTGAGAGCGGCAGAACTGAGCAGAGACAATAAGCCTGCACTTGCAGCATTTATCTCTAATGAATGCCAAGCAACAAGAAACTACGAGTCATGTGAGAGCGGCAGAACTGAGCAGAGACAATAAGCCTGCACTTGCAGCATTTATCTCTAATGAATGCCAAGCAACAAGAAACTACGAGTCATGTGAGAGCGGCAGAACTGAGCAGAGACAATAAGCCTGCACTTGCAGCATTAATCTCCCTTGGAGCTGCAGTGTGAAGCGTGTTAGCACAGAAAGCGACACGCTCAGTAGATGTAACGAGAGGTTCAATTCATTAATGCTATATAATTTGTTAGGATTTAAAAACATGTGGTTCATTTTGGGCCACTTTTTATCTGTTTTTATTCTTGCCTCTAACAACTAGTTATTTGTTTTGCAGCACTGTGCTGAAACATCTAGATCGCATATTTTGTAAAAATTGGGTGGGGATAAAGCCAAATAAAACTTCGCATAGATGTACTGCATAGATTCCTTGCGTCCAAACAGCGCAACTTTTTTATCAGTTCAAAAGTTTGAGGTGCAAATAAAGCAGACTAGTCTAATAATTCATAGATGTGGAGGTCTACAGATACATAGACCCATTTATGGCACCCCAAAGTACAAAAAATAATAGCATCTAAGTAACAGTGGCTTTTTACACTGGCTAATTGACTCTTTTTGTTTGGTTGGAACTTTTTTTTACATATATATAACCTTCAAATACTGCTTTTAATCAAATAAAAATTACTCAGTGATAAAGATGACAGTTACTTTTTTAATACTGCACCAAAAAAAAGAATGTTACTGACTGTAGATAAGGGAACTTCTAAACCAAATGAGACAAGGCATGGTGTCAGTGACATTCAGTCACAGTTGGGAAGTGCGACTCCACAGTAAATTTAGTTTTTCTGTTGCATTTGAGTTACAGTTCTTCAGAGAAGTGGCAATGCAAACTGAGTATTTATAATCAAGCCTCAGTGCCTTTGTCGGGAAAAGTACATCAAGAGACAAACCCCTATTATTATTTAGATTAATGCTGTTCATAAGATATAAATAAATGCATTAAAACATTTTGGTTTTTACATTTAAGTAAAAAACAAATTAAAAAAAAACCTCAATAACATTAAAATTCAAGTGTGTCAGACAGGCTGCTCTTCTGCTTGTGCCAAAAACCTGAAACATCAGGTGGGTGATAAGAACAAAGTACAATATCCTCAGGCTCTTCAGAAATGAATTCTCAGGTATTGCTGTCTACCTATTTTCAGGCACCAGTGAATTATTTGTTCAGACAAGAACATACTTTATGGATACACACTCAAAAGTCTTGAAGGTCTGTGATTTAAAAAAAAAACAAACAACAAAAACAAACAAACAAAAAAAAACCACCAAGAAAGAAATATCAAGAGAAAAGTATTTAAAATTTTCAAGGCTTCTTACTTCCTGATAAGAAAACCATAATCAGAGTATTGCATAGTATTTAACTACTCAAACCCAAAATTGCATATGCCAGTGGAGGAGTGAGCTGGTTTAAGTTTAGGCAGAACTAAGGAAATAACTACTTTAGAAATACTTTAGTTTAGGAGGAGTTAAGTCTGTATACTTTCTTAAAGCAAACAATTTTTCTTGTTTTAGTTAATAATAAATAAGAGTTGTGAATAAGAATCACAAAATTAGGTGAAATGCTTTACAGAAAAAGTGTCTTAGACATCAGTATCAAATAAATGAAAGCCTGAGTAAAAAAAAAATTAGTTTTGGGGTATATTTGTCTATGCCCAAATGAACTTCAAATGTGTATTTATACATATGCATTTAAAAAGAAAATGTTGTACATTACCATCCTGCATTCTCCAATAAATTCCGTGCAATGGGCTGAGGCACTGAGCAGTTGTAATAACCCATGCCTATATAGGACCTCCATATCTTGTTCTTGCTTGCAATATTATATAGAGTTTCAAGGATTTCACTCTCACCTAATTGAAAAGAAATCATGTCAGAAAATTACAGCTACATATAATGCTAAAAGCTTTTAACTGAAATGCCCTGTACTCCTGTGTAAAAAAAAAAAGCAACATTGATGATGCAAGTATAAACAGTAGCAGACTACGGTGCAAACCAAGAACAGTAAAGATAAAATAATAACCTGGTAAAATATTCTGGGGAAGTTTAAATTCTACCAAAATTCTGGAAAATGCAAAAACTGAACAATAAGGGGATTTAAACCAACATGGAAACAATAGTGAGAGAAGCAGCTGTAGGCAAACGGTTTATGGAGCCCTTTTTGTGCTAATGCAATGTACGCTCTGGGTCTCTCGCACATGCATTAAAATACATCTCAGCAGCCACCTTTTATTAGCTAAACCTTGCAGAATTGAGCACTGGATGAAGCCGTAGCCATCCACAACTTGATTCAGCGTTTCCAAAAGAGCCACATTTGCACACACTGGGGTCACACCAAACACCCAGGAGTTACTTCTTAGTATTAAAGAAATAATTAAAGAAAACACTATTTCTTAGTATTAAAGAACTCTATTTTCTCACAGTTTCCCTAAACAGCTGATAAAATCATAGAATCAAGAATCTGTGATTGGAAGAGACCACAAGGATCATCTAGTCCAATCGTCCCCCTACCACCTATTACCCACTAAACCATGTCCTTCAGTACCACATCCAACCTTTCTTTAAACACCCCCAGGGACATCAACTCCACCACCTCCCTGGGCAACCTGTTCCAATGCCCGACCGCCCTTTCTGAGAAGAAATTTCTCCTCATCTCCAACCTAAATCTCCCTAATGGAACAGTTCTTTTCATTCAATTTTAATATGCTTTTCCAGTATTTCTTGCTTAAGAAATTTGGTTCAAGATTAACTTTTAAATGAATCTGCCAATGTAGCTTGGAGAGATTACAACAGAATGTTTCTGAAATGTTCAGATGGAAAGCATCCACGCCCCCTCTCTCCCCAGTTTAGTCTTTGGTCTTGCTTCTAAGTGCTCCTCAGTGTCCTGAAGGCTGTGTAAAAATCACATTTAGTCAACCTGTTCCTAGTAGTCAATGAATAATGCCACCCAATATCTGCCAAAGGGAAAGACTGACAAAATATTTTAGTACCTGAGGATGCAGAGAGATGTTCAGTAGCCTACACCGAGCGACAGGCCTCCCCAACCTAACAGACCCAGGTGGCCACCAGTTCTCCCAGATGAAAGGAACAGACCTTTTTTTTCTTTCCTCTCCACTAAGATGACCTTGGAAGCTGCTGTACTGGGGCAGTTGCACCAAATCCTGTTCATTCTGCACTGCACCTGGAAAAGCAGACTTTGGAATACAAGGCTACAAATCACCAAAGCAGAATGGCTTGGGCCCTGGATGTCTCAAAACTTGTTTTCTCTCAATAAATTACCCCAGCAAGAGAAATCAAGTCAAAACAGTTAATGCTGTGGAATCTGATGGCAAATAATTCTCTAGATTTTGAATTAACTTCTTCTGCAGCCATAAACAAGGGTATTATAAGGATATTTAGTTCTGATTTAAAAACTCTTCTTTTTACTCAAAGTGCTACTATTACATTCCATGTATAAAGATTAATTTTTAAAAAAATCCTCTGGTTTTCAATTAATTTCTTCCACAGTCACATCACACCTTCCACAAAGTTATTTTTTTACTCATCTTCAGTTCTCACTTCAAAGTTCGTTTCTTCTCTGCCTTTTACTCAGTGTTACTATTACATTTGATGTATAAAGATTAATTTCTTGTTTTCCGTAAACTGCAATTTTTCTTGGAGACTGAAGAGTCACATGTTTATTATACCTAAACTCAGCAATATCCAGAGAGAAGTTTCTAAAGTGTAGAAGGCAGCTCTGCTCCCCCATACCCCTCCCACACAGTTTATTCCAGACAGATGCACTTGTTTGTATTTTTTAAGTGAGCGTTTCAACGCTGCAGAGATCTTCCTCTACCACTTGCAGACCAGAAGTTTGATGAAAGACAGTTTGGGTGCAGTTTGAGAGGAAGGGTTATATTCTTGCAGAATTCAAACCTCAAGGATTTTTTGAAAATGGTAATGAATTTGCTTGTTTAACTTCAAATGCAGTTGAAGGCAGAAGCTGGCTGTCATTTAACTTGCTCAACAGCCGAATGTCACACACAAAAATGCATTAAGAGGGAGATTTCTGCAGTAAACACATACCACAAATACTGTACTGTGTGGCAGACAGAATTTCCTTTATCTGCCCAACTGGATATTTCTTCTAGAGTCATTTCTCAGTAAATATACCTCACATCTACCACATGAACACACTGAGCTTGTGCTAGAGCTCTCTGAAACAATACCAGTTTTCAAACCGATTCAAGGCACAAAGCAAAAAGCCTAGTGAGGCTGCACACAGCTTAGGTAGCAGTTAAGAGCAGTACCACATCCCACCCAGAAAAGCTGTGCTGATAGATCCCAACACTGAATATATTTTTTAATCACTACATTTTTATGAGTCATCCGTGAAGGCAGTTAAACTACTAGTTTTAACCGGGGTGGTGAAATGCTGGAGGGCAACCCCCACCCCCTTGCTGCCTCACCTCACTGACCCTGCCTCTTCGGTCACTGTGGAGGCAACAGCAGCAGTACAGCTCAAATACCCATCTCCCACATTTGGCATGCCTCTTTGAAGAGACGTGGGATGGACATTCCTTCCCCTATGCCCTACGCTCCCTTGAAGTAGCTCATCACAGCATGCCTTTAGGAAGAGAGCCTGTAACGAGCTGCGCTCCTAGGTAACAGAAGTCAATAGCCCCTGATTTGTCTGTACAACCTGGCTTAGCCAAGACCAAACATAAGTCCATGTAGATTTAAGACGACTTAATTTGCATAAATGCAGTGTTTGTTTTACACTGATATGGTTCTGAATTCAAGCAAAACTAACAGAGATATGGGCAAGGGAAATCAACACACATGTTGGGTTCCAAAGACCAGGGAGCAAAGCAATGAAACTATTCTGAACAGCATCCCCAGCACAGACAGGAGGGGATGGACGAGAAGCAGCGGGCTTTTCACAGCGGTGTGTGGCAGGAGAGGCAGCAGCACAAGCTGCAACATGAGAGGCTCAGGCTGGAGATAGGGAGAAGCCTTTTCCCCAGGGGGACAGCCCAGCAGCGGAGCAGGGTCTCCATCCTTGGGGGTTCATGTTCTGACTGTGTGAAGCCCTGAGCAGCCTGGTCTGAGCCCATGGCTGAGCCCGCTCTGGGCAGAGCCTGGAGACCTCCCCAGGTCCCTATCAGCCTGAACAGGACCTTGTGTCTCTGTCAGCAGTTGCATTTCCCAATTCACCAAGCCTAGTTTTTAACAGCATATTCACACATTGTTTGTGAAAGGGGTCTAACACTGTACTGGTCACTCTCTAAAGAACTAACACTAGTATGAAGGCAGAATAATGCTAACCACAAGAGTGATCTTATGGATGCTTAAAAATTAATTTTCAAATTCAAAGCAAAATTGCTGCATTTTCAGTTTGGCTAACAAGAGTGTCAGCAAACCCAGAAAAGTACCCAGACTTCCTATGCTGCATAAGGTACATACCTTGGAGCATATGTAGCGGTAACAGTGTATTCTGGTAAATATTTATTTAAAACATATGAAGAACAGAATTTCAGCAGATTCCAACACATATGGTTGAAGAAACACAGCTTGCAAGATGATGTGTTCGGTTGCTGTTATTTTTTATAAGTTCTCCCCAGCAACAGGTGAAATAAAGAAGCAATATCCAAAATGGGGAAATAAAACAGAATTAAAAAAAAAAAGACTACTGTTAAATAGTTGGAAACTGGCCATCATACTCAACCGTTAGTTTCTAGTTTTCTATGGCAACATGGTTGAAATGCCTTTATCTTGAATTTTATTGCACATAGACTATTCATTCTTTAAGAACCTTGTTCAGCAAAAAATAAAATTGCCAGCTAAGTCACTGTAGTTGATCTTTATTCCCCTCATCAATGCATTAGATAATATGATCAAAGACAGTACCCAGAATAAAGTTCATTGATCTTGCAGTACTTAGAACTGCGGAGAAAATGCACTGAGGCTCCCAGTAGTGGTTCTGTGAGGACACTTCATGACTGCTACATCCACAGGTAGAAGAGGCAAAACATAATCACAAAAACAGCAAGAGGGAGTGAATTACCGTTATAAAATTATAATACTGCCATTTCTGCTAGTGTTTTAATGGTTAGCACAGTCGATTTGCCTCGAGCTTGTGAGATATTTGCGAAATAATATGGTACCCAAAAAAGAGAGAGATATCACAACAGAAGGAGCAGTTTGAGTTACACAACTTAAAACTTGTAACACAAAAGGGAGGAGACTATTTGTCTGATATAATTTTGCTCATGTTATGTCAGTTCTTAAAAAAAATTAAAATTCTAGCTTCTGAGATAAAGGAGGCAATATCTTCATAACAGCTGCTATAAGCAAAAGTGGTTTAATTTATTTCTTTTGCTTTAGCAATTAATTTGATCTCTGTTGGAAAAAAAAAAAAAAAGATTACATTGAAGCAAAACAGTTCCAAAGCACTGGCAGACATCTAATAATGCTGCAAGACAGCACAACAAAAGTGCCTGTTCAGGGTGCTGGGTCCCACGAGACAGGCAGAAAGCCAACACCATCTGCTGCCCTGCCTCCTCCTCCTCCTGCTTCCACCCAGGCCACCTGCACCCACAGCGCCCGCCTGGGCAGCAGAGGCAACCCGAGGATGCTGTGAGGAGCAGAAAGCGCACACAGGCTGAGAGCCAGCCAGAAGTCTGCCTTTCTCCATCCGACCCCTGCAGCTGGCTGCCTTCGGAAAGAGGAGCAGCAGCCCAAAAGTGAGGAGCAAAGTGCCACCAGTGGCGCTGCAGATTCCTGCAGCACTCCAGAGGATGACGACTGCCCCTGCTACAGGCATCCAAAGTGTACAGTGTGGGCTCCGGTAGCAGGGAATCCAAAATGACTAAATCAGCTCTAAAAATCCAACTGACTTTGGGAGCTGGTTATAAACTCATCCAGAATTAATTTTTAAGTGGCACTTAAAATACAAAATCATAGTTAAAGTAGATCTAACTGCATGAAGAGCAGTTAAACTTGAAGATATGAATAGTCTTTCCTACAATACGACTGCTTCTGAGCCATGTCACTTCTAGAAGTGTTTAGACTGGAAACCTAATCAGTTTCTCACACAGATTTTATAAACTAATGTTTATAAATTCTAAAATTTGAGAATGCAACAGGGAATATTTCAGAAAAAAAAATCATGGTAGAGTTTGTAGACTCATTTTTGCAATTCAAAGCCTGAGCAAAAAGCAGAAAAACATAACGTGTACAAAGCCTACCCATTAAATAAAGATGGACATACAATAGCAGCACTGAAGGGATAACTATGACTTATACAGACAGCAGGTTTGCCAGAATAAAAGAAAGAGGATTACTCTTAAATAAGATGATCTGTTCTTTTACTTCAAATGGGTCAATCACTATATCCACGCTAAAGCATCTTCCATACCTAAAGAAAAGCTGACTGTTAAAGTGTACTTACTGTGACAGTGGGAAAAAAGCTCTGTAATACCGGCTGATCATAATCACATATCAAACAGATGTCTAGCCTTGTTGTAAATATCAACTGAACAGAAGTTACATGCCAAAATAACATTTTCCTTAAACTATATCTGCAGAAAAAGCTGACTGTAAAAAAGCCCCCCTTCCAGAATTGGTTAAGGTAGAGGACCGCAACTTACTGTTATGGCAAATCAGGCATTTTGCTATTTCAGCCCTATTGGCTTTCAGTGGCATATATAGGTGGTTTTACAACACTGGCAGTGGGGTCATGGCAGGAGGAACTATTAAAATGGATTTATTCTTTTTTTTTTTTTGTCAGGGTGACTGGTACTTCTGTCATTTTACATACCTAAGGAAGTGACTCCTTTCAGAAACCTACAAGCTACATGCCTCCTCTCCCCCATCACTGAACACATATGAGAAGAAATCTATCCATACAGGAACCCTAGTAACTATTGGAAAAGCATTTCTAGTACAGATGAACTTGTACCAGCAAAGCTTAGCATCTGCCAGAATGGCTTTTTCATTCATCTGTAAGCAAAAGAAATGTCCAGTTAAGGCTAAAGGCTTTCCCTCTCAATGTATTATATCCTTCAGGGAAGTAATGAAGCTTGATTCTTCCACCGAAGAGTAGGGCTGTGCTAAAACATCTAGGAAAGACAACGTATGTACAAAACTGTTGTGCTTCCACTGTAAGCAGAAGTTTTATTTATGAGTAGTGTAATATGCAATACTATTTAAAACAGCTCTTTAATATACGCTGCATCCTCAGGAGGATTTTTTTTTTTATTTACAGCTGTTGCATACACACAGATAATTGATTTTCTTCTAGACAACTTGTTACATTACCAAGGGATCTGTAATGCAAAACAGTCTTTCCTACTGCCACACCCAA
Source organism: Psophia crepitans (assembly GCA_013399095.1). Taxonomy (NCBI): domain Eukaryota; kingdom Metazoa; phylum Chordata; class Aves; order Gruiformes; family Psophiidae; genus Psophia; species Psophia crepitans. The sequence continues at coordinate 131,982 of VWZZ01003254.1, forward strand.
TGAAAAATCTGAAGATATGCATGTGCATCAAATGTACACACCTGACACAAGGCCTAAAGCTATAAGAGCTTTAAAAACCCATGAATATAATTTCAGAGACCTATGATATTCACCCAGATGTACTGTTTATAGTGTGCGCGTGGTTTTCTTGAACTGCATACCTAATTCTAGCTGCAAGCATCGACTTCAGTGAGACTTCCGTGCAAGCTCAACTGCATTTCTTAATGCAAAGGAACAGCTCAAGCACAGCTGATTTGTTCAGCTGCGCTCTTAACCTGTGGTGTCACTATGATTACGGTTTTTAATTGAAGTTTTACAGGAAAGTGGAAGTGTTTTACTCAGACTACAGTGTCCTAGGTACAAGATGTTCAATGGGAAGTTGCACAACTTTAAGCGGAGGCTTTCATTTTTTCTTTTACAAGCATTTGAGTTTTCTGCTACCAATGCAGTGGAAAACCAGTGACGAAAATCTACCCACTGAAGTACAAAAGACAGCTAGTTCATCACACTGGCTGCAGAAGAAAAAGCAGCAGTGTGCAGAAAAATGTTTTCTGTACCTCATGCAAGCATCTCTTTTGAAAACTCAATGTTGCGTGCTGTGCAATGTGAGGCCCTGCACCACAGCCACATTCTTTCAAAGTTTACTCTAAGGGAACAAGAGCGGCATAGCAAGTGGAACAAAACGGCAGTGAACTAAGTACGCTGTTAGCTAACGAAGTACTGCTGCACAGCGAGAACTTGCATACAACAGAACATCAGCTAATACACAGCAGTGTGGGACAACTTAAAAACTGCTATGCAAATCAGCATGAGAACACTTAAAACCGCACCAAGATTTTTGACTTAGGTTGACATCACTGGTTTAGTTTCCAATAATGTACAATTATTTTAATGCCCAGCTGTACTGTATCACTCTTACGTGTATTTTAGTAACATAAAACTTTGTAAGAGTATCATATACTAAATAAAACAAACCAACCAACAAACAAAAAAACCAGGTTTTTAAGAACTTATTAGTGACAATCTACATTCAACCCTCTTAAAAATATAGTAACCTAAAAAGTTCTTCTCTCTGAGGGTAAGCGAAAATCACCCACCAGACAGGGAGTACCTTAATTAAAATACATTAATCATAGGAATATATGCCAAGTAATACTTGCAGCTGTTAAACAGACAGAAGGTGATTAAATTCCACTTTTCTACTGTCCCCCTCCCCCCCCCTTTTACTAGGATGGGAAGTTACTAAAAAAATAAAATACCACTGTACTAATAAAACATTTTAAGCAGAAAATTTTGGTCAATACTGTATTCCTCCTGGCTAGAATCTGTCTTTTCAGGCTCTAGTTTTCCTGCCTGTTCATTGTGGCGCTGCCTTTCTCGCGTGATGTCATCTTGGAGTAACCAGATCGAACTGGCCGGGAACCTCACCGGAGCTGCAGGCCTGAAGTTTACACTCAAATTACAGTGCACAGATGAGCAGTGACAAAAAGCCAGCGAGAGGGATGAAACTTCCTACAAATCAGGCACAGGATCTTGACACAAATATAAAGTTAATACCGATGTAACTGACTCCACTATCCGAATGGCCATGGAGCTTTGCTAATTTCACTGTAACTGTTTAGCTAGGTGCATTTTTAAGTCTTTCTTTCACTCAGGGGATTTTCAGTATGTTCACAGATACCTACCAGGATCGAAGTTATGCGGATGGAAATTCCATGCTGTGACTGCTAACTTTTAAAAACGTTAGTACCTGAGAACCATCCGATCACATCAAGTTTTATACAGGAACTTGCTGAATTATCGTAGTGCCAGAATTTCTGGCTCAGAAGTTTTTCATTCCTGCAGTTCACTCACCTCCCTCAGTCAGATGGATCCACAACGCTAGCCATTAGCCCACTGCAAGCCATTAGCCCACCGCTAGCCACCAGCCCACCGCTAGCCACCAGCCCACCGCGTACCCACCATGTGGCGACGCGGGCTGTGCATGCTGTAAGAATATGCAGGTCATTATTGGGTGGGGGAGGGACAAGGAAGAAATCCTGCTGAAAAGTAGGAGCCAACAAAAGGCAGCGGCCCATTCGAGGCTACAGCCCACGCCAAGGGGGCGGCTTTTAGCCACACTTTTCCCTCCCTGCCAGACTCGGGACAAAGTGAAGGAATTGTAGCACTCGGGCTCAGAAACGCTCTTTCGGGCAGCCCCGGTCCGCCACCCCCACTTCTCCCGACCCATTTCCAACACGAGAGCAAGGAAAGCAGTAGCGGAACTACGCTGCCGCGTTATGCTGTGAAGATCACGGCGTCGGTGCTACGCTTCTGTAAGTCTCATCCTCCGCTTCAGCAGCGAGCTCAGCTCGTCACGCGTTTCTGCGGGGTCTTTCGGGGGGGAAGGACGGACACGCAGCACCCCACGTCCTGCCCCGCGGGCGCTGGCGGCCGGAAGAAGCTGGAAGGGGGCAACGGGGGGGCCGGGCAGGGGGGACGAGCCGGGAGCACCCCGGGCCATGCGGTCACTTACAGATGTGGTCGTCCATCCTCAGCGGCCTCCGGAGGCGGATGCTAGCCGGGATGGTTTTATCCATCAGCTCCTCGACGCTCTGCAAAGAGGCGACCACACGCCGCTGACAGCCCGCACCGGGAGGGGACCGGCCGCGCCGCCCCGCCC
>VWZZ01003254.1:134947-153547 GCA_013399095.1 Psophia crepitans
TGCCGGACCCGGCTGCCGAGCATCCCTGCGGCGGGACTGGCCGCGGAGCGCGGGGGGCGGCGGTGCCCCGCTGGCCCGGGCACGCCCCGGTGGCGGTTTTCCTAGGAAACGGGATTTTCCTCCACAAAGCCTCGGCCGGATGGGAAAAAGAAGAAAAGAGGTTTCTGTGTTTCTGCAGGAGAGCGCGGAGGTGCTTTGGAGCTATGGGCTCTTGAGGGAACAGTACACGCCGCTTTCTGAGCTGCTACCGCCTGTGTGCGCGCGGGTGGGTTTTACTGCTGCTGCGACTCCTGGTGATGTGATGCGAGTCTCGGGGAGCAGCGAGGTCAGCTGGAATGCACTTCTTCCCCTCTTCCAGCCCTGCATCTCTGAGGATGGTATCAGCACGGTGACAAAACTGCATGGTCGTTTATATTAAGAAAGCAAAGTGTAGCAACACAGAGGGTGTGTATTTGCATCAACATTTAAATAGAGTAACAATGAAAGACAAAAACATATTTCCAAGATTTAATCGTAATTGTATCACAGACTTAATGCCTGTCTTCTGAATTTAATGAGATGACTAATCACTATTTCTGAGCCTAGAAATAAATTTACTTTGCACCAAAGATCACTGACTCATGCCAGCTGTTTCTATAGTAAAGATGGAATTACTTGGTTGATAAAAAACTCAACATGAGTTATGCTGGAATTGGCTCCCTTAACTTATATCAGTGTGTATTTGGACTAGCGACTTCAGTGCCTGGTTTCAGAGCAAGAGAACCCCAAATTATACACCAAACTGAGATGAAGCTCACTTCAAACAGCAAAGGTGTTTGTTGCAAGGGTTTGTGATATAAATCCAATACTGACTTTAACAGATTGCTGTTCAAAGACAATTACATCTCGCTTTTCTTGTCTATAATTTGCTTCTTTATAGAAGGAAATCAAAACATTGCTATGAGTTTTGAAGTGAGATAATGTTACAAGAGTGAATTGAGATATTAGAAAAATGCATTAAAAACATGACAGTAACAAATTAATTCCTATCATGAATTTGTACCTAAACCAATTTCTTTTTAAAGCACTTCCAAAGCTTTTCAAACCACTTGCGGATTTTGTCTAAACATTCTTGCAGAATTTGTCCAAATAATTAGCGTTTCTTAAAAATTTATTCCTTTCTCTGGCAGGTAACATCAGGATGATAGTTCACACAAAATAAGCCATTACAGTCAGCTCACCTGAAATGGTAACTTCAATAGAATTGTTTCTTTAACATCAGGCCCGAGTTTTATTGTTGCCTGTAGTGCTATAGAAAGTGACGTCTGGAGAGAAGACAGAAAGATCCCAAAGATCCCACAACATGTATTTTCTGTGCGCATTTCTTGTTCTTCCAGAACTAAACCCAGTTTTAGTTCAATTTGAAAACTATGCTTGGGAGCATAGACTGGAGAGATGTGCCAGTGAAGAAGGCAGTTGTGTCCATGCATGTCCACTTCATCTGGAAACCACCACATCTGGAGTGGCTTGTTAAGCCCTTCTTCATCAGAAACTCAGCACAGACTTTGTCTTAGCATGGGCTGCGTGCAGTCACTGAGGCAGGAATACAAGTCTGGCTTATGTGCTTGATCAGTTAGACGACACTTTAGCTGCCTCCTGAAAACTGTGTTATGTCTTTAGCAAGCAAAATCAGGATCTTGAACAAGAGATGTAACAGAAAATGAAGCTTTGACATCAACTGTGAATAATGCTTTGATGTCAAATCAACAAAACTTAGCTACTCTTGTAGCTTCAGGTAAATCTATCACTTCAAAGAATGCAGCCAACAAAACCAGTTGCTTTCTGCACATATGTCAGCAGAAGGAAAGAGGTGTCCTGGAAGAGAGGATTGCAAACCAATGTCTTGATTTTAAAGCTTTTTGCGCAAAGCTCAGAGACACATATGTCTTGGCCTAATGAGCTGACACTACATGAGTTGCTCTGCAGCTGCTAGGGATGTCAGTTTTGTTAGATAAAACACAAAACTCTTAAGAGGAATGCCCTATATAATTTAAATTAAAGTGACATGCTCTATGTACTCTTCTTAACACTGATATCTTTTAGCTTTGTTTGAATGCCACAATAAGAAGGACAAAAATAATGCAATCTGCCTTGACTCCCGCTGTGATTTAGTTAAAAACTCTATTGCAGTTCTAATACTACAAGATTTATGAGTGCTGTTGAAACTACCATTCTTTACTCCTTTTAAACCACAAACTATCACAATGAAAAAATTGTGTTGCATTCTTTTAAGATTCACTTAGGTTCCCTCCTATCACTGTAAGCTGAAAGTGCTGAAATGCTCCTGCACCACTATACTACAGAACATGAAGATTGCGTCAGACTACAGTGTTACATATAAAACTGGCCTATTTCTGGCCAATTACAGCTACCTAATACAAAGGAGGAATATAAAACCAGGACAAAAGGATGTACTGATACCGCTCTGCAGTATTTCTACAGTGAGATCTTGGGATTTCTGCTTTTAGTTCTCAATGTGCTTTTTTACCAAGTTTGTTCAGCTGCCAGCTGAAGCCATGTAGACTGTTACTGCAATAAATATCACAGCTTACTTTTCAAGAGGTCACTTCATAGACCTTTCTCAATGTACTATTCCTTAAAGTCATGAAAAGCCCTCATCTTAAGGACACTGCAACAAGTAAGCCAAAATGAATCTTGCAGGTATCAGTACACACTGACTCCAACGTATGCTGACTGCTGTCCTGGTGCAAGATTTTTTTTTCCTGCAGAAGTTCCTCAACAGAAATAAAGGTTTTAGCAGTTTAAATTACCACCTCTGCTGCCTTTTCTAAGAAAATTACTAGCCATCATCAGTGTTTACAAAAGTGTCTAGCAGATGAGGTGAGGAATGCCTACTAAATGGTCTCTTAATGGCCAGGTTTATTTTAAGTGTCAATCCAGATAGAGGACACCTTTGATAATAATTTACCTTTCTTATCATGAAATAATTTTAAAATGCAGGGGCACAAGAGTTGCAACCGCTCTTTCAGTTTACGTGTGTCTAGTTCAACAGTGAAGATGATCATCAAGGAGAAAGACTTGGGGGTGCTGGTTGATAAAAAACTCAACATGAGCCGGCAGTGTGAACCAGCAGCCCAGAAAGCCAACTGTGTCCTGGGCTACATCAAAAGAAGTGTGGCCAGCAGGTCAAGGGAGGTGATTCTCCCCCTCTGCTCAGTTCTTGTGAGACCCCACCTGGAGTACTGTGTCCAGCTCTGGGGTCCTCAGTACAGGAAAGACATGGAGCTGCTGGAGCAAGTCCAGAGGAGGACCACACAGTTGATCAGAGGGCTGGAGCACCTCTCCTACGAGGACAGACTGAGAGAGCTGAGCTTGTCAGCCTAGAGAAGAGAAGACTCCAGGGAGACGTAATTCTGGCCTACCAGTACCTAAAGGGGCCTACAGGAAAGCTGGCGATGGGCCGTTTACAAGGACAGGGAGTGACAGGACAAGGAAGAATGGATTCACACTACAAGAGGGGAGATGTAGATTAGTTATTAGAAAAAAAATCTTTACTGTGAGGGTGGTGAGGCACTGGAACAGGCTGCCCAGAGAAGCTGTGGATGCCCCATCCCTGGAAGTGTTCAAGGCCAGGTTGGATGGGGCTTTGGGCAACCTGGTCTAGTGGAGGGTGTCCCTGCCCATGGCAGGGGGGTTGGACCTAGATGGTCTTTGAATTCGCTTCCAACCCAAACCATTCTATGATTGTATGATCTGAATTTCTACTATTAATGGTTTGGAGGTTTTGTGTGAATAGAGATGTGTATATATATATATATATATAAAAAATTTCCTACCACCGATCCTTACATATGTACATTAAAACAAATTGCAAACATACTTATGCACATTTCATACATACGCTTGTTGTAAAATAAAATATTTTAGTCCTGAAAGAATAAAATGTAAAATACAGAGTCCTTTCTGTACTGTATATTCCGTATATTCTGTATTCTGTATATTCTGTACTCTCATTTTGAGTTTGCACTGTAAACACTGGTACCTTTTAATCTGAGACATCTTTATCACATTTTTTTCTCTTCATTACATGTTTAATGTGTAACATGCTTCTTTGCTTAAAATAAGATTTGAAAAGCACTATGACTGTCATTACATAAAGAACAATACAGATGTTTGCGTAATATACCAAGCCAGGTATTGCTTAATTTTTTTCCTAAACTTACTATTTAAGTGAAGTAGCAATACATCGTACTTCTTTTACAAGAAATTAGCAATTGCTAATAGTGGGAAGAAAATTACTTCTCACCAGTGCATCTGCATACACCAGTGATGACTGAGTGATGGCTGAATTTCCGCCTGTTTGGCTTTTTGATCCCTTTACACCAGTAAAATTTAAGAGCTCCATGAATTGCATGCAATATGTACTGAGGAAACAGTTTTAATGTAACCCTAACCTCAGCAGAATAGTTTGATGGCATGTTCTTTTGATACCCAAGCATCAGAATATGCAGTAGGAAAGGCAATGTCATATTGGGGGTGGATAGCCAGTCACCTGCATATTCCTGAATCCACAATAGCCCTTGGGGGTTTATTGCAGCCACTATTACCAAAGAGTCAGGACAAATTTTTGTAGTCTTTACCCACTACTATATTTTCATTGACAACAGCCGAATCATGAAATAAAATATACACTACTATATAAGATAACACAATTGACATGGTTGATTTTTCATGGGTCATATTGGTTTGAGTTTAGGGCTGGGATCCTCCACAAAAGCTCAGGCAATGTTATCACACCAGGTACCACAGTATCATGTTGCTTCTTTAGGAGCCATAGTCGAGCTTCCTCAGTGAGATGTTTGCTATGTAAACACCTTGATGTTAGATTAACATATATTCAAGCTCTTAAACATATCTTCTTTAACTGAGAGCCCCTTATTTGACTGGCAGAGCTTGAGTGATACAGTCTTTTATTTGTTCTGAACCCAGAAGTATCCCTGCACCTTGATTAGACCTCACATTTCATGTAATTTTGAATCTTGTTTGTTTTCAGTTATTTGATGAACTGGAACTACAGTGAAACTGATCTGTGCTTCCTCCCCAGGAAGTGTTTTTACTTACATACACATCCATATCTTCAGCATCTTCAGGGTGCAGCTTTTATTGTAGTTGTGGTGTTGGAAATATAATCCTTAAGAAATCTGCTATGTTCGACACTTGCTAAGTCAATAGAGCAGAATATTCTACAACTACACATCATAAATCTCAAAGTATAGTTCATATCTCAAAGGAATAATAAATATTGCTACAATCAGATGCATAGAATCAAATGCATTTCTCCCCTTCAAAATGAATATAGTAAGCAAAACCACGACAGCTCTGTATATATTTCTTGGATATACTTATATAGATGCAGGTGGATATATAATCTACTACCTTTCCTACTGATGTTTCAATATTCAAATATACGCTTCCTTTTCTTATCAAATAAGCTATAGTATGGTCTTTTTACAAGGGAGAATGACAGAGAGGTCTGATAAGGAAGTACAGGGCTGTGAAGAAAGGAAGGAAAGGAGAAGGGGAAAAAGTTAAACACATCTGTAAGACTTCAGAAGAAAAGACATAGAAGATAGGAACATCTAAATATCCTTGAATATTAACATTGGACAAAATCAATCCAATCCCATTTCTTGTGTGGGCAAGTGACTGAACAAGGCAGGTGTCTGAAGGTTTTTAAGGTACAAGGTGTTGTTAGAGTGGTTTCTCCATTTCCTCTAACAGGGAGCAGCAACGACCTGTTGTTCCCTCAGGTCAGGAATAAAGGGTGGCTCCAGAGCAGGCTGGATTGTCGTGGGCAGGGCAAGGTCCCACAGGGTCTGGTCATAGCAGGGTGAGCCAGGTGCTGGTAGCACGATCCATTGACAATCCCTGGCAAGTGATTAACCAGGTCCAGGGTCCATCTAGGGACTCCAGGCAGGAGCAAAATGAGATGACACCAAAGACAGGACTAGAGACAAGGTTTCAGCTTGAGTCCGAAGTCCATTCAGCAGGCAGAACTAGCGACAGTGGACAACAGATATCTGAGGGACCCATCCAGGAGACAAGCTACCTATCACATAGGTTTGAGGTCCATCCAGACAGCAGGGTTGGAGTAGTCTGTAGACCAGCACTCCAGCAAGATACCTGAGGGCCTGGGGCTGAGTATGAATGAAGACCTTGGCTTCATGGGCAGTGGGTGCCCTTGGTGGGGCTGGTCAGGGCCAGTAGGTCCTACAAGTGCTCTTGGGGCCCTGACTTTGTCCTGTAACCACTGAAACAACAGTGTAGTTAGGTAGGGACTCTCTGGAAGGTGGCTTTACACACAGGCTTTTAGATTATTTCAAAAACTCATGAATGATTCCAGTCACCTGGCAAAAAAACGTCTGCTAACCCTTCAATGCAAGTTAAACCTTTTTCCTACTCCACCCCCTTTTATATTTGGAGTTGGGAATATCCACAGAGGAGATACAGTGAATTAACTTGAAACGTCACTAGTTTATTCTCCATCTGCCACCTTGCTCCCTTGTGCTATGACTAACCAAACTGCCAGACATCTCTGTGACACAAGTCCAAGCAGGGCAGCTCCTGCCACATCTCCATGCCAAACACTTCTCCTTTCTGAAAACTGTAGGGTTACAATCAAATATGTGTTTGGTTTTGTTTTTTTCTTGTTATCACTGCCATTTCTAACAGATGTACTTTTTAAAATCTACTGTAAATCTTTACAAACGCCTACCGCTGTCCTCTGTAAGACTGCCAAAGGAGAAAGCCAGGAGGATCTACACTGTATTTCTTATAAAGTCAGAATTATTTGCTGCTGAGTGGGTGATTTTCTAGTCTTTCTTTTTGTTTCTTGCTCTTTTTTAACTTGGTTCAAAGGTAAACTTGATAGACCTTGAATGCAAATTCAGTTACTTAATACTGGATATGTTAAACCTCTTATCATGTTATTTGTGTCCATTGGCTTTTAAATACTGAGTATGGCTATATTATTAGAGCATTGCCTATGCAAATAGTTTATATCAGTAGATGTTATCTATTACGAATACCTATGTAATAGGCATGGTATTGCAAGAATTTATCTTGCCCAATCTAGTTTTATTAGGCAATAAAAAAGTTCTCTCTGGCACAGAGAGAACTGCATACTGCTGACCCTAACAGGTGTGTCATGATGACAAGGTACTGAGATATTCTTTGGGAAAGAAACATCTGTCGTCTCTTATTCTTATCTAGGAGTTAAAGGTATTATGCAATAGAGTACGCAGATTTTGAAAATTCAGAAAGTCTAAAAGGTTGTTTTTCAGAAGACTTGCTTTTGCATATGCATGGGGTTTTATTTTGTTATTTTTACATTAGAAAAATAATTATAACCTTTGTTTGTTCTTCAGATAGCACACCAATACAAACTGCTTCAGCAAAAACTTCTCTTTTGAAAAAGAAAAAATCTTGGATCCCAAATGTCTGTCTCTAATTTCAGTTCAACAGGTGTTAATGAAACCAAACGTTAGCTTGAAAAACACTGAAAAAAAATCATCCTCTCCCTCTGCAAGATCAGGTCACCACTCCTCATCTTTCAGTGTTTTTGTCTTTTCCAGAGTTTGAATAAGATCCCTCAGCAATACAAAATCCATTTTCCTCTGCTCTGTTTGAGGTAAAGGCCTATGAAATCCTTTTTATAAATCACAGAAGCTCCAATAAGGGCATACCTCTTTCCCCTTTGCAGCTCAAAGCAAAAAGTTTGGGAAGAAGAGATCCAGCGAAGTTTCTAGGGGAGTTTCTGAGCCTTCAGCTGCTTAAAGAGATTTTTAAGATATTTCTTAAGCCAATTCTGCAAATGAAATAAGCAGTTCCATCAAAGCGTACCTTATATCAGGTTATAGGTGGCCTTTAATCAGTTATGGTATTTTGTTTGATCATAGTGTGACTATACCTACATATAAAGAGATTGGCCTATAGAACTGCAGATGAAGTTTAATTTTCTAACAGAATCAGTCTAAGATTTTGTTATACCAAGTCCAGCCTAAAAAGGGGACTGCATTTCTTGGCTAAATAAGTTTAGCTGGCCCACTAAACGATCACGGAAGATTAATGCTCTGATCAGTGCAAGGTTGGAAGCAGGACTGCACACCTCAGTTTGCGGAATGAAAGAAATGGAACTGGTTCTTCTGATAACCAACAATCCACTGCTGAGGTTGATTCAGGTATCTTCTTGAAGTACATCTGCAATCCAGTGAACTATCTAATACTTCACAAAGTCCTAATGAAAACAGCTATGTGAGCTCTTAAACATAGACCAAGATTGAACAAGCACTGAAGAATCTGACTCTGAAATCAAAACCGAATAAATACTTTAATGTTACATAACATCTTAGTTAACAAATAACTTAGAGAATGCTTGAAATGTTGCAATGGCCTAGTTCTGGCATTAGAAATAATTTTGCTGCTTCTGTTAAAAAAAAAAGGAATGTAAAACTACCAAACATGGCTAAAACACAAGCTTTTAAAAGGATCTGTCCAGATACACTTACTAGAGGCTCCTTAGGACTCAGCCACAGCTTCTCTAAACATTCCAGGTACAGTAAGCATGCTTTACCTTGGGACGGCACGATCTGGCCATGACTTACCATTCACTTACGCTCCCTGAATCACTCAGGGATTGCACATGATATGTACAGCCATGATTCCGCAGCTCTGGCCAAAGAGCCATGCAGTAGTATTGGTTCAGTGCAGTGCTGCATTAGCATACTCCACAGAATCACAGTATCACACACTGGTAGGGGTTGGAAGGGGCTTCTGGAGATCATTGAGTCCAGCCCCCTGCTAGGACAGCATTACTTGGAGCAGGTTGTACAGAATCACAGCCAGGTGGGGTTTGAATATCTCCAGAGAAGGAGACTCCACAACCTCTCTGGGCACCCTGTGCCAGTGCTCTGTCATCCTCACAGTAAAGAAGTTTTTCCTCAGATTCAGATGGAACTTCCTGTGTTCCAGTTTGTACCCATTTCCCCTTGTCCTGTCACTGGGCACCACTGAAAAGAGTCTGGCCCCATCCTCTTGACACCTGCTCTTTAGATATTCTAAGTTTTGATGAGATCCCCTCTCAATCTTCTCTTCTCCAAGCTGCACAGCCCCAGCTCTCTCAGTCTTTCCTTATAAGGCAGATGCCCCCGCCCCTTAATCATCTTGGTAGCCGTCCACTGGACTCTCTCCAGGAGAGAGACAGTTCCCTGTCTTTCTTGACCTGGGGAGCCCAGAACTGGACTCCATTGTGGTCTCTTCAGGGCAGAGCAGAGGGGAAGAATAACTTCCCTTGACCTGCTGGCCACACTCTTCTTGATGCACCCCAGGATACCAATGGCCTTCATGGCCACAAGGGCACACTGCTGGCTCATGGAGACCTTGCTGTCCACCAGGACTCCCAAATCCTCCTCTGCCAAGCTGCTTCCCTGCAGGTCAACCCCCAGCCTGTACTGGTGCTTGCGGTTATTCATCCCTAGGTGTAGGGCCCTATATTTGCCTTTGATGATTTAATTTGGTTCCTCTCCACCCAACTCTCCACCCTGTCCAGGTTTCACTGAATGGCAGCGGAGCCTTCTGGTGTGTCAGCCGCTCCTGCCAGTTTTGTACTCTCGGCAGATTTGCTGAGGGAGCACTCTGTCCCCTTGTCCAGGTCATTGATGAATACGCTGAATAAGACTGGACCCAATACTGACACCTGGGGCACATCACTACAGGCCTCCAACTAGACTCTGTGCCACAACCCTCTGAGGTCTGACATTCAACCAGTTCTCAATCCACCTCACTGCCTACTCACCTAACCCACACTTCCTAAGCTTACATATGAGGGTGTTATGGGAGATGATGTCAAAAGCCTTGCCTCTTAACAGGACTCTTTAACATGATAATGATCCTCAACTAATTCAGAAATTTGTTATTTAGTGCAGTATGGTGAGTCAAAATTCTGACTCAGGTAGAGAAGGAACAACACTCAGACTTTGGGGTGCAGTTGGAAAGGCAGACTGGAGCAAGAAGCTGAAAAATGCAGCTTGAGATATCTGCTTTATAGACCACAGTTGATAGGAAATGCTAGTCACTCTCAGTGTGGTTCATGTGGAAGAAGGGGGATGGAATAAGCAACTGGTGAGAGTAGAGGTTGAGACAGGAGCAACCAGTGGCAAAGAGTAAAAGAAAAGAACTGAGAGAGAGATAGGAATAATGGTATAGCGTTGAGAAAAAAAAATAACTACCTATTTGCTAAATAAGGTATGTGTCCTAGGGAGATAACACTGACTTTAAATATTCCAAGAACTATATTCTAATACATATGTCTAGGGACTAGACTAAACCTGCAAAGGAAATGTTAAATTTCCATTTCACGATTTTCAGTGTTTCATTCTGTTTGAATGTACAATAGCAGATAGGTCCTAATCTGTAATTAAAATAGCATAGCAATATATAATGGTGGGGGAAGCTGAGAAATTTCATATGCTACTAACAATTCCTTTGCTGTTTTTTAACATAATGATGACATAGGAAGGACCCACTATCTCATATCATCTTCTCATTACGGCCATTCTCTCAAAGAATGATGTGGCAAAATGTTACCTAATAGTTGAAGAGAAGCAAGAGGGAGTTGCCATTTCTGTAGTACTAGCATATGAAAATTATATCGTTTCATATTACACCTGCTTTTACAGAACACTATACCTGGTACCCATGGAATAATCTTGATTTTCCAATGGACACTGAGTTAATTAAGCGCAGTCTGTTGATTTATTACTGTAGTGGTGAGAATGTTAGAGATCACAATCCTCTAACAGTACTAATATATTAGCCTGCCTAAGTGCAAATATTTAAAATGTATCTTCTCTGTGCTTACGTTTATCAGTTGCAAAATGGCATTATGCAACTCTGTCTTTGGCAATCGTTTTTAAAAGCTGAAATAAATGATAGAATCAACTCACCTCTACTTTTAACTTGATTACGGTTAACATAGACCAGAAACAGGGCCTCTGAAAATTTTGTAGAAGGAAAGAGCACAATCACACTTCCTCATCCGAATGACAACTACTTTTTAAAACTGTGTACCACCACAGTAACCTCCGCCATGTGAGCATAAGGAGCTTCCAGGAACAAACCCCCACGGTATTCCTTAGTGCTTCAACAGAGCATTTGTCCTCTGCTGATCAACCTCAACCCTAACAAATAATAAAAGACAGAGGTACGTATTTCCAAAGAAAAGAGTCTCGGCTCATTTGTAGGGAAAGCACTGGGCAAGAAGCATTGACTAACACAGTCTGTACCATCTTGCCTAAGCAATTTTTAATCAAGGTAAGCAATATGCACTATTAAATGGGACTTAGTACTCAGAAGCTCTTCAAGTAATAAAATGCAATAGTGGCAATGAAATAAAAAAAATAGATTCTTTCTGCTTCCCTGGTCGTATCTCATTATATTAACTCCCTTAGTCATATATGAAATAACCAAATAATTAAACTCAGGTCACCCATTATTGAGAAGCAGATAGCAGAACCTGAAAAATTATTACCTTCCATTTTAAATTTCTGACCAGTACCAGGTAATATGTGTCAGATTTCTCAAAGAACTTTTGCTTATAAACTAGCCTGAATATTTCAGTAATTACTAAGCAGAAAACAATAGAAGAAATGAAATGGACAATGGATGAAGAGAACTGAAATAATTGCACAGAGTTAAGAGACTTCAAATGATACAGTATATGTAGTATACTATATATTACACATATACTATATATTATATGTAGTATAATGATCTGCAAAGTAAGAGTAACTGATCTATTAAAATATATATGAATAGTAAAATTTGTGAACACAACAATTAAATGTTCAACAAAATAGATGGTTGTCCAGTGAAAAATGGAGGATTTTCAGCAATCTTTATCTTGAAAAAAAAATAATATTGGAGAATCACAGCTTTAAGGATTTTGTTTCCTTCTAAAATAATTATACTCATCTGAGGTTTTGATCCCATTCGGAAGTCAATGCAGATATATCCTTGATAAGAACAGGAAACATTTCACAACTCTCCCTGTGGGTACTTCAAGCCATTTGCATAAATTTATTTGCTGCCCTATAAAATGTTAAGTAAATTAATCACTAGGAAATAATGTAAAACTGGTATTTCTTTTTCCGGTTCTCATGAATAGGATTTTTCATAACCTTTTGCTTAAGAAAGACCCAATAGAGGCCAACATACTGTCAGTCATGTGATTGTACTTAACAGAGAACTTAACGGAAAACACTTGACAAGTAAAAAGTTAATGTAAAACCTAACCTCCCTTGTTCCACCCCTCGTGTCCGTGTGCCCACATCTGTGTCCTGGCCCGGCCCCCCACGCCCAATGATCCAGTCATATTTCACTAGATGCTCCTCTGCCCTGCAGAACTTGTTGAACATGTTTTGATAGCGGATTTAGAAGCTGAACGCTGTTGGGTTGCAAACTGCTTCCTGCACGCTTGTTACAGGTTGAATAAATGCCAACGCTTGTCATGATCTTTGCCCTCCAATATATCTCAGTATTCCTCTCTGCCAGCATTAGAGGGCTTCAGGGAGCCAAAGAGCCACGGAAAGCCCATTGGGATAGAGCGAGGAAGGGCTTTTGGTGGGAGGGGATCTGCCAGCTTTCCTGGTAGGTAAATACTACCAGTGTGGACTTGGGCTTGTGAAGGAACAGAATGTTAAATTGGAGTGTCACTTTGCATTGATTCGGAGATATATACAAATAGTTCACAGACCTGTAATGGATACCACGCCAGTTTTAAAAATAATGATAAACAGTGTGAGAAACATTTGTTTCATAGCTGTTTTTAGAAATAACAACACTGAAAAGTACTATTTTAATGCTGACTGTCTTTCAAACTTGATCAGTTTTGTTCTGAAATGTGGCCAATATTTTGTACTTTTGCTTTATCCAGGACTGTTCAATGATGCCAATTTTTAGTTTAATTGATACAGAATTAGTATTTAGTAGGGGTTACAAATATTTCTTTTATCATCAAAGTGACTTTCTTTTGCGTTACTACACAAAAATCTCTGAAAATGGAATCATTGCCATCCTATCCTCCATAGCTCAGATGCTTTCTCCATTAACTCATATTCTATTTTAACAGTCATTTCACTCCCGTATTAATTAAAGTACAGTATACACTACCACTGGTTTTTACTTTATACAGAATAGAATATTTTTGTCCTTGTAGATAGGTACCGAGGTAATTTCTCCCCCAGATAAATAACAAGCTGAGTATCTCCTGTTCCATGATGGTCTCATGTGCCCAATGCAACTTATTTCCCATGCTGTTATACTTTTATATCCTTCTGTTAGGTACATGGTCATGTTGTCTTACCTCTCTTTAGCCCTCTAAATCAATTAAGTGGTCCAAAGGTTGGCGCTAGAGCCCAATGAAACAAAAGTGTTTTCAGCTTCTCACCACTCAAGAGAGGTTGCTATCAGAGTACACAGTTGTCTAACTATGCAAGACCAAACCTTTTAAATTTTTTCTTAAGGTTGGCATTTTGTTCTACCAGTGATTATAATTTCTTGTCAAACATACTGTTCTGTTCAGCTAGGACAGTAGTCAGCCTTCTTCCTGGCAGCTGGTTAGTGCTGTATGTTGGATTTAGCATGAGAAAAAGGTTGGTAACACACTGACGTATTTTGTTGTTGCCAAGTTGTTTTCAGCTTCTCATACTGCCTTGTCAAGCAGAAGGCGAGGGGTTGCCCAAGAGGCTGGGAGGGGACACAGCCAGGACAGCTGACCCAGACTGGCCAAAGGGATATTCCAGACTGTACGACATCATGCTCTGTTTATAACTGGCGAGTGGGCTGAGAGGCTGGGCAGCTGGGGGTCTGGTGCAGCATTGACTTTGTGTGGTGAGAAATTGTGCTGTTAAACACTTGTTTTGTTGGTTGTTTGGTTTTCTTTTTCTTTTTTTCCCCCCATTAAATTGTTTTTATCTCAACCAATGAGTTTTTTCACTTTCACTCTCCTGATTTTCTCCCCCACCCTGCCTGGGGGTAATGAGCAAGTGACTGCGTGGTGCTTAACTGCTGGCTGGGGTAAAACCATGACACATACATACCTGTGGAATGGACTTGATTATACTTTGTTGAGCTTCAGATAACAGAAAAGAAACAGTCAGAAAAAGTATTAAAATTGCCATAAGTTACAATGGGAAGAGGTGAAGAAATTAACTAGGGAAGAAAGAGATTTAATATTTATACCTTTCTACCCAGGATAATAGGAAGGATACTGAGTTTCTTTTTTTCAAATACTTCTTCCTTCTGGCATAAACTCTGTGAAACAGGGAAGAAAGCTATTTGCTGCAATGGCAACTCTTCCTGTAGTTAGTGCTTTTGTGCTCTAATAGTAGATTGGTGCCCCATCCTCCAAACTTTGTTCAGGCTTGGAACCAGCAGCTATACCACATGGCAGCAGGCAGAATCCTAGAAATCAGATGAATTCAAAAACTTACCTTCCACGCTTGAGCTGGAAAATTAATGTATCAGTGCATTTCAGAGAGCCTAGCTTCTACAAATTATAATTATCCTTGTTCTAGTTCTTTCATTTTTCCCCCTTATATATCTTACCTTTTTCTGCTTCTTTTGTCTTCTTGAAATTTTTCTTTTAGAGCCGCTTTTCCCTTGCTCTGTTATTTCCTTTGCTTAATCAGATTTGTCTTCTTTCCTCCTTCTCGTAGGTATAAATACTAGTCTGAGACCTCACTAAGCACAATTGTGAACTTTCTATTTACATTTTGTCTTCTGTTTGTATACATCTTTACATATAATCAATTTACAATCTCCCATTTTTATATTCCAATTCTGTGGATCAAAATAATGCCACTGATTAAGTCACCTTTGCTTCAAAACCATAGGCATGGCTTTTAATGCACGAGTCTCTGTAGAATTAACTAGAATCTTTGCGTTTAAAAAAACTCCTCATATAATAAGCAATACCTCTCAAGACCAGTTATTATTACTATCTTCCCCTTCTGCTCTTTGTGATATTTGTTTTCACTAGTTCTCTATTATTTGGGACAACTAGCTTTAGCATCCCACTGTACTATCAATAATTATGTTGTATTGATACATTCAGCATTACAAAATTTTTTATGTTAACTCTAAGATATTTGTTGATAAGACATGAATAGTCTTATCTCTAGCACTGCAGTATCTCACTACTGCCAGGAAAGAGGAAACTTGACTTTCCATCTCTTCACCTCCTGTACTCATTTGTGAGTTGCCTCCCCCATCCTTGGATAGATGAATCATTTCATCTTGCTAATCGCGCAGGAAACCGTTTTTCTTTCTCTGGATTAGTTTTCTGCTTAGTTAATGAGTTTGACCAGCTAACAAGTCTAGTAAGTGGTGGGAGTGTCTCAAAGTGAGACAGGGAGAAGCAGCAGCAACAAGCTGTTAGATCTACACGTTATCTATTGAAATTGAAGTCCTAGTGTTAGGATTTCCATTTACTAAATGTGCTGGTTTTGGCTGGGATGGAGTTAATTTTCTTCACAGTAGTTAGTATGGGCCATATAGATCTAAAACCAGTGTTGATAATACGGGGATGTTTTTTCATTATTGCTGAGCGGTGCTTACACAGAGCCAAGGCCTTTTCTGCTTCTCACCCCACCTCACCAGCATGTTAGGCTGGGAGTGCACAGGGAGTTGGGAGGGGACACAGCCAGGACAGCTGACCCAAACTGACCAGAGGGATATCCCATACCTACCATATGACATCATGCTCAGCATATAAATCTGGGGGAAGAAGGACGAAGGGAGGGACATTTGGAGTGATGGCATTTGTCTTCCCAAGTCACCATCACATGTGATGGAGCCCTGTTCTGGAGATGGCTGAACACCTGCCTGCTGATGTGAAGTGTGAATGAATTCCTTGGCTTGCTTTGCTTGAGTCTGCAGCTTTTGCTTTACCTGTTAAACTGTCTTGATCTCAGCCCGTCTGTTTACTCACTCCTACTCTTCTGATTCTCTCCCCCATCCTACTGTGGGGAGAGTGAGCGAGCAGGTGCATGGAGCTTAGTTGCTGACTGGGGTTAACCCTCAACACTAAAAAACTTATATAGAGTTGTAACATAATTTGCCTGCAGTGTCTTTCAATAGTTTTGGCTGGAGTGGGGAAAATGGACTTTATTGTACAGGAGTCTTTATTTTGCCAGAGTCAAGTCTTCAATCACTTGGTTTTCATTCTTTGTAAAACCATCTGTTAATTAACCTGAAAACTTGTATTTGTAGGATATATGAAAACAAGTATGAGTCATTTAAGAATGTTTTGCAACATTCCTCCTACCTCAAAAGGAAGAGACATACATAAGGCAAGTTCATGCCAGCACACTAGAGCAGACTATTTCACAGCTTCACAAACTGTAAACCACGTCTTGCCATTTGCTCTTACACTGCCAATTAGCGTAGTCTGATGACTACCGAAAATCTGATCAGTGTCCAGTAGTGACACTCATGAGAGCTGGTTGCCATAGGTGTCAGACCTAACCTCTAATTTCGCTTTGAGTAGGTGAATACAGACTCTCCTGGAAATGCTGGGGCAAGGTCCTGCAATAATTTGATAAAATCTCTTGAAGCCTTACAAGACATACTCGATGCCACCAGTGCCCTGACAGTGTCCCACCTGTTTGTAAGCTTGACATCCCTCTTTATCTTTATCTTTATCTTTATCTTTATCTTTATCTTTATCTTTATCTTTATCTTATCTTTATCTTTTATCTTTATCATCTTTACCTTTACCATCTTCATTCTTACCTTTATCTTTATCTTTATCTTTATCTTTATCTTTATCTTTATCTTTATCTTTATCTTTTATCTTTATCATCTTTACCTTTACCATCTTCATTCTTACCTTTATCTTTATCTTTATCTTTATCTTTATCTTTATCTTTATCTTTATCATCTTCATCTTTATCTTTATCTTTATCTTTATCTTTATCTTTATCTTTATCTTTATCTTTCTTTATCTTCATCTTTTTTTTCTTTTATTTTATTTTCCTGGCTAACCAAGTTCTTTGTGTGGATGCAACCACAAATACGCAGCAATGTTCCAGGGTACAGTAACTGTTATTACATAAGAGTGTTTACAGCAATTTGACAGGGAGGCTAAGAGGGCTGGGGCTGTAGGATGTTTGGGAAGATGGGAAGCTCACAGCAGGTCATTTAGTTTCTGAATAAATTAAAAGTGTATTCTTGTGACATTTCTCTGAAAGAACACCAAAAAAGGAAAAAAGGAAGAGAAAAAGGAGAAAAAAAGGTATTTCCATCTACAGATGGAAACAGTTAGCAGTACTTTTTCTAAAGAATGCAGGAATTCCCAGAGTGCCTTTTAAAAGGGAAAGCAAGAGAAAAGCTGCCTACAAGTATGACAGGACTTAGCTTCCTTTTATCCAGGCGTGGTTGTAGGGTGTGAGACTCTCTCCATTAATCAGATTTCTTAACAGTATCTCTCATATTGTTCAGGTGGTTTCACTGCTTTAATTTAAAAATAAATGATTCAGAAAACTGCTATTTATTTTTAAACGTTGAAATGAGAGTTTAAGAGACAAATGAAAAGTTGTGCTAATAAAAGGATGCAGATGAGAACCAACGGAGAATGAGAACCACGTAACCAGTGATGACTTGAACTGATCACCATTGAAAATGAGGGATCTCGCACGTACCTTTCTGTTCACACCAGGTGCTTAGTGTGTTTGTGACATCTTGGTGCACTGAAAGGCCCCTTCTATTTGCTGACTCAATCTCCTAATTTATCAGAAAATTGTTGTCTTTTTTTTAAATAATCACTTCATTAATAACCTGAGTGTGCTCAGATGGGGCGTCTAGTAAGCTCTAGCACTGATGTAGGGTAAGTGACAGAAGCAAGTGTGTGGGGTTGTGTGTGTGTGGGAGTGCACGGGAAAGAAATGCAATCTCATCTCAAGCTGTTGGATTGACCTAAGCCATGCCAGGAGAAATACCCTGTACTCAGCACAAATGCCACCCGCTGCCCACCACATCTAGGAGCAGATAGCAAAAGACAAGACACCTATATGCGGTGAGAAGGCTCAGCTTCTGTTTGGCTATGCCACTGAAATGCAAGAATGTCATATTTCATTACCAAGCTACATTTTGGAAAGCACAGTGTTTGGGTGCAGCCCTACATTAGGACTTGCACGTGTGTTTTAGTAATCTCACTGATTTATTCTAACGGGGTTATTTCACCAATGCTACTATTAAGTTAGGCACATAGTTCCCTTCTTCATCTCAATACTCTTCATACCTTGGGCCAAAAGAATACTCTACGAGTACTCTAGGACGCTTATTGAAATACCATTTCCTACATCTGTCATCCCTACTAACATTGTTTCCTTCTCTGTCACTCTGTTTCCTTCCCTTTTTTCTTTATACTAAAGTATCCCATTGAGTACTTTTGAACATCTATTTGGAACAGGCACTCTCCGTACGTGCTGCAGCTGTCTGATGTATCTTTATTTCTAATATTTGTAAAGGCTTGTCCTGGCT